>BOPP01000012.1:7581594-7607833 GCA_017312745.1 Gryllus bimaculatus
ATATTTTTCGGAATTTGGCACGTAAGGGGGGTCGTTTTATACTTCGCACAAATGAAGTTCCTTTTTTTTCTCGTGTATCTCGGAAACTATTCGTCTGATTGGAGTTTTCTTTGCACCAATTAATTGCTTTTAAAGTGTTTTACTTGTATACAGAATTAAAGATAGCAGTGCTGAAATTAATATATTTCAGAATTTGACCCGAGATGGGGGGTCGTTTTGTACTTTGCACAATTGAGGTTCCTTTTGTTTTCGTGTATGTCGGAAACTATTCGTCTTATTGGAGTTTTTTTGCACCAATCAATTTTTTTTGGTATGTTTTACTCTTATACAGAATTAGAGATAGCAGTGCTGAAATTAATATTTTTCGAAATTTGGCACGTATGGGGTGGTCGTTTTGTACTTTGCACAATTGAGGTTGCTTTTGTATCTCTTGTATCACGGAATCTATTCGTCTGATTCAAGTTTGCTTTGTACCAATCAATTTTTTTAATGTGTTTTACTTATAAACAGAATTAGAGATAGCAGTGCTGAAATTAATAATTTTTGAAATTTGGCACGTAAGGGGAATTGTTTTGTACTTTGCACAATTGAGGTTGCTTTTGTATTTCGTGTATGTCGGAAACTATTTGTCTGATTGGAGTTTGCTTTGCACCAATCAATTTTTTTTGATATGTTTTACTTGTATACAGAATTTGAGATAGCAGTGCTGAAATTAATATTTTTCGGAATTTGGCACGTAAGGGGGGTCGTTTTATACTTCGCACAAATGAAGTTCCTTTTTTTCTCGTGTATCTCGGAAACTATTTGTCTGATTGGAGTTTTCTTTGCACCAATTAATTTCTTTTAAAGTGTTTTACTTGTATACAGAATTAAAGATAGCAGTGCTGAAATTAATATTTTTCGAAATTTGGCACGTATGGGGGGGTCGTTTTGTACTTTTCACAATTGAGGTTGATTATGTTTCTCGTGTAACTCAGAAACTATTCGTTTAATTGGAGTTGCTTTGAACCAATCAATTTTTTTGATACGTTTAATTGTATAAAGATTTAGAGATAGCAGAGTTGAAATTAATATTTTTTGAAATTTGGTACGTTATGGGGGAGGAGCGGTTTGTACTTTGCACAATTGAGGTTTCTTTTGTTTCTCGTATATCTCGGAAACTATTCGTCTGATTGGAGTGTGCATTGCACCAATGATTTTTTTTAATGTGTTCTACTTGTATACATAATTAGAGATAGCAGTGCTGAAATTAATATTTTTTGAAATTCGGCACGTAAGCGGGGGCGTCGTTTTGTAACCTAATTAGTTGAAGTTCCTTTTGTTTATCGTCTTTCTCGGAAACTATTCGTTTGATTGGAGTTTGCGTTGCACTAATGAATTTGTTTTAACGTGTTCTCATTGTATACAGAATTACAGATAGCAGTGGTGAAATTAATATTTTTTAGAAAATTGGCACGTAAGGGGGGTCGTTTTGTAACTTGATCAGTTGAGGTTTTATTTGTTTATCTTCTATCTCGGAAACTATTCCTGTGTTTGGTGTTTGCTTTGCACCGATGAATTTCTCCTAAAGTGTTCTACTTGCATACAGAATTACAGATAGCAGTGCAGAAATTAGTATTTTTCGAATTTGACACAAGGGGGGTGGTCTTTTTTTAACTTGATCTTTTGAGGTTCCTTTTGTTCCTTGCCTATTTCGGAAACTATTCGTCTCATTGGAGTTTCTTTGCACCCATAATTTCATTTTACGTGTTCTATTTGTATATAGAATTACATATAGCAGTGCGGATATTAATATGTTTCGAAATATGCTACGGGAGGGGGGTCGTTTTGTAACTCGATTAGTTGAGGTTCTATTTTTTCTTTGTCTTTCTCGGAAACTGGTCGTGTGATTGGTGTGTAATTTGCACCATACAATTTCTCTTAAAGTGCTCTACTCTTATACAGAATTACAGATAGCAATGCTGAATTGAATATTTTTCGAAATTTTGCACGTAAGGCAATGGGTGATTTGTAATTTGATCGGTTGTGTTTCCTTTTGTTTCTCGCGTATCTCGGAAACTAATTTTCTGATTGAATTTTTCTTTTCACTAGTGATTTTCTTTTTAAATATTCTACTTGTATACGGAATTAATGATGGCGATGCTGAAAATAATATTTTTCAAAATTTGGCAGTATTTGGTGGTGTTTAGTTATTTGATCTTTTGAGGTTCCTTTTGTTTCTCGGGTATCTTGAAACTATTTGTCTTATTGGTTATTTCTTTGCAGCTATGAGTTTCTATTAAAATGTTCTACCTGTATACGGAATTACAGATAGCAGTGCTGAAAAAAAAATTTAAATTTTGAACGTAAGGTTGGGCTGTGTTTTAGTGTGATCCGTTGAGGTTCCTTTTATTTCTCGCGTATTTTGGAAAGGAGTTGTTCTCGGTATTGTTAAGTTTGTCTGAATTTTTCTGGGAAAATTGTTGGTTTTGTTTATAATATTGTGTTTTCAAGTCCCCCACATGTTAAGAAAAAACCTACGAATTATTTTTTTTTTTTTTGAATCCTGGGAATGTTCGAATTTTTTATAGAAATATTTTGAGGATTTTTTATTTTCTTTAAGGTGAAATTTTTTGTCGTGCATTTTTGAGGGGTTTAGATTTAATCTTCAGGATCTAGCTTAGTTTTAAAATGAGTCTAAATCTGATCAAAGTTCTCGACAAAATAAGATATGTTTCAATCTTTTATAACATTATCTTGTTTATCTCTTTTATGATGAATACTAGGGTATTTAATAGGAAAAAGTAGAATCTTTGATATATAAATTGAAGGGATAAATTGTTATGTTGTTTACTTTATTACTCTTTGTACTGATTACTCTTGTTTTCGAAGAATACAACAAAATCTAATCGTATGAGACTAATATTGTATAATCTTAAATAACTAATATAACCAATCTTCATAAATATTTCATATTACTTCTGTAAATTATTATCAAAGAATGAATCAATCTACTTTCATTTAAGTTATGATTTTTTTATTAAGCCTGATATGCTCATAAATGTTCTCAGTATGAAAATGTTATTATATTGATTGTACTTTTATTTGTGCATGTGGGTCTCGATATGATAACATCATGATACTTTCTTTTCTGTCGTTAGTGGACGTTCAATTCTATACAGAATGTCGATTCCTGAAAGTTCTGTTGATTGAAACCAGTTATTTGATTGATGGTAATTATCCTCAAATGTTCAGCCTTTTTTTTTCAAAATAATAACTTAGCATTTATTATAACATTATTACATTTATCAATGAGCTGATTAACGATCTGATCTGACTTTTCTGTATATAGTAATGGTAATTCCGTAGGTTCACGGATTGCTGAGGACTTCTTCGTAATGCTGATTTCTGGGATAAACTCCAGATCTTGTGTTGATATCGTTTATTAGATATCCATGTGAACGTTCCTTCTACCGTAATCTTTCCTAATTTCAAATTCTGATGCAGATGATATTCTACGTTATTAGTTTCCTGAAAAACCAAAAACTGCAAATAAAATATTTTACGATCGTGACTTTCCCTGATCTGTCTTAGGTGAACTTCTACTCGACACTGTCTATATTCACCACAAATTGTCACATTCCAACATACAAATCTCTCCTATCATACATTCGTCCCGAGCACGAAGACTATTTAGATCTAAATTTCAATTTTCAACGTACACTAACATTGCATCTTTAACTAACTAAATTGTACACCACTTAACATGTCGAAACCAACTACATCTCACCCACTTTCGTAAATTTGAATCAATCTTAGCTGAAACATACCCGGTCCGTTTTGGTCGATCCACCCAAATTTGTCATAGAGCAAGAGTGTGCGTATTTTGACATTTTAACAAAACCACACCTTTCACTGCCACTTCCATTCACTTTTAGATAATCCCTTGAGGCCTTTTTTCTTTCTCCTAAATGAATAGCGTCATGTCCGCGCATGGAATATAATTTCTTGTTTACCGGTCGCCCTGACAATGTGTACTCCTTGCTATAAGGGTTCCTAATGTATGTATTACATACGTCGTATTTATAATGTTTGATGCCGTTTTTCTGTTCAAATAAAACCGGGGGTTTATGGCTTATCACAAAAGACAAATGTTTCGCGCATCCTTCACGATGTTTCATGTGCGCTTCGTAATGTTCTAATCATTATTAGAATGAAAAAATAGTAGTTTTCACACACTAAAAGTAAGCCCGAGAAACACGACGCGCACTAAACCAGGCACTAAACCTCTGAAATGCTCCTTACATCTTTCCGTGAATTGTATTGTGCTGGAGAGAACTTTCAAATATTGCTATTCGTTGAAATCAAATCGCACGTCCAAATCAGTTAACTAATTCTCTCTCTCTCTCTCTCTATTTCTTTCTCTCTTTCTCTCTCTTTCTTTCTCTCTTTCTCTCTCTCTCTCTCTCTCTCTCTCTCTCTCTCTCTCTCTCTCTCGTAGCTTCGACTGGAAAGACCCAGGATTCGGGACTTGACGGATGACCGATATTTTCCACTACATAACTTCATAGCGAAGTTGAACCCAGCCTCTGTATGGAAGAGAATTCTATCGGCTACTCTGATCGGTGAAGTTTTCCGTTGTTTCTCTGATGAATATCGGGCTAATGCCGAAATAGTACCCTAACAAATGTACCATGGCTTTCGCGCTACCTCTTCTTCCTCTTGTAACCTCTGGCCTTTCCCACACTCACTTTTACTTACATGCGCTACACTGCCACACACGTCGGGAGCTTAGCTCTCGTGCCAGCAGGGGCGCTATTTCGCTGGGAGGACGTAGTTGGTGGGAGAAATGCGGGAGAAATCGTACGCAAGCAGACGTGTAGCTTCATGCCGGATCTCATTATCCAGCGGGGGCTCGGAAACATCGTCACCCCCCCGCAATGAATCATTCAGTGTAGTACGGGGTTCGTTTGGTATAATTCTTTTTTTAAGCCTAACTCGAACACTGCCTGTCTACCCGCATGTGTTATTCTATGTTGTGTTGTTCATATTTTCTTCGGGATACTCGTCCTACATTCACACGTTAATCTGGAAATCAATATAGAAATGCAAACGTTTATTTTTTTCCTTCTTTTTACCACGAAATACTTTTATAGGTTTTACCTAGGCGAGCACACGAGTGGATATTGTGCCCTTTATAAATTATAGATTTTACAGTGAATTAAAACTTAGCTGTAATTGTAATACTATTACTTTTTGGCGACTAATGTAATGCTTTAAATTTTTGACAGTATCAATAGTATTAATATTCAAAATCGACCATTTCAATTTTCAATGTCGCGATTCCCGCCTATCATACTGTAAATTACCTCCACTTCATCACAACCTTTATCTTCATTTTAACACAACAGAAACGCTGAATCGTGTTCTTTCATGGGCTGTAGATATTAATCACAGTAAATGCATTATCATGATGAAATGTTTTTTATTGATTTTTTTAGGTCAGGCGCGGAATCAAATTATAACAATCACGTTTCGTGTCAATGTTAATCCGAAATATTGTTTCACTGTACTATTTTAAATACTCTAATTGAATTTTATTCTGTTGTGCACCATCATCCATTTTTAAATATCTACGAAATAATTTGCAAAAAATGTTCTGCTATTACATCAAACATAGGAGCGCATGCTTTTCTCGCCTCTACATCAAGCGCATATTGATGTGATTGTCGATTCATCCAATTTCCTGGAATTCAGTTTCGAGCTAAACCAATTCCCACTGCGTGTGCATTAATTTCGGCCCGGCTTAGCACAAGATTCCAAGTCCTATGCAGCGCGAACTCATTCAAAGGAATTTTCTGTTATATCTTCAGAATGCGTGATCATAGTATTATACATTCTGAACGTAATGCAATCATAATTGCAATTCCATGAATTTACTAGTACATGGATATCCAACATTTGCTCGTTTGACGTCTCAACAAACGGTTTAGGGAATTCCATGTAACGTTTTTGATAAATGTGTGTAGCAAAAAACTGTAATTTGAATTCATCATCTATGTGAAAATATTAATAAAAAATTAGATGAAATGTTAAACGATAAAGCAGATTAATGGTGTATTGGATAAAATGTAAATACAAAATTCAATTTCATGAAAGTATTTAAAACAAAATCAAGTATATATTTCAAGGTATATTGGAAACTAATTTTGAAAAAAGGTGCGATTTTAAATAAGATTTGATAAATAATAGAAATGATATGATTTCCTTACAAATTGAGGATTGTGTTACACTGTTGTCTCCACTAAAAACTAATAAATTATACAAATCTTTAGATTATTTCTTTTATGGCTACTTTTAAACCATTTAAATGTTGAAAATGCGTGTGTTTACAAAGTTTCAAGAACTGTTGTCCTTCACCACAAATTCTTAAAATGTTTTTAATTCTTTAATTTAAAGTGTGTTTGTACCTAAGCTTAAATAAACTTAAAAATAACATTTACATAATTTTCATTATTGTTAAATTCAAGATCAAAATTAATTTGTTAGATACAATACGAGTTGGAGGGGGTACAAGACCCCAAAGTCATTCAGTTTATTAACTATGCAGTAAAAGATTCGCTTCAATGTTTGTATGAGATTTTATTTTACTTACTCTTATTCTTTTTATTATTATTATTATTATTATTATTATTATTATTATTATTATTTATTATTATTATTATTTTATTATTATTATTATTTATTATTATTATTATTATTTTTATTATTATTATCGTCTCCAACATTATTTCAGTAGTATATTTACCTTATGCGACTTTCACATGCAACTGATTTTTGTGACTGAGGTTTCCATAGGAATATTTTTTTACGGAGACGTGACGAATTGCATTTTGACTTTAGAAACATGACGGAATAGTTTAAAAATCGCATCCACATATCCAAAAATGCACCCGCAGTGCATTATCAGTTATATCGTTAAATAACTCAAAGCGCTCTAAGGTATTAAAATTTTGAGGCCAAAGGACTCAAAGAAACTTTCATCACACCATGAGATATTCTTAAATATTCTATTAAGTTTTTGCTTGTTCGGCCCTTATCGTTAATATCAGTGCCACCAATATTTCAATCTTTGGTGATGGTGGTCGTCTTTGTGACGTCACGCTTAAAAGTCTTAGATTCCTCTACCTGTTACTATTTACGCTTTCTGATTACTCCATGGTTTGCGCAGTACAAGTCAGCATGTTTAGTCACGTAGCTTTCTCAAGAGTAAAAATCTTTTTTAATATATTGTGACTGTCACGAAAAGCAAAAAGCCAATGATCAAAGAATATTAAATAATTACTTTAGGTAGTGTTCTAAAATGTTCCAAGAAATCTCCCGATAATACTGAATTAATCTTTATTGAAAATTTATTTTCAACATCAATTGCATTGTTTTTTTACTTTTTATATTGTGTTAGTACATTGGAAGTTACCTTAAAAACCTTACCTAAGAAATTTGTAGATAAATAAATACGTTTCGCTAGCAACTTTCCTTCTTAGAATGTAAATAGAAGGATAGGGAAGAGTGTGGGGTTTAACATGTGGGAGTTCTCGCATGGGTAGCATGGGTAGGGGGAAAACTAGTGCTATGGCACAGTACAAAGAATACACTTTTTAAATTACCGAAACTAAAATAGCTTGACACAAATGAACAACAAAAATCAAAACGCGCTAGCCTACAATAATACTTGTATTAATTTTAAAAAGCAACCAAATTTAAAATTGTAAAAAGAATAGCGCAAGTCATTCGACAACTGCTAACGATCACAATTCAGATGCACGATTTAAATGTGGCCGGTATCTGTTGCCCAGCTGTAAACCCATTTTGTAAAAAATATACCGTTTTATATTAAATATCAGGTGTTGGTTCGCTAAGATATTCAATATGTAAATATCGTTTGAGCAACATTCCCATGTGCCAAGAGGCGAAGCCTATTGAACTGTTTCTAAAGGTAACAAATGGTATTTGTTACTAAAAGGTAAAAATATTAATTTTATTACTTTTTGGTTCAGAATTTCTTTTTTTCAGGTACATAAGAATATGGAAAATAATCCAATACTTTTTAGTATACAAAGAATTTTTCAATTTTCTCACCCCAACAAGCTGGCGTCATGCCCCTTTAAAACCTCCTCATTACTGATCCAGGTAACATAAATAATATTGCAAAGAGTAGGGTTGTACTTGCCCGATCCTATATTTTATCATGGAAAATTTTACTTGACTTTCTGAAGTGTAAACATTTTGTCTAATATTTTTGTGACTATCAAGGAAAGAGAAAAGCTAACTGTCAAAGGAGATTGAAAAATTACTTCAAATGTTTTTAAGGAAGTATGAATTGTTCGAAGAACTTATCTATATAATACTAAATAAATCTTTATTGAAAATTCATTTCTAACATAAATTGCATTGTTTTTATTTTAGTTTGATATTCTGCAAGTACGAACATTTATACATTTTTTTAATAATTAAACACGTTTCATTAACAACTTTCCTTATTAATGGAAATAATAGGAAGTTAATTGGTAAGTTAAGTTAATTGGACCCGTAAGTGTTGTACATGTTTTGTTGCAGTAGTTGATGGTGGTTGCTGGCTTCCTCCACTGGCTGGCGAGATCCGACGTTGGCCTACATTGGCTTGCGGGAATTTTCCCAGCAAGGTATATCCCGCACTGCCTTAGCCGAGACCTCTAAGCTCCCGCCTGGTCTCCCAACAAGTGTAGTAGTGTAGTGCATGCGTGTGTAAGTGTAATTAAGGGGTGAGGATAGGACGAGGAAGAGGAAGAGAAGATCGCGAGCTGTCGGTGGAACGTTTCTTTGGTACTTCTCCAGCATTCACCTGATGTTGATCAGAGAAACCACAGAAAACTACTGATCAGAGAAGCTATCCGCTAAAATTCTTCCCCAGACAGCGACTGAATTCGACCTAGCTGTCTAGCTAGGGTCAGAAATCCTGCCACCGTCGCAACTGGAACCCTAGGACCTGGGGATCAGAATTGCTGCATTTACCCCAAAATCATGACTAAAAGTGTTGGGCATCGGCTAAATATAGAACCTACTCCAGGTTGCTTCTAACCTCAAATGAGGCAGATGTAGTGACACCATGTACCCTTACCATACTTTGCGCAAAATATTATCTGTTCCAGTAACATGATTTCATGCATTGAGCAGTCTTTTAATGATCTGAGAGTTTAGACAATGCTAAGTAATATTTACATTTATTAGAACTGCAATTGGGTATGACCCGGTGGCAGTTAATGGCAATAATTGCAAAAATTACAACACTTACATTAATAATAATAATGATAATAATAACAATAATAATAATAATAATAATAATAATAATAATAATAATAATAATACCGTACAATACAGTACAAGACGAAAAGCAGCATTGAAAAGAGCATTGATCACGTTCACCGCACTTCACTTCACTTCACTACACTACATTTTTTTGCTTTGGATTACCTTTGAATTACACACTGACCAGCACTTCACAGCATTTCACGGAAACGATTCCAGAGCTTCAAGAGTAACTGTTGGTACGGCCTCTAGTTTTACGCCTCATAGTTGACTGAAGACGTTCAATTTCTGAAGGCGGGTATTTAACACTTTTTTGCCTCTGTGTGAAACTTTCTAAAATTTTAGTTAAACCAACAGCAAAACGTAAAAAATCGTGCTGTAAAAATGTAGTTAGATCATGTATAAAATGCAGGGTAAACTCATTAGTGAAACGTGTGTTATAGGGAAAAAGGTAGGAATATGAGATAGCAAGGTTTACATTTAGATTAGATTAGTTAGATTAGATTTATTCAGTCCAAAAACCAGTAAAAACTGTATGTGACGTAGAGGGAAAAGATTATCTTTGCCCGAGTTCCAGAATCCCTTCCCGTCATTTTAACTAGAAATAATTGAAAGATGAAGAAAAGTTTAACATAAGTAAATAAAAATAAATTTTAAAAATCGCAAGATTAGCAATATTTGAAAAATAGTCATTTTTGTTTCTGAGTTATAGAAAACTTATTTGCATCGGTACACGAATTGCAAGAATGATTTTTCTGCATTTCTAACAAAATAGCAACTCGCCCTTACCTCTACTCTTACCACTACAAGCAAAAATGTTCAACAGAATGTGCGCATAGTGAAGCTACATTTACGTCCAGAAGCAAAACAAGGGGCCATCTCAGCATTTACTCAATGGATCAGGGAAACTGGACAAAAACCTGATCGAGAGGGGGTCATTGACCCGGAAGCTGAAGTACATTATTTGTTACAAACATATTGTCATTTAAAAAATTATACAATACAAATGTAAACTAATTCTTTATATATCACTGTTTTGTTAAAATAAATATTATTTTCCTTTTTGGTAATCAGTATAGTCTCTAATTGTATAGAAACAGTTATGCAGCAGAAAATATTTTACTTTTAACTTAAATTTGTGTACCGACTTTAATTATTTAATGTCATCTGGCAGTGACTTGTAAAGTAACATACATGTATTGTATGTGGATTTCTGATATTGAGCTGTTGATACTGACACTTGATGAAAGTGATTTTTACAACATGTGTTGTAATTATAAATTTCAGTATTGCGTGAAAATATGTTCCCACCGTTAAGTAAGTCACTTTTGATAAATATTACAGATTCGTAAATATATAGGCAAGGCAGTGGTAAGATTCCAAGCTCAATGAAGAGAGGCTTGCAAGGGTAACGCGGATTACATATTTTCATTATTCAAATTTCGATTATTCCTGAAACCAATGCCGCTAACTAGCATGGCGATTTGGTCAACGTTTTTCTGCATACAATAACAGTATTATTTTGGTATCCCTCTAAATGCGAAAATTCAAAGTAATTAATTTCGTGTCCTGTGACATTTGAATTGTAGTCAACTACGTTTTCGCCAATGTAAAGCTGTACTATTAAAATCCTTTAAAATGTTTCATCGAAACCTATTAAATTAGGACAAAACTTAGGGCATGAACGACTCTAACGCTTCAAGGTCAGTGAGTGTTCATGTGTAATAGTGTTTAAGACTATCTGAAAAAAATGTCTCAACTAACTTACGACTATATTAAGTTAATGATAAAACGTCTATGTGTTAAACGTAACAACTCTGACATTCTTTGAAAGCCAAAGTCCTGGTTTAAATCCGGAGATACGTAAAGAAAGTAAATCAATACAGCTATTATTGAGCATTTCCTTGAGTAAGGAGCATACCTACAATCTTGGGAACTCGCCCGCAGTGGTTTCTTTAATTACATGGAAATAAAATGAAGAAAAAACAAAAGAAGTCTCTGTCTTCTTCTTGAATGTGTTGGACGATCATATTGCAATGTTTCAATTAAAAATGTCCTTCTAAATATTCCAAAACTATAGCAAATACGACATAAATATATCTTCCAAACCATTTCAACATCATTAAAATTACTAATAAAATATTTAGACCGCAATTCAATCACATATAGATCCTATAACGCTGAAAATCTGGTAAACACGAAGGCAAACGCAGTGCGACAGTTGAGGTATGTCGCAAGGCTCCATCTGCTGGCTACCCAATTTTGAAGCATAGTTTGTGGAGAGCGCGGATCACCACCTCTGGATGTTCGCATAAATAGTGAGTTTATTTTAATCAAGTGGAGCCGGCCGTGTTGAACTCCAGGCTTTATGGAAATTCCAACGCGGTCGGCGCATCCAGCCGATCCAATTCCGATAGCGTTCCACCCGCCCGCATTATGGATGATATTTACTTCTGGTAAACAATAAAGTTATTAAACATCCCGTCATTTTAATGTGCTCCATTGGAAGTAATGCAGAGGACTTATTTAAAACCGCATAACGATCACAAAGCCCTGTTTTAATTAATATTTGCGAATGCGGAACGATCTGGTGCATATGTCTGTTCGGGACATCAATCCGTTATTTTTTCGTTTCGATTTTCGTTTTATATGAATTGAACATTTTTGTTCCTTATTTCCATTGGCTTCTATTGCTTTCTCAGTGCGATGGATCACAAAGTACAATAAGAATGTTAGTTGTGTTGAATGTTTTATAATTTTTAATTTATTTCATAATATTTATTTAATATATAAAACTATATATTTAACGTTATTTATAATCCTCTACATACGAAAATCGAAATCGTGTTATTATTTTAGGGTCCCGACAGCGGTTTCAGAAATGTAATTATTCTGGCTGAACCCTTGCAATTACAGTTCACGAACAGTACATTGGTTACAACAGAAAATCGAAAACAACACATATTTGATTCCCGTTATTCCGTACTTATTGCCCAAGACTAATGAAACAAAGGTTATTTACAAATTTTGAAACAAAACAACCACTGTGAAAACAGAGTTTATCGTGTTTCTGAATAAGGTTTTTTTTATTTAACAAGTTCTGTACATGTAAGTTATTTGTGAAACTTAGCAGGAAATCCTACAATCAATATTAACTCAAAATCATATTGTGTTACAAATAATTATAATTACTAGACATTTTTGACAAAAGGTCACGTGTCTGATGTGACAAAAGGAAGATTACTGGGCATTACATTTATGTACATTCTCTAACATTTGCATAACAAAATACTCAACTTTCGAACCTAAAAATATCGCGAACTTCGCTTTGTTAATTATAACACATATTTGTCCACGTCACAAAACGTCAACTGCTTTTGATAAATTGATTGTAACTCGCCAAACGATATGACCAAGACCAACTTCATGTACGTACTTTGTCCTGAAAATAACGTCGCTACACAAATCGCGGCAGGTTAAGTCTATGAATTTCCACATATTACTAAAATTTAGTGTCTATACTAGAAAACAGGGAGCAAAATTGAGATGCAGATGGTGCCGTTGGTGTCGGACTTTCTGTATTGCTACATACACTATTGGGGTGATGCGATGAGTCAGGAGGTATTATCTGTCACAACATGCATTTGTAGTGCTTTTGCTAGCTTCTAATGAGACCGGTTTTGTGTATTTGAAGTTATCACTAATTCAAGATGTAAATGGGACATTTTCAAGTGTTACAAGTCTATCGCATTGTTCATGGACTGCAATACTGACACAACACGATAACTGAAATTTTGACATGAACGTATACAAATGTTCACTGTTGGTTAAAATGCAAGTATCACACAGGTATGAGAAGTATGGATTATGAAGTAAGCATTATTAATAGGCTTCATGTGAGTTGTGTTAATAATTATTATTATGAAATGTAAACGGTTATCGTTATAACTTAAAATTCGTATTTTTCGACTTTTGGTAGTGAACCAGCCCATGGACTATATATTCAAGCCCGTACAACTCGCTTTGAATTGAAGAAAATGTTTATTCAAGGAATAGGTGATTAGTTTGCATTGAGTTCCAGAAAATAGTTCTAATACTGAGACATGCAAGAAAGTAAAGAAGGAAATGAGGAATATCAACAAAAATGGTTTTATTTCTGTTTTCGATTCTTTAAATAGATTATCCTGGAATTAATATGGCATGTCACTTATAACAGTTTACACCGCCATGTATACCAATAGAATAATGACAATTATCTGAAAAACAAATTATGAGGCCTTCATTGTTGAAATATTATTTTCCTTGAGATTGTTAGTTGTTATTCTTATCCATCATAAGTCGTGTTTCTTTACAAGTACATTTAAGTGTCGATATGCAATCTCAGAATTTACAATAAACACCCTCTGCTTCTGAATACCGGATTCGATTGGTTCTTAGGTGGCTCAGGGCATCAAATTGATGTGCCTTTGACAGGAAGGTCCTATAGTTTGACTCCCGACGGTGGCAGAATGTAGATAGCTGATCAAATTCAGCAGCTGTCTGGACGAGAATTCTCCCTGCCGGCTGCTCTAATCGATAGTTTTTGGTGGATTCTCGAATAAACACAAGGCAAATGCCGAAGCAGTATGCTAACTAACGGACCATGGGCCGCACGCGATCTTTTTATATTCTTCCCTGTCCTTGCCCTTACTTACACACCTTACGCTGTCACACATGTCGGGAGCATAGAGTTTTTCTCGGTTGGGCGGTGCCCCGCTGCTGGAACAAACTGGTTGGGTAAAACCCTCGCCAGCGAACATATACGTCGGCGCCGGATCTCATCGTCAATCGTGGGAAGATAACCGTCTCCGACCGCCATAAAAACATTCACGACACTTACGGGACTAGTGACTTTAGCAGCTCCCGGAAACACTAAACAATCACTCTAATTAGCGTGCTCCCTCGCAAGCCAATATATCTCGTGTGACTGGTATGGATCGTGTTTTGCTCGTAGATGCTTGTGCATTGAGTTTTATTTATGGTCCATATAATTAACACAATTGCTGTTCATCTCTCCTTCTCATGACAAAATTATTACGGTTCTCCATTTCGCCTGTCGATGTGATGCAACACCTAGCTTTCACGAAGATTACTTCCGGTGAGAGAGACTACTCTAGTAAAAGAGTCGTAATGAATTAGGGAACAATTATTCCTGGATATAGCCTTTTTCGGTATAAAATAGTCCGAAAAATAAAGATGTTTATTCTATGTTTTCGACACCTATAGTAATTAGACTGTATATTTGATAACAAAATAATTGCAATTGAGAGAATTTTTTCTAATGAGAGGATTCATTTCACACCCACACTTTAATCAATTTTTTTAGGGATTCATAGGAAACCAAGGAAACTCAAGCAACTGTGAAGCATTAATTATATTTCGTAATTACTAATATACGAGAATGTTGTACTGCTTAAGAGTAAAGAATAAACATTATTACAAACTACAAATTATTTCACTTATATAGATTTTTTATAATGTTATTCTCGTAGACCCTTCAATATACAAGATTTTCGATCAAAATCAGTTGGAACGTTTTCATCATGAAACAAATCTGGCGACATTTTCTTTGTGATATGTCTGCTAGACAGAAGATTAAACTTGTGGTCTTCATATTAATTTCCCGTTAATTACAGAAAATATCCACCGAGAAAGAAAATAAACAGAAATAAGTAATGAAGAACAACTGATTGATGTTTCTGGGCAGGTGAACTGCGTGAAATTAGTCCCGTTAGTGTAATGTATGTTTAACCCCGGAAGGTGGCGGTGATTTCTTTCCCGCTGAATGGTGAGATCGGGCGCCAACCAACACGTTTTTTTGGGGGGGGTTTCATCCCATACGTATCTCCCTCAACTAGACACTGTTCCAGACGGGACAAGGACTAAGCTCCCAGAATGATAATGTAGTGCATGTAACTGTAAGTACGTGAGTGAGGAGAGAGGTTAGGAAAAGGAAAGAAATATAGCGCAAGGTACGTGACCCCTTTGTTAGGGTACTTCTGCGGCATTCGCCTGGTATTGATCGGAGAAACCACAGGAAAAGTCCGATCAGAGCAGTCGGCCACTACAATTATATTCCAAAGAGCAGCTAAACTTGACCTATCTATACAGAAAGTATCGAAAATCAAAGTCCGATCTCGAACCATAGTAGAGGCTCTGTAGACCCACCAGTAATGCTGTTTCTAAGCGCAAGATGCCCGTTACAAACAATTGAACGAATTGCTGATTCATTAAATACACGCTTAGGTCCTTACTGTAAAATTTACTGCACGAAAGAAGTATTTTCGAACCACTTCCACAAGCAAGAACAAAAAGAAACAAGGGCTTCTCGAAGTTCTCTTAGAAAAAGCTTTGCAAGCACTGGGAATCAAACGCTCTCTGAAAGCCCCGTATAGAGGGCCTTGCCTTGCGAGGAGCTGCCACAGAAGAGCTAAGTCGTAAGTCAGGCCGAAGTTCGGCAGCAAGCCGTTCACTCTTTGCGGCAACAAAACGCAATTTCTGCCGCACGCCCGGATTCCGGATAGACAGCATTCTTTTATCTAGAGAGGTCGCCGGTAGCGTCGCGCCGAACACGTATAAAAGTTAAGGCCTCTCGGAACAAAGAACGGGTCGCATTTCGAAGCAGTGTCTCATGCACAGAAGAGTAAGGTTTGTTTGAAGAGTTTTCTTTGTGGATACGTCGCTTTACGTCGTTGCTGTGTGAGTTGGGTTGAATTTTATGGAGTTTAATTTTGGAAATAAGTGTTCTTCTTAACATTCCCAAAGTAGTGTCACCTCACGTAGGAAAGTAGAGAAGAAGAGTTAATATGTACTTTGTTAATGAAGGCTTGTTTAACTTTCTTTATACTTACAACTTTTGATATTAGAGATGGTTCTGAATAAATACAGAAATATACCAGGCTTTCTCTGTTCCAGTTGTAATACTCGAGAATCAGCAAATGGAAATATGTTGGTGCAGATTCGAAATGTATAGTTATATTATAAACAATATTACATTTTATTAGATTTAATTTTAACCGCTGGGGTAATAACTCGGCAATAGAATTCGTGAGAAATGTATGTCAATAATGTAATAATAATTTTGGTGTGGTTTATAATAAACTTTAATACTAAAATAGAATCAAGTGAATTTGGAGTTTTGATTTTCTTTGAAAAGAAAAAACCTAATTAATTATGAATAATCTCAGTCTAATTTGTTTAATATAACTATTACTCCAGAACCAAAATGTAAATGACTACTACATTATTAATATGTATTAAAATATGTTTTTTAATCTTTTTTAGACGAGATACTTATTTTCCGATAAGTTGTTCATGTCAATGGAAAGGGAGTACTAGCGAAATATGGTATTACCGACATTTTTATTGTTTAAACGATTGACCATTTTTAATTGGTGGAACTGGTAGTATGAGACGTGCAGATCTGCATATAATCAATAAGCCATCAAAATTTGGTAATGTTGTAAGCTCATAAACATTTTGGCAAAATTATTTGCTTATTTGCTTTTAAAATTACTTGTCACAAAGTTTAACATCCCACGTGCTACAGTGGTATTGATAGTTTTTTTGTTTAATGGGAAATTTAATGTTTAATTTCAGAAGGAGAATATCGTAAATACTCATGTTTCATTTTCCAAGATATATTTAGCGTCTGGGGAGAGAGATAGTAAGACGGTTTTTCACCCTCTTGGGGTTCGCGTGCAGGTTTTATTGATAACCTTAATACGTGCGCTGCGTAGAAACGATTCCCTTAGGATATTCAAGTAATAACTGAGATGCGAAGAGTAGTTCTCTTGCTTGTAGAGCTGGATAGAACCCAAACTGTCTGAATGACTCAGTGGTTACATTGCCTCTGCCTCTGCAGTGTCTCTGACCAGCAGGTACGAGGATTCGAGCCACTATGGTGGCAAATTTCCGATCACAGCTAGGTCAAATTCATTCACTGTCTGGTGGAGAATTCTAGCGCCTGGCTGCTTTGATTGGTAGTTTTCCGTGGATTCTCAGAATAATGCTGGGTGAATGCCTGAGGAGCAGTACCTTAACCGTGTACCACGCGTGATATGTCCTTCCTTACCATTGTTCTCTTCTCTCCATTTACGTTTCTGAGCTGTACACTACTGTATGTCGGGTGGTCAGTCAGGAGCTTCGAGCTTTGCCCAGATGGGTCTGAACCCCATTGGGAAGATTCCTCGAGGAGGGACCTCAAAAGGTGGCGCTTTGACATGCCATACCACCCACATTTTGACATGCCATTTTGAAATCAATAGCGTCTAGCCTAAACGTGAAGAACTGCAAGCTACAAAATGAGCATAAAGTAATAAAAAGGCATTCTTGTAGTGCATATTTCTAATTATTATACAGAAAACAAACTATTAGTATTGCCTTTAAAAACATGCATGTGTACATGTTTGAAAACCGACAAATGAATCTTCTTCAGTAGCAGGGGCATGATGCACGTGGCAAGAGGGTGACGCTGACTGCAGGGCATCATACGAGCATTCTGAAGTAGTTTATCATTGTTCCACTTGGCTGCAGTGCCTGACACAAGAATAAGCTCTATATTCTATATTACTCGACCATATCATGATACCCCTACTTAATGTTGACCTAACGACAATAAAAGATCCTTAGTATGTTGAATGTAAATAAATTTAGAAAATGGTTTAGAACTAAATCTTGGAACGAAGAAATGATTACAATAGGTCGAGGAAGAACTACGTTCATCCACTGAAAGAAAAAGAAAAAGTACCAAAAAATTCAAAATCTAACCTTTCAAATATTAATAATTGTTCCGCATTTTGGAAAACTAAGGGGAAGTTAAGAGGGGAAAAGTAAGGTTTGTACAATACCCAAAAGTTTAATTGAATATTTCTATGAAAATATTTACCCATATCGAGTAACCAGTACAAAGACCTAAAGACTGTAGTTATTCGACAATAATTTTTTTCAGAAAAATTAATGATAAGCATTCGAAAACTAAAAAAAAAAATAAAGCACCGGGACCCGAGGGCATACTCAATCTATGCTACAAGAGATTTTCTCCAAACTGGTTGAAGCAATTACTTAAACTATTTAACACGGTTCTTAAGACTGAGAATGTTCCATGAAGCTGGTGTGAGTCGGACGTTATTTTGATACCCAAAAAGGGAAACGAAACAGACACTCTCGCCGTGGAAAAGAGCTTACCAATCGATTACTAAAATATTTACATCTCTGATTGAGAATCGATTGATATTATGGTGAGAGAATTTCAACATTTTGCCTGAATATTGATCCGGTTTCCGACCGAGCAGGTCATATAAAGATAACTCGTTTGTGTTACAGGGCAAAATAAGACTAGAGCAGGTTAAACCTAAAGGAAAACTGTACGCAGCGTTTATAGTTTTCAAAAGAGCTTTCGATTCCGTGATACAAAATATTTTATGGAAATCAAGATATGAATTCGGAGTAAGCATTTGGGATCTAGGATAACCTAATTAACTGGATAAGATTCAAAATAACTTCTAGAAACCTCTTTTGGGGCTATCAAGAACAACTCCTGGGTACATATTTAGAAAAGCAAACTGGCTTAACTAAGATAGAATCAGAAGTAATTGAAAGATCACTGACTTACATGACAAAATTGCTATCTATAGCGCCTTGTCGATACCCACGTATAATTTTCAACAGTCTTTCAGAACTAAGAAATGCATATTCAAATACTAGTAAATTCTACAGGTGTCCGTTCTGGACGGGTTGATGAAAAATTTGGGCTTTCGTAATTTAATTAATCAGCAAAAAAATCAAATGTAATCAGAAATAGTAATCCCTCGATTGTTGCAACAATATGAAAGTAAAATCTTTATGGGTGATACGCGTAGAATCATAAATTCAACTCACAGTATAATCTATTGAGAAATTAGGGATTTGCATTCTACAGAAACAGAAACCATTGCTCACCCCTTCCATTACTAGAGTCGTCGCGCAGATCAGGTTGTCCAGGGTGTAATGGATCATAAACCTTAGAATCAAAATTAATATTTATTCCTTTTAATTATTTCATCCACATTTGGGCAAGTCAGATCTATTCGTGTTTGTAAACTCGACGTGAAATAAACAGATAACAAATTTGGCGCGCTTGGCGCCGTCTATAATGGCTAACTTATTCTTATAAATAGCTAAATCATGAAAATATCAGATTACGTGTGGCATGTACACATCTATCTCTGTATTAATTCAAATCTGTTTTATTTACAAACTTACGATATGTTATCTATTCTTTCTATTTAGTTTTTAAACCCAGATATGAAAGGACTTCTCTGTTTCTTTAGTTTATATTCCTCACAGTACAAATTGTTATGTTTAGTGTGGATCCGCAAAGTCGCCCCTATACAGGAAACCGAATAATATTATATGTATTTGGGAACATGGGTCTCTTGTATTCTTTCCCTACCACTGGTTTCTGGACACTGGATACCTACTGAAAAATAACACAGATTTTCAACAATGTTGCCGATGGTAACATTAACAATTATTTGATAGTTAAAATTTTGCCGAAATGATACTCGACGAATCCAGTTCTCCTCCGTACATAACATCAGCATTCTAATACACAAAAAATTATAATAACGAAACAAATTTAACATAAAAAACGTACCTTGACAAAACTCAAACATAATTTATAATTTATTTACATCCCATTCCCATGAGTGTGACATACCAGAAATCCTTTCAAGGCATTTAACAAAGGGAAATATACATTGAACGTATATTTACTTTAGAATTTGATGCATACCAATAGTGTAGACCTAGGAACGCACATCCTCCGGCCAACATGTCAACAAATTATGCGTTCCGTTCTCGAGGGTCTGGACGCGATATTCTTGTGCGAAGCATGTCCCCGGAACATAATGTTGAATGTTAAGAGGCGTTGAAAATCGAGGTTCCGCAATTATTTTAGAATGAGTATCTCTCCCTCCTCTCCTCTCTCTCCCCTCTCCTCTCTCCTCTCTCTTCTCTTTCTTCCTCCCTTTCTTTCTCTCTCTCTCTCTCTCCCCCTCTCTCTCCTCTTTCCCTTTTCCTCCCTTTCTTTCTTCTTCTCACTCTCCCTCCTCTCTCTCCTCTCTCTCTCTCTCTCTCTTCTCTCTCTCTCTTCCTTGGCAGCAATTGAACGCGAACTTAATATTTTTTTTCTGAAAGTAACGTTTTCGATATTAGGGAATAATGAAGAAACTTACGTTAATTGTGTGATTGTTTCTGTGAAGTATATAATTTGTAATTTGAGGTCTCATTCTTCTAGCTTATGTTTGTAATTTGTGATTTTGGAAGATTCATGTAAAATAGACTTCGTACGCGAGTAATTAGTGTACAATATATTCATAACTGGACAATAAAGAATTGCTTTAAATTACATAAAATGACAGGCAGTCCGCGAGTAGGCGCTTCATCCGAGGCGCAGAAGAGAAAGTGGCGTTCGCGAACTACATTAATTGAATAGATCGGGTTATAGAATGTTATTATATCAAAAGTTGAGTATTTTTTGGGAAACATTACAGTTTCCGCTGCCAGAAACTTTAAGACGAAAACCAGGAGCATCGTGAGGACATCCCATCGACGCATCCGAATGGAAAGAACATCTTTGAAGACCGGCAATGGAAGATATTTCCTTAAGCTTACATTTATAACAACATTTATACAAGAAAAATACCGTACGGACTTTGCGAATATACCAAATTAAAGTAATTCAAATCATTATTGAGCTCAAAGACTAAAAAATGTAAATCTGCAGAATAAATTTAAATGCTTAATAGTCCAAAGTTAAAACGTCTGATAATTTGAGGAATTGCCATCAAATGTTAATAACAGAAATACCGCACTTTCAAGAAATTGCGGCTCTGTAGAGTCGCACGTCCAAAATATCAGTAAATAAGAAGTTAAAATTATTATATGTCGAACCCAGGTTTGTAAAGTCAATGCAATGTTTTAAAATATCACAATTAATTAAATATTTGCAATAAATGTAATATTAACTGGGCCAACATAAAATAATTAAATTAATAAAATCGTCAGCCATCACAAATGGCTGCCCAACCTGAGGACACTTATTATAATTAGTGGAAATTAGTGGAATTATAAAAGTATCTCACGAGTGCACTCCTTTTAGTTACTGAATTTATTCTAAATGGCCACTTCATTTTACTCTCACTTAACCACAAAATATGTCCTTGATAAGAATTTTATTTTCATTAAGTTGGGGTCGCTTGCCTGGTTGTTTATTTATTGGACCCGTAATGTCGCCGTCCTCGAGTAATCCCTCACTTGTCGATCGTCAGATATATCTGTAACGAGTCCAATCCTCACTTTGAATTAGGTCGTTTTGTATATATTTGTATGTTTTTGTTGTCTCAATTATTGTGTTATACTTTAGCTATTGTATTATTTTTATTGTGTTACTGTATTATTTGTATTTGTTTTGTATTACCGTATTATTTGCATTTGTGTGAGTAACTGTATCATTTGTATTTGGAATTAAATAGTCCTGTAAACATATTACTACTAAAATTGAATTTAAAGTGAACTATTGAAGAACAACACAAGTTTTTTTTCCTTTTAACACATTACTGAAGCTTCTCGGTGAGCGTTTGTATGGCTTTCCGCGCTTATCTTCCTATTTGGAATTTGAAATTCTCAGTAAAATTCTGAATGTAATATTGTTTAACACGGAGAGCAAATAAGCCCTTTCGTGCATATCCCCGAACAACTTCAAAATAAACCAGCTATTTCGGAAGGGAATTATGTTCTAAATCGCCGTAATTCCTTGAGCGTCCGCTGTTCCCTAATTCCGGACGACAGATGTATAAAGGAGGCCAACCGTAAGTCCTGAGTGCTCACTGGGTAGAATTCGCGCCTCGCCTCAACGTCACGCGAGAGATGCCCTTCCGGGTGGAGCAGAAAGGAAGTGAAAGGAGCAGATAAGACTCTGAAGAAGATATCAGGTTGAAAAGGAAATAGAACAGTTAAAAGGAGGATGTAAAGAAGAAGCATGTTATAATAAAGGAAACTGGTGGGATAAAATGGGTAGTATACTGATTCGCAACGCTGTTCTAAAGTTGACAAAATGATATTTTCCTATTAATGTAAATATAATTTACGCAAATGTTACGAAACTAAGTCTATGCGGTCGAACGATATCGACTCATTTTCTTATAACACAAACGTCACATCATCGGCAGATAAAAAAACAGAAACGATTAGAACGCCAGAAAAACGCTTCATGCTATAACATGTTAACTTTAGCAGTTCGATGTATCTCTACTAGGAAGGTCAATCAAGTTTGAGTTACTCAAAATATTGCCATGTCGAAGTAGAAAATGGAAAATTGGGATAAAATGGCTGGAGTAGTGATTCGTGACTTAGGACCGAAAAATAATAACTGACAAAATAATGTTTACATATGAATGAAAATATACGTGAAAGAAATGATGCGAAATGGTTGGGATAGCCAGACGGTATCGATTCATTTTCTTAAGACCTAACGTCTTATAGGAGCTCGAAAAAATGATTGACCCGGGTACCGGGCAGTCTCTCCATCACAATCTCAGTGAGGAACTGATCTGCCTTCAATGATTAGCGACCCTGCCCGTAGCGAACTCACGTTGTTGCCCCACTTCCTTAGACCGAAGTAAGCCATGTCCATCCTTATCATCCTACTTCATGCACCCATACTAACTAGTCCCAATCCTCACCTACACCCGGAGTCATACACTGGCTTGATCTCTGGCCCATACTTCGGAGTGATATTTCTTAAACGTACTGATCGCACTTCTTAAATATTATTTTCTGCCTCTCTTGCCAAACTCTTATTTGTTTTGACCCCGAAGCGATTAGGTTTAGAAATGCCGTGGGTGTCTTTCTTTTTCCGTCTTGAGTGAAAATTGTATGTAGGCCTTCCAGCGAAGATTGGTCCCTTTACTTCGGTCCACCAATCTAAGGGAACCAATCTAAGAGAAGAAAACTCTATTATAAATTACACGGTCCTCCAGATTAGGGGTTGGAACGACGGGCCTGCACTTCGTCTTCTAGAAAAAAAATATAAAAAGGGAAATTGACTGCACTGTCAGAAGTATAGGGGCATAAGTGTTATCTGTTCAGAAGCCATATTATATGGTAGCGTTCTATAGGAAAAAAATTGAATGGCAAGTAAAAGTATCAGAAGAGCCGCATGGATTCAGAACTGGAAGATTATGCATTGATGGTATATTTACCTTAAGGAATGTGATAGAGAAACAGAAACGAGTAACGACAGTTCATTTAACTTTCATCGACGTAAAAGAGGCTTATGACACAGTGCCATTAAGCAAGTTGTGGCTGGCCATGAATAACCAAGGTGTAAGTAAGAGCTACATTAATGATGTCGAAAATATGTATACTGATTGCAAGAGTATGGTGAAAATTGGAAAATGGGTATCCCAAAGAATCCAGGTTACGAAGGACTTAAGAGAAGGGTGCTCAATGGCCCTACTATATTTCAATATCTATCTTGAAGAGGTTCTAGTGAAATGGAAACGTAAATGCAGCGGAATTGGTATACCAAATTAAAATGAAGCCTTCTATACACAGCTAGTATTATAGCTTTGCGGATGACAAAGTTGTTGTAGCTGCTGATGAAGAGGACTCCAGTTACATGGTTAGACATCTTGAAAAAGAATCCAAAAAATGGGGAATGTAAAATAATACTAATAAAACCGAATATTTGGTAACAGGCGAGGAAAATGTATATGACTTATATTTAGAAACAGTGAAAGTGCGCAATTGCAAACATTTTAAATATCTGGGAGTGACACTATCTGAGACTGGTAAAAGCGAAGATGACATGGTAACATAAAAATAGTCAAGGAAAGAGAGCAATACATTGAAACTGTGTGTTTTGGGAGGACAAAATTACAAAGAATACCAAAAGAACAATGTATAAAAGCCTCGTTGAGTGTATATGTACATTTGGATCTGAAACATGGGCACTAAATAAAATACAAAGAATGACTATTAACTCTTGAAATGGATTTTTGGAGAAAGAGTTGTGGCATTTCCAGGATGGAACGTATACGAAACGATACAATCCGTAAAATAATAGAGGTTGAAAACAACATCATTGACACAATTGAAAAGAAAAAATTACTGTGGTTTGGTTACCTTCAACGGGTGGAAGACACCACATGGCCCCAAAAGGTTTGGAAATCGAGACTTTCAGAACGCACAAAACAGGGAAGACCACCAAGATCATGGCAAGATGGAGTAAACGAAGCTATGAAACCTAAAGGTCTGCGGATCAAGAATTCGGTCGGCCGCAAGTTCTGGAAGATGGGGTGCGAGAGACGGCGTCAGCCATATATTATAGATTATAGATAGCTATTATAGATTATAGATTGACTCTAGGATAAATTCAGTTGTTTCGCGTACTGAAAGACAAATTATAATAACAGATGCGATTTCGTACTTACCGAGCAAAGATGTTTCTCTCTTGAATTTAAGGTGAATTTATAGGATTGGAAATACCTTATCTAGATAGATACAAACTGTGAACATACAAAGGATATGCAGAACTAGAAGGACATCATTAAAAACAATTTTTTGAGGGGAGAAATGAGACATAATGCATGGCCAGTCAGAAGGTGAAAATAAAGTAATCAAAAAGAGAAACGTGACATGCAAGAAAAATGAACGATGAAAAAAAGTCAGAAGAAACGAAAACTCTTTGTACAAACAGGAAGTTGATAGCAATAACGAACCAGGCGATCAAAGAGATTTAAATTGTGAACATTTCACCTGCACGGGTTCATGTTGAAAGCGAGGTTCGCAGAAATGTTTGGCTGCTGTAAATGAATGTCATGAAACAAAACCCCATTTCCAAGAATTGCATCAAGCCAGCTGTGGACATGATGAGAAATGTAAGTGGCAGAGACTACCGCGCTAGTAAGTAGAAAATGGGAACATTTTTCTGTAAGCAGGATAGATGAAATTCACGCTGCGAGGTTCACAGAAAGAGAAGTGAGACAGAGGCGGAATGCGAATAACATTGCGGAAGGGCGCAGAATAGCACACAAAGACCTGTCTGGAAGTCAGGCCGGTCTACCGGAAGGCTACCGACATGATAGGAAAGCCCGGTCAGATGGAGACGGGCAGTGTCGAAGGGAAAGAAAGAGTGGAGGCATGATACAAGGCGAAAGAAAGCGTTGGGACTGATACGGAGTTGATGTGAAGCGGGGCAATGTACCCGGAGAGGTGTATCAGGGCATCAGCTGCTGATATTGCTGTGCTTCTGACGGGAGTTCTAGGGTCGAGTCCGACTATGGAGGAATTTTTGACAGTAGCTACAGAGCGAAGTCGAATTCAGCCGCTGTCTGGAGGAGAGTCCTAGCGGCCGGTTTGTTTGATCAGTTGTTAGCACCACTTCTCCAATCAATACCATCAAATTACGCAGTGGTACGCCTAACAAACGGGCAACGGACTACACGCGATAATTTCCTTCCTCTTCCTTCGCCTATCCTCACGCCTTACTTACACACACTTAGACTCGGCATGCATTACATATCACACTAGTCGGGAAACCAGTCCGGAGATTAGAGCTTGTCCCGGCTAGGGCGCTGCATCGCTGGTGGGAGATACCTGATTGAGAAAATCTCCGTAGATAGACGTAGGTTGGGCAGATTTTTGTCAGTCACCGATACCTCCCCCGCGATTAATACAAGCATTACTCTTACTTAACAAATGACCATAGCAATTGACGCGCCCGAGAATACGTCGATTGGCAGCAGCAGCCATGTAAGCACTGCACACACCTGTAGGTCGGAATTAAAATATTCGGCATTTTAAACATCTTTAAGTTGACCAAACAATAATA
>BOPP01000012.1:7607858-7620826 GCA_017312745.1 Gryllus bimaculatus
ACAGGAAGGAAGAGAGGATACGGTATGGACACCTTAGGTCTCCGGGAGATTCATAGTCGTCGGTTAGCGCGCGGTGCTGCATAGCGGTGGTGCGCAGTATGCGGTGCTGAGGAGATAAATTCTCCGCTGAGCCTGAGATACACGTAGGTTTGGTTGCCGCAGATTTTCTATGCTCTTCAGTCGCCTTCTACGGAGATTACCCTACCAGAAAGCATCATAATCTCCAGGCCTTCTCTTTGACTATCTAACAAATTTACAATTAGGCCACTTGTGGGACCGCCGACCGGGAATCGTCGGTTGACGCGACTCGCAAGCTCCTGTAACGACGCACTGGCACGTCACCGCAGCCATGCAAACACCGCTCCGGCCGCCACCACGCCCCCTCCTCCTTCCGGACGGGCTAGCAAGGCACAGAGAAGAGCGTCACTGCTCTGGCCTAATTAGCCGCCTTTCTCTTTAATTTTTCTCACCCCTCCCAGCGCCGCCGGCGGCGGCGGCGCGCGCCTCGCTCAGGGCTTTCGCGGCACATGGCGTAAAGTAATTACTGCTCTCCTTGCACGCGCGGTGAGGTTGGTCATCACAAATGCACGGGGCCGCGAGAGCCCATGGTTGTTCCCGCTCCCATTTTTTTCAGTTTCGGTTTGCTCCCCACCGCCCCCCTCTCTCTGCCCCGTCGCCCTCACGACTTTTCGTTTCCCCGAGGCGCTTAACGTCCCCAACACATACCACCCACATCACGTTGAGCCTACCCATCGTTTTTTTTTAATCTCGCATCTGGCCACAATAGACGTTGTATATATGTCTGTAATATTAGGGGACTGAGGATATTCCTCCACATAATGCTCCAGGGTTGGGCACGGGCCAAACACAAATCACACCCAACCTTCTTGGCTCCCAAAGTCTCTTCGAACTACAGGAGCAAGGCGCAGTTCACCGTTTTGTGTCAGACAAGTACACGCATTGTATGGCTCGGAGAAGAGCGTGCCTTTCAGAGCGCGTATGCGCTCAGGGACGAAGCGCTCACTAGAACCAATTTCTGATGAATTGGACGTTCTAGAGAAGAAACAAGCACAGACGAAAGTACGAGCGATGCAGACGCGATTACTGTTATAAATAATCAGCAATTTGATCAGCAACAGCTGGAAATGAAAAAGGGATTGCATTCGGTTAACTCAGAGCGGGGATACCCTGGGCGAGGTAGGCCAAACAATGATACCAATCAGATACGCGCGGAGCAAATCGTATGGGTTCGTCGGTTTTCTGTGATGGACTCCGCAAGCAGATTTGGTCCGCCAAAGGGCTGACTTATTGGGACCATCATTAGTCAGGGAAAGAAGTGTGGCGTCACTATACTGCAGGAGCAGAAAAGAATGGCACGAAAATACTTCCTTTTGTGTCTATAACACTTCGCACTCTACCTTATTTCGGGGGGCGCAACGTGGCGGTTTGTTGGCCTCGGAGTCAGCTGATTTCGGTGTCCGCCTCTGTTACGGGAGAGTGGCAGGCACCGCTCGCGCTACGCCGCGACCGAGCTATGGAGCATGTGGAGCGCGCACTGCACCTTGGGAAGGTCGGGCTCGATTTTGCGACGGTTTTGGTCGCGTCGAACGTGGTGATGGAAATCCGCGCCAGGAGAGGCGGCGTTGTAGCTACGGTAGAATATTGTGGGACTTAGGTATTCCCACCTGAGACGGAACCAGACGGGTGCATAAACTATGCAGGTCCGACAGGGCCGCGCTGACAGGCGTGTTTTGTAGGTTTCTGACAGTGCGGCGTAGGTAGGGCAGAGAAACGCACCTTGGTGATGAAGATGGAGACTAAAAGTGTGAGGAGTGACATGGTTCAACGTGTTGCTCGGAACACAAATTATGGTCCAGCCGGGACTAGGCTAAATGGTTTGGCACTTTAAATGGAAAGATGTTACTCAAGAAACGAGCTGTGCAACTCGTCGATTCAGCTAGACGAGCGCTGTGCAGCTGGTTTCTGCGGCGTGAGAATGAGGACTGGCTGTCGTGAATAACATATCTACAAAGGCTCGCTTGCTCAGATCTTTGAAATGTCATCGCAGTGGTGAATGGTGAATTTGATCACGAGTAAAACTCACGTAGGCATATTCAGCAGTGTGACACTATGTGGGCGAGGGCGAGTGGACCCTCGGTTTATCCGGGGGCGGTGGAATTGGCAAGGGGCTCGGAGTGAGAGTGTCTTTTTTCAAGAGTGTAATAATATGGGCACGCGTGGTGGTGTGGAGACTTGAGATGCGTAGCTAGGTGCAAACGATCACGAAGGGTTCGCTACTCTACGTGGGTGGAATCCTCTACCTGGTTGTGAAGTGGCGTCAAGGGCGATGCGGTGAAACGGCAATGGCGGGAGGAGGCAATGGAAGTGGGAAGTGGGCGATTTGAGAGTGGCGGCGAAAACGGGGTGTAGTAGTGGCGCGTGGAGGGCCGGATAGGCGTGGTGGGCTTGGGAGTGTCGGGGAGGTGAGAATGACGGGGTGATGGAAGTTGGGGTGAGTGAGATGTGGGAGGGCGGGGGATGCGATATGGCGATAGGTAAGGATGTGAGAGGGGTGGTGTCAGTTAGGCGGAGAGCTATGATATAGGACAGATGGAGCGGTGGATGTGATGGGAGCGTTGGGAGTGGTGAAGCCGGAAGGAAGTGGTGGAGACAGTGTAGTGCTTTCGGCGGGCAGGGCGTGGCGCGGAGGTAGGGTTGGTAGATGGGTAGACGGAGACGGTGGAGTGACGGTGCGGTGGGTGTGTCGGAGTCGTGGGGATGGAGGTGGTTAGTGCAGTTAGGGCAGGGAATGTGGGAGGAACGGAAGGATGCGTAGGCGGGGGCGATTCAGGTGGGGCGAGACGATGCGATGTTTGGTTCGAGGCACCAGGGGACGAAAGCCTCTCACGCTAATCCCCGATGGCTGACTGCTCGGCGCCGCGCCGCTTCATTGTTTGGCCCTGGCAGGCGAGGAAGACCCTCCGCCGCTGGGATCTGCCGGGGATCGATCTCCCGCCCTTCGCCCCCGCCGCTCCCACTCCCGCCGCCGCCGCCACCGCCGTTACCGCCGCACCTGTGCCGCTGAAGCGCCGCTGCTTAATGCTCGGACTTATTCAACGCAGAATAACTGCTAGGCTAATGATGCGTGGCAACAGCGCCGAAGCGTAGCAGCAACTACGTTCCGTTGTTATAGATTTTGGTGGATTCCAGATAAAAGAAATTTAAGTAATACTGGAGATGCGTTTGTCTGGGACACCACTTGTAGCAACAAATCATATCAAAATATGACCTTTAAGAGTCTCCACTTGAGTTTGGATATTGTTTCTGTAGGCGAGTGTGCATTTGTTTAGGACTTCCAGATCTAAGAAATGGAAATGGTAATCCGTTGTATCTTTCCCGTAAAATTTAGAGTGTGATAAGTGAATTTTATACACGCCTTATCCATTGACGTTTCATACATGAGTTAATAGTGTGCACTATTCTGTCGTATACTCTACAAGAATATTGATGTCTCTACTAGAAAATTAATCATTTCCTACAGCTTGTTGTCCATTAATTTGACTTAACGTAAAATATATAAAATGGAGAATATTGCTCAATATCAAAACCCTAGTTCACTTAATAATTAATAACGATTAATAATAAGTTACTAAACACCATGCATTTTTTAAGAGTATTGAATAAATGGATTGTTTCTTTATATCTTAGCCCACAACTAAGCGCAAGAACCTCTACTATTTCTATTGATTGATTGAATGATTTTTTAGTGAACTTCAGCACGCAAACTAAGAGAGTAATTATCCCGTAAGTTTAGTGCATGTTTTGCTTGAGATGTGGCGGTGATCTTTCCATCGCTGTATGGCGAGATCCGCCGCATACCGTAGTTTTCCGTAACCACGTATATCCCACCAGCGGGGCACCGCCCCTGCCGGTACAAGCTCTAACCTCCCGACCGGTCTCCCGGCATGTGTGTTTGTGAAGTATGTGTTTGTGTGTGTGTATAAGGGGAGAGGAGAGGACAAAGAAGTGGTTGGAAACATCGCGCGCTGTCCGTGGCCCGTTTTGTAGGGTACTGCTCCGACATTCGCTGGTTTTGATCGGAGAAACCATGGAAAACTACCGATCACAGCAGCAGGCCGCTAGAATTCTCCTCCATACAGCAACAGAATTCGACCTAGCTGACAAGGTTGTGTCGATAATTCTGCCATCGTTGGGATCTCGAAACTAGGACTTCCCGGTCAGAGGGACTGCAGTGACATCAGTTGATGCCCTGAGCCATCTCATCCGGTTTTACAATTTCGATGTGACACTTACTAATGCCAGATTCTCCGCAAGTTTCGTTGCTCACTGGTACACGATCTCGGTGAATCCTCGTAGCGTCGCCAGGAATGGATGTCTGCTCCGTGTTCGGCTCCCGCTCGGGTGTCTCCGGCGCATCGATGCAGTTGATAGGGGCTAGCGAGGCGTTCGCTTGCAACACTGCGCCTTAGGGACTGGCAAAACGAAGGAAGGGGATGCATTGTGTGCGGCCAGAGTTTGACCCAACTTCGACACAAGGTAACTTGTCCCGCCAAAGCGTCACTGCTCTCCTGCAGGGAGTGATGTGGCTTCGCTACTTGCAAGGGTCTCAAGTTTTGCATGCTAGAATAATGAGAGCCGATCTATCTTCTGGGTCAATGATTCACCTCTCGGTATGGTTTTATGCGCGGGCTTCTTTGATAAAGAATATATGTTAAAATAGTCTCTTGTTTTGCTTGTGGTCTTAAGTTTGGCCTCACTTTGCCGAAATTTTATTGACACCACCTGTTGTTAGTTGTGGTAGGTGTATTTTCCGGGGTGTGGGTTATAACATTGTATTATAAAATAAAATAGTTTATTATATTTCTGATCTAAATTAGTTTTATAATATTACTTAGCGATAATACATAGTTTTTAATATTGCTAACTACTCTTTGCTGGTACTTTTATCCAGCATTGTACTGCGAGTACAAAAAGGGGGCGGAAGAGCTGAAAAACACGTGCGCAGATCATACTTTTTCTCCAAACGTTTTAGACAATATTTATTGTTTTTTGCAATAAATAAATCCTTATCGATGTCTAAGAGGCTTCTCAGAGCTTCACTGCACCTACCGCTTTTTTGGGGGACATTAAGTTGCTTCTGAGCCTTTGCACATTTGCGCAAGATATCCCTTAACCCTATCTCGGTGCTTGTTCCGTAGGTCTGAGTTCCTCAATTATACAAAACACACGCGGAGTTTCCAATTTACCCAAGCGATTACAGAAATATTAGGCTAAAACGGAATACAGGCGGGACTTGGAATGACCTTCACGTCATACTACATCTTTTCAACATTCAGGCCTTATGCGGGTTTCGGAATTACTTAATTAGTGTTCATGTTCTTGGTGTCTCTTGCCCCAAGCCCAAGAGAAATTAAAAAAATATTGCAGCTTATTCACTTACGAATATGCAGAAGAGCATGACATTTTAAATATTTTTGGTTCTACTTCCTATGTATAGAAAGAGTATTGCTGCAGAAGAACGGAATGTTTTTGTCAGAAAAGAGGTCTCTGATGCCAAATAAGTTTACGGCGAAAATTCTGTTTGTCCTTCTGTCCTGCTATCTGTCGTAAATAGTAGTTCCTAATCAACTTTTTTCTCTACTTTTTTGTGTCAAAGGATGGTTACAAACATGGTGCAGGTCTCATGTTTGTAAAATATCACTGAAATTTCGAAAATTGCAAAAGATAAACATCCAGATTCAAAGAAAATTATCTGTATAAAGAAAAATGTACAAAAAATGTAATCTTTAAACAGTCATGTAGAATTTTTAGAGAGAATTAGTAGTTTTTGTGAAAGTTTTGTTACAAGTAAAAGCAAAGTACTTGCAAAGCCTTTTTTCTAAAAAAAAAACTCTGAATTTATTCTCTAATTTTTTCTCGGATAGAGCAAATGTTTAAAAATTGCGGAACATTCTCTTTAAAACAATCATTCTCTGTATAAACAACACAATTAGGGAAGATTATTCTGTGCAATGTATATGTAATGGTTATTCCGAAATCGACACATACAAACACTATCGCATCAGAAAGTTTCAAAACAAAATGCGAAGAAATTCGCAATTTATGTCACAGGTCATAAAGTCTAACCTATTACAACCGTTTTGGTTGTAATTTAATTAATTTGTTTCAACTTACACGCTCACACACGTACACCATACGTCCACTTTGCTTTAACCGCGGCCACAAGGCCTTCTCCAGCCCCTCCCCTTACGTCGAGCGCTGGGATATTGCTGTGTTTTCGCCCATCTGTACTCGACAGACACGAGGTCATCCCGGGTGGTGTGGCGAAAATCGAATAGAGTCCCCCCCAAGCTCAGAGCAGCGGCGTCTTGTCGCCGGAGGGCTCTTCACAGAGGCGGAAGAATCGCAACTACGCGGAACGGCCGCAGTGGTAAATTCGGCGTCACGTGTTGGGCTACGAGCTACGTTCACACACTTGCGGTGCGTTGGACAGGAGAGTATTGCGGAGCGGATTGGCATGTATTATACCTGCGGATTTTGGACCGCGTCGGAGCGTTGCGACTGCTGCCTTCGCCTAGAGTTTCGTGTAAGTCGGTGCCTTCGGGAATTTCGCTCTCTCTGGTCGAGCTCCCCTTGGTATATTATTTTATCGGATTGAGGGAAAACGTCACCAAACGACTGGGAAATAATTGCCGCTCGGTGTGCGACGGTCCGTTCGGTACTTCGTGCGGTCTAGCGCGGAGGTTCGGCGAGGCACGCTGCGGATTCCCGGGGTCTGTGGGAGCCTTTAAATGAGCATTCGCTCCCCGTCTGGGATCAAGCTCCCCTTGGTTTATTTATGATGTATGAATAGTCAAACGCTGGGACATAATTGACGCTCGGTGTGGACGGTCCGGCGGACTTCGTCGCCGCGTTGCGGAAGGTTCCGCCACCGTGCGGATCTCCCGGCCGGTTTGTGGGAGCTTTTAAATGAGCATTCGTCCCTCTGGATCAAGCTCCTTGGTTTTATTTTGGATGAGGAAAAGCGTGCCCACCGCTGGGACCTATTGACGCTCCGGTGTGGACGGGGTCGCGGACTTTACGGGTCGGGGTATAGCGCGGAAGGTTGCGAGGGCACCGCTGCGGATTCCCGCGCGGTCTGTGGAGCTTTTTAAATGAGCATTCGCTCCCTGGATAAGCTTTCCCTTGGTTTTATTTATGGATGAGGAAAGCCGTACCAAACGCTGGACAGTAATTCGACGCTCCCGATGTTGGACGGTTCCGCGGATTTCGTCGCTGCGTCTAGCAAGGGAATTTTCCGCCGACAGTCTGGGGGAGTCTGAAAACACTACGGAGCAGTCACCGGCTTGTCTCGCACCTACTGCCAGGGTGCTTTGCCTACAGTTGTGGGGAGGAACCGACCTCCGAGGTCTTACGCTAAGTAAGAAACGAATGTGTTCGGCATCAGGTATTGTGGGAAACGTGAATAACATTACGACTACATTTGGGGAATGCGGGAGAATGTGCAGAGAAAAGCATTTATAGGCCGGACGGTGCTGTCTATCTTGGTTACATTTTAATTTGGGGATGTTTGTACGAAGAGGCAGAATTTCAGTATTTAAATATGGGGATTTTAAATGCGATACCCAGTAGGAAAGAATAGAATTTATTTCTAAATTATTTAGATTCGCTTTTTAATTTGCTCACGGAATATAATGTTGTCATATTGACTATTTTGATACTTACTATTGCAAATATAATAAAAACATTGTAAATAAGCAAACGTGCAACCTGCTGTTATAAATATTAGATTTGCTTTTGGTATTAAATCTTTAACATAATTGAAGATTTGATGCTAAACATTGGCATTATAAGCATTAATTCCACAAAGATTTACGTTTTTAGTCCTCCAACAATAAGAATGGCTTACATGAGATATTGAATCGTTTTTGTCCCATTTTATTTTGAATACATCATTTCTCCTAGGTTAAATATTAACACAAATATTTGAAGTAATTTTTCTAATGTTCAAATATTGAAGGTGAAAAAGTATTTTTCATAGAATTGTCAAGATGTTTTATTTTTCATATCCTGTGAGGTTTGATACATTCTTACAACTAAGCATTTTCATTAAATGAAGGTTTGATTTCGCACTTCTTGAAGAGAGGAAATTCTGTCTATGATTCAATTTCAGCAGCCGTCTAATGCATTCCGTTTCCTCATGCGTTTTGTAGTATTCTCCACAGAATGGAAGACATAGCGAGTTACATTTCCGCAGTCTTTGCTGGGAAGGAACAGCGGGAAATAGAAAAGCCGAATTGCTTTTTTTTATCAAGTTTCTTGTCCATGCCTGTTTTTTCGCTTATTTTCGAGAACTTTTACAATATGTGCGGTTCGTTGCTGCTCCTCGAAACAGATTACATTGGCAAGGTATTCCTTTTCCAGTGCCCCCTGCTTTACGCAAAATATAAAAGATGTAGATATTGTTTTTATTACGGAATATTATAGGACGTAACTTTAGAAAATCATTCTCTATTTTTCATATTTCAAGTAGGATTTCTTGATGTTCTCTGATACGGCTGAATGAATCAAGTACAACATTTACTATACGTATCATGTTTGGAAATATCATTAGTTGTATGGGAAGTTAGCTTCGTGAGTACAACATAAATAATTTGTCCTTCTGTCACTCTATTGTCATTAACATACTAAGACGTTTTGGTGAAAGAAGACAATGATCCAGCGAAGCAAATAATCAATAATTAAATTTGTTTCTTTGTTTATATGTTTTTAAAATGAGAGTATCTCATTACAGACTAAAGCTTTTCAATACACGAGAATAGAAATGTGAATTGTAGACCAAAAGTTGTCAGTTTTACCTAAGAAACAATTTTCTTTATACGATTGACTACATATGTTTAAATAGTGCATGCATATAAACGAATATTTCAAATTAAACGTCCTAGTTTCTCTTTTTGCAATAATTCTATTGAGTGAACAAGACTATAGTTGAAAGTGGCATGAGTTTCTAGGCTTACTGTCTTTATGAGTACATCATGGAGGCTTTTAACTCAAGTCTCAAAAGTGCCGTGACGTACGAGCGAGTTAAAAAGAAAATGATGGCGAAATGAAAGAGGCCACACAGGCGCTAAACCTCTGCTCCCACTAAGCCGTGCCCTTATTTTCACACTCCTTAACTTCTTGTCTTTTACCCCCCGTGGTTCTCGCTGGCTAGCATTCCGCCCTTAATAAACTGAAATTCCGTAAGTTTCTGACTTTCAAACCCTGTCCCAGACGTTGCTCTGATGCTTTCTTGACTACGTTTTGTGCTTTGTTTGTATCTTTGGATCGTTACGCATTTTCCCTAGTTTCGATCATGTCACGAACTGAACTTACCATCGTTTTTATTTACTTCTCTACTGCAATCCTTTCCGGCACCTTCACTAAACTGTTCCCAGTTTTACTGTCGAAAGTCATCAAAAAAATTTTTAATTTTTTTATACCTACTAGGAAGTTTGAAGTCTAATAATCAAAGTATTTAGAATCGCTCTCATTATCATATGATTTTTCCTATCTGTATTTTTCTGTTAAACATTTACATAAATATATTTCATTTTACCCATAATCATGATTAGTGGAGTTGTTTTTGTTTTCAGTCCATAGTAACAAATAACATACTTTCCCAAATTCCATATACAGTTTCTAGTCTTGCAGTAGAGATATTGATCATAAAATGGGTACGACTTTTACAACATTTAGCAACAAATAAACATCATCTGCATTTATAACAACGATGGACAGTAAACAATACTAAACCGATCAAATTATATTATCTCGGCTTTTGAACTTGTTGTGTTAGGCCATCTTTATTTACCATGAGTTTCGACTAGTGCTCCTGATTTTTGGACATCCTAGGCTATCATCACGATAGCATAACCCCTTCTCGCCCGCATCCGTTTCCGCCCTGCTACCCGCCTCGAATCCCACACCGCTTCTACCCGCTCGCGTCCATTCTTCCTCCGCCTCTCCAGCATCCTTGCTCGGCCAGCCTGCGCGCTGCCGCGCTCCGCGCCTCGGCCCGTCGCACCTCCGCCCGCTCTCCGCCCCCTCGCCCCGCTCCGGCCTACGCCGCTCGGCGCTCCCGCCGTCGCCCGCCTCGCCATCGCCACCTCGCCGACTCCCCGCATCCGCCGCTCGCCGCTCGGCTCCGCCCGCTCCGCCCGTTCCGCCCGCTCGCCCCGTCCCGCCGCCGCCGCTCGCCGCTCTCGGTGCAGCAAGCGTCCGGAACCCAGGCGCGTCGCGCGAACAGAAGGTGGTGGGAGCATTTTCCTGTTGGCCGCGCCAGAAGTGCGCTTTTACTGCGCTCTATTCCATTTTATAGTTCTTTGAGAAGGCCGGAGTGATTTCGCCGTGCTTTGAAGAATCGCGTCCTCCCCTTCCGTTGGCCCACCGGATGCGGGTTAGAGAGCGGGTGACGCGCGGAATGGAGGATGGAGGCAGTCTGGTAGAGAAGACGGAGGCAAAGCCGTAAAGGGTGGCGTGCAAGGGGAAGGGTGGAGGGGAGGGTAGAGAGTATGGTGAGTGGGTTCGTAGAGAGGACGGCGGGTAGGAGGATGGAGAGAGTGGGCGGGCAGAGGGAGGGGTCAAGACGACGGGTAGAGACGGCGGATGAGGCGAGGGATGTGGGGGGCGGGGAGAGAAGGAGGAGTGAGGATGGGTGAGAGGGTGGCTCCATTTCGGTATGCTTAATCCGCACTTGGTCGGTATTGCTCGGTTAAGGTAGGAAAAAGTATGCTGCAGGGAACACGATTTCTGCAGCAGGGTTATATTCGAACAAAGCTAAGTGTCAACTGCCGGGAACGAACTAAGTCTCCTGGTCAGAGTCGCTATATACACGTAGTAGTTACAATAGTTGTTGATAGTCCTGAGACTTAACAGTTTTTGGCAAGCGAGTTACTCAGCTGGTTTGTGGCAACATGAGCATTGCAATGCCAGAAATGTGAGAACATGAAGTTCTGTTACATATGTTATGTCTTTCATTAAATTTTTTTCAATTTTTCTAATTTCATGCTTTTCTCATTATCTGATTTCTTAAATGCTATTAGCCCTGCTTGTACTGATATTTTCTCATTGTAAATTGGATTCCTTAATCATGAATTATTCAGACATTGTTGAACCAGATTTCTTTCTAGATTTTCGGAGCGTTATTCGTGGAGCTTTTTATTTAAGTATTTTCCTGTTTTGTTATTGCTCCTGAATTTAGTTTGTATTTTTTAATTGACTTCTCAAGCAATATTAGGTAAGATATCAATTTAGATTAACAATGTGTGAATTTCCATTTGAAGCTTCTTGTCACAATTTCAAAAAATTTCCTTTTTTACCCCTGAGTCTGTAGTTTAATTTACGCAGTAGAAAGTTTTTCAGTTATGCTGTACTAAGTTAAGCAAAGAAACTTTTTAACCATAGAGAAGAGAAGGTTTACACTGGAGTGTGGCCGATATATTTCGTATCGTCAAAGACGGACATTCTCTGGCCAGCGGAAAAGAGAATGATAATAAAAGGGGTTTTTTCGTTGGGTCTGCATTGTTCCGCTTCTCTACTGAAAGCAACGAATTTTCATCTTTGACGTCGGTTGAAATGAGATTAACGGATAAGCATAGAAATGTTACAACCGACAAGTTTTTCTTGCATGTCTGTGAACAAAACATCCATAGTTTTACCAATCGTTTGTAATGAGTATTTTCTTGAGAAAACGTTAAAATTAAATGTAAAGTGTGTAGGAGCGTTCGGGGGCCGTGGAGAAGACGGAACAAGGGAGGACAGGGCAGAGAGACGGGGACAGAAGACGCAAGAGAGAGCGAGAGAAGAGACAAGTCAGATTGAGACAGAGAACAGAGAGACGGAGAGAGGAGCGAAGTGAGACAGAGGAAGGACAATGAGAGAGATGAGATTATCTCTTCTTGCTCTCTCTCTCTTTCTCTCTCTCGTCTCTTCTCTCTGATTGGTAAGACGGCAATTGACGGAAATATTAAAACTTTTTTACACGGGTTTAGGTTGTTTACAGATTAAGAGGAACTTTTTCAAAAATAATTACAACAGTGGACAGTCAGTTTTTTATTTTGTTAGTTTTTTTGCTTGATACAATGATTTATTGAAAAAATGTATGCGATTAAATTCATTTCAGAAGTGAGTATATTAAGTTTTTAGTTCTCTATTATAAGGCGTGTTCTAAAAGTAGAGCATATTTGTCGTGCATACATATATATCATGGGAGTTAATTTTAGAAAGCATTAAAATTAAGTCATAAATTTTTGAAGTATGTGTCATGCAGCGTTTCGTTAAGACATATGGAACAAGCATTATATGTAAGCATTTCTGTGGTAATATTTTTTAAAACGGGGATATTTATGAGGAGAAGGAGGGTGAAAATGGGAAAGTGGGGGAAATTATTTTCTCCTTAAGCATTCTCCATCTGTTGAGTCATCAATATTCTTATACTAATTTTAAATTTTAGGACATAACTTAATATTAACAAAAGAATACATTTTTTACCATAAATTATTAATTATTATGTTCGTCAAACAAGAAATGAAATCCAAGCATTCCATAGATTACTACTTCAAATCCAACACTCTTTTAATAAAATTAAATTTCCGGCTTGAAAAAAGTTAATTGTTTCCGTTGGGCAGCTTTACTGGCATCTAATGTTTGGCGGATGTTTTGTAGGACAGACTCTGACACCTGCTTATAAAACTTTAAAGATGAAACTACCATCTCGGGGTTACAAGAAGTTTATAATAAAAGTCGTGAACGATGACAGTACGAGAAACAACAGATTTAAGGGGAACACTACGCCGGATATGTTTTCTCACTCCTCAATGGGAATGCCGTGTTATCCATGGCACGGGGTTAACGTGTTATCATGGCAAGACTGTCAGCAAGCTTTCCTTCAACGCAGTTAACGTACT
>BOPP01000012.1:7624355-7656000 GCA_017312745.1 Gryllus bimaculatus
CGTAGAGAGGACGGCGGGTAGAGAGCGATGGAGAGAGTGCGGCGGGCAGAGGGCAGCGGGTTCAAGACGACGGGTAGAGAACGGCAGGATGAAGGCAGAGGGATGTGGGGGGCGGGGAGAGAACGGAGGAGTGAGGATGGCGTGATGAGGGTGCGCTCCATTTCGTATGCTTAACTCCGGCACTTGTCCGGTATTGCTCGGTTAAGTCACGGAAAAACTACCTCTCAGGGAACCAACGATTCTCCTCCAGACAGCGGTTAAATTCGACCAAGCTAAGTGTCAACTGCCGGGACACGAACCTAAGTCCTCCTGGTCAGAGTCGCTATATACAACAGTAGTAGTACAATAGTTGTTGACTCAGTCCCTGCAGACTTAACAGTTCTTGCAACGAGTTAACTCAGCTGGTTTGTGCAAACCATGAGCATTGCAATGCCATGAAATGTGAGAACATGAGTTCTCGTTAACATATGTTACTGTCTTTCATTAAACTTTTTTCAAAATTTTCTCCTATTTCATCGCTTTCTCATTCATCCGATCTTCCTTAAATGCATATTACTCTGCTTGTACTGATACCTTTCTCATTGTAAATGGATCTCCTAACTCATGAATTATTCCAGACATCTGTTGAACCAGATATTCTTTCTAGATTTTCGGAGCGTTATCGTGAGCTTTTTATTTAAGTCATTTTACTGTTTTGTTATTGCTCCTGAATTTAGTTTTGTATTCTTTATTGACTTCTCAAAGCAAATAATTAGGTAAGATACTAAAATAGATTAAACAATGTTGAATTTCATTTGCAGCGCTTCTTGTCACATTTCACAAATTTCACTTTTTTTACTGAAGTCTCGTGTTTAATTTACGCAGTAGAAAATGTTTTCAGTTATGCTGTACTAATGCTAAGCAAAGAACACTTCTCTTAAACATAGAGAAAAGAGAAGTTTCACTGGAGTGTGGCCGATATATTTCGTACTCGTCAAACGACCGTGAACATTTCCTCTGCACAGCGAAAAAGAGAATGATAATAAAAGGGCGTTTTTTCGTGGGTCTGCATGTCTCCCGCTCTCTACTGAAAGCAACGAATTCATCTTTGACGTCGTTGAAAATGAGATCATAACGGATAAGCATAGAAATTTACAACGACAGTTTCTTGCATGTCTGTGAAACAAAACATCCATAGTTTTACCATCCGTTGTAAATGAGTAATTTTCTTGAGAAAACGTATAAAATTACTGTAAATGTGTGTAGGAGCAGTTCGGGGCGTGGAGAGACGGAAAAAGGGAGGACAGGGACAGAGAGACGGGGGACAGAAAGACGCAGAGAGAGACAGAGAGACAGAGACAAAGTCAGATTGAGACAGAGACACAGAGAGACGGAGAGAGAGACGAAGTGAGACAGAGAGAAGGACACAATGAGAGAGATTGAGATATCTCTCTCTCTCTCTCTCTCTCTCTCTCTCTCTCTCTCTCTCTCTCTCTCTGACTTCGCGAAAGACCGCCCAATTGACGGAAATTATTAAAAACATTTTTTACACAGCGGTTTTAGGTGTGTTTACAGATTATGAGGAACTTTTCAAAAAATAATTACAACCACGTGGACAGTCAGTTTTATTTTTTAGTTTTTTACTTGATACATGATTTATTAAAAAAATGTATGCGATTAAATTCACTTTCAGAAGTGAGTAATATTAGTTTTTAGTTCTCTATTATAAGGCGTGTTCTAAAAGTCATAGCATATTTGTCGTGCATAACATCATATATCACTTGGAGTTAATTTTAGAACACGCCATTCAAAATTAGTCATATTTTTGAAGTATGGTGTCACTGCCAGCGTATTCCGTTAAGACATATGGAACAAGCATTCATATGTAAGCATTTCTGTGGTAATATTTTTAAACGGGGATATTTATGAGGAGCAAGGAGGGTGAAAATGGGAAAGTGGGGAAATTATTTTATCCCTTAAAGCATTCCTCCCATCTGTTGACGTCATAACAATATTCATTACTAATTTTTAAATTTTAGGATATAACTTAATATTACAAAAGCATACGTTTTTACATAAATTATTAATTATTATGTTCTCAAACAAGAAAATGCAAATCAAGCATTCCATAGATTCACTACTTCAAAAAATCCACCAAACAACTCATTTTAATACAAATTCAAATTTCCCGCTTGAAAAGTTAAATTGTTCTCGTTGGGCAGATTTACTGCCATCTAATGTTTGGCGGATGTTTGTACGAAGACTCTGACCACCCTGCTTATAAACTTTAAAAGATGAAACTACCACTCGGGGTTACAAGAACGGTTTTAATAATAAAAGTCGTGAACGATGAAACAGTACGAGAAACACAGATTTAAGGGGAAACACTACGCCCGGATATGTTCTCCACCTCCCCAATGGGAATGCACGTGTTATCATGGCACGGGGTTAACGTGTTATCATGGCACGACTGTCAGCAGCTTTCCTTCACGCAGTTAACGTACTGAGTTAGAAAGTGCTGATCTCTGGGCCACGAAATTCCTCGCAACAACCAACCCACGAGCTAAAAACCATAGCATGAAATCGGCCACTTTTTTCGCAAACGGTGAGACCGCAGTGAGACTTATGACCCAAATGATACGCGGTGGTACCTATAGACCACTCGGGACGAAAAATAGGGTTGAGGAAAGGCGCCGAAACACGTGACGCGTGTTGATTGTAATCGCCGCTTTCGGCGCCGCCGACAAAGGGGGTCGCCTCCGCGCCGGATGCGAGCTGATGGCTCCAAGCACGAGCTGGGCCTAATAGAAAAAGCGCATTAGGGAAAGCTCGTTGAGAAACCCAACGCAAATGTGGCTTCTGGAAAGCGAAGGAGAAGTCACTCAACGTTTTAACGGGTGATACGTATGAGTGAAAACCAGAACGGTAAGAGTGACATTTTATAAATTCTGAGAAATCTGTTTATTAAAGTCAATATTACTGTGAAGTCGTGGTGATTAGTTTCATCATTAAAACCACGAAAATACATTGCCACTGAAATATAGCCTAAAATAAACACGTTTTTCTCCGAATTTATAAAATGTCATACCGTTATGGTTTTCACCCATTCATATTTTGGTGAAAGCAAATTCTACAAAATGAGATCTAGCCGAACGAATATGTGCTCTAAAATAGTTCTTTCTATGTATTCTCTACATACTTAAAACTGATTATCAACAACCTTCATCGAGTATTGACGTGTTATCTGTAGGTGACGTAAAATGTGTTACTCTATGCTTAAGTATCATTTCGTGTTGATGGACTCGAAAAAGACTTGATTGCTTTGAACTGACGCGATGGATTGAAAGGGTGTTGATTCAAGTAATATTTTTCTTTTTATAAATCAATTGATCCTTCTCACATTTCAATTAGAATTTGATTCGATATACGATATTCTATATTAAATTCAAATCCCTTTCCAATTCATACAAAGTTGGAAAAATAAATATCAAATATATTATCAATACGTATTTCGTCAATTGAATATTCTGAGAACTAATAAATCCTAATGAAATACCGATTTCTAATATACATACCATTTTAAAAAAATTAAAGATTATTCATTAACATTATATGGCTTGTTTTGATTCCGAAGCAAGTTCATTTAAAAAAGAACTGGGATAATTGTGTTTCATTACAATGTACATCTGAAAGGTGTGATTATTACTGATATGAAGTTTGTAGTATGTAAAAGTTTGTAGTGAAGTGTGTAGTTAAGAGATATTGTTTTATACTTTTCATAAATGCAACATTTAGATCTTGACAAATTTTTAAAGTAATATTATTTTAGGCACTTTATTATTCAACCTTTCTTGTGTCCCCTTCAGTAATAAAACGCGTTTTGGGTCTGTAATTACTCTTTGTTTCATATTGTAATTACTCTACCCGTCTCCTGCCGTTATTCACCTGACTAGTCATCTCCTCACTCTAGCGTCGCGTAGGCGCGTCATTGCCTCGAAAATAGTCGCAAAGCAGATTCGATAATAGATCGTTGCACCAGAAGTTTTCGTCTTTTTGTCCGATGTACGTACATTCTTCCTCTGAATTTAATATCCCTCTTGGGATTCATCTTGGGTGAAGAAAGATATATTTCTCCGCTTGATTTATCTCCTCCCGCCTCTTTAACCAATGCACTCCCTTTTTCATTTCCAGCTGTCTCAAATTCGCTATTATTTATATCGCGTGTCGCGTACTTCTTTTTGTCTCCTAGACGTTCTTCCGATATTTCCATGACCCTCTTTTGTCTCCGCCAACGCTTCTTCCGCGCAACATCTTCTCCAGTGCGGCGCTCCTTTTCGAGACGGTTTTAATTCTCCTTTTAATATCGTATCATTTGGCTGCTGAAGATGTGTCTTCCCCGTGCGGAGGGGCGTGGAGGGAAGGTAAACGGCCTCTCTCGGGTCTAAACCGCGCCGTGCAAGAGAGCGTATACTTACGCCATGTGCCGCGGAAAGCCTGAGCGAGGCCGCCGCCGCCGCGCCGGGGCGCTGGGAGGGGTGGGAGAAAAATAAAGAGAAAAGGCGCTAATAGGCAGAGCAGTTGACGCTCTTCTCTGTGCTTCTGGTCCGGAAGGAGGAGGGGGGCGTGGTGGCGGCGGAGCGGTGTTGATGGGGGACGGCGGTGGGAGGATGGCGGCGACGGTGGCGATGGAGGGGAATGTAGTAGCAGAGGCGGTGGGTTTGGTGGACACTGCGATAGAGGCGAGGCTGGAGGCGGAAAAAGTGACGCAGGCGGAGATTCTGGTGGAGGCAGCGGCAGGCGCATTTATATAGGCGGAGGGCGAGACGAAGGTATTGCAGAGAGTGGTAAAGCCGATAGCGAAGACGGAGATGGTGAAGGTGGTGGTTGTGGTCGTTGTGATGGTGATGGTATCAGCGAAGGCGTTGACGAAGACGTTGATGAAGGCCTCAACTAAGGCGTTGGCGGAGATGTTAGTGGAGGTGATGGCGGAGCCGATGGAGAAGGCGTCGAAGAAGTCGTTGCAGGGGTCGTTGGCGGAGACGATGCAGGAGCCGTTAGAGGAGGCGTTGAAGGAGGCGTTGGAGTAAGCTTTGGAGCTAGAGTTGGCGGAGACGTAGGCGCTGGTGGAGGCGTTGGCAAAGGTGCTGGCGTTGGCGGAGACCCTGCCCAAGCGATGGCGATGGCGATGGCGATGGCGATGGCGGACGCGAAGGCGGGGGCTGTGGTTGCGGTGTCGGTGACGGCGGGGGAGGCGGCCGGGTGCGGCGGCGGCGGTGGGTGCGGTGTGGTGAAAAAAGCATAACTAGAAAAGTTCCCTGGGCGGATGGGGCCGCGCGAGGCGCTGTACGAACGAGCCAGTTAACTTTTCTCTTATAAAATATGCAAAGCGGCGGCTGGCCCGAGGTGGCGGTGCGCAATCTGGCTGTGGCTGTAGTACAGGCGTCGCCGGCGGCGGCCACCGCAAGGGTGGGGGGCAGCTGCGCGGGGAGACGAACGCTGGAGAACGCCCGAGGCGGCGGTGGTCGCGCGGTTTGTGATTATGTTTGGGCTGTTGTGCGACGCAATGCTGGATGGAGCGATGGCCTCTGTCCAAGGGGATGGGGTTACGAATATTTAGCTGCTGAGCGTAACCACAAATCTATGAAATACATTTTTAAAATAATAATGTTCTTTCAATTAGGACATTAGCTGTTATATTAATGAAATGTCGTGTGACGGCTGATAAAACAGATAGGTGGATGATAGTTGCAACGATAAGGGCAATCAACTCCTGTGGGGTAATATATTAATGTAATGATGGAGGATTATGTGTCATGTTAATGGTGGTTGAACAGTTTTCAATGTGACGATGAAGTCAGCGGTGGGACCGGAGAGGGCGGAACTGAGAGGGTGGGGCCGAGAGGACGGAGCGGAGAGTGGGGAGCGCAGAGAGCGAGCAGAGAGAGAGAGAGAGAGAGAGGAGTGGAGAGAAAGGATCGGAGAGGGCAGAGCGGAGAGAAGGTATCAGAAGAGTGGGGAAAGTAGAGTAGAACGCAGCGGAGAAGAGAGAACAGTGCTTAATGGAGCGTACAGGGGAGGGTGGACAGTAGCGGAGAAGAGAGGGAGAAGGAGAATAGCGGAGAGGCGAAGTGGAATGTGTGTGGGGACGGGATTGGAACGAGCGAATTCGCACGGGGCTGGAGTACATGGAAAGGGGACGGGCGAAAACGCAGGTACGTCAGTTCCGTGGTGTAGGCACGAGGGGCAGGCCCATGGTCGTTGCGGAGAGCCGCCGGTATTGCTCTGGGGTCAGGACAACGTGGTGTGTTCTTTGTTTAGGCGCGCTACACAAGGGGTTGGGTATGTGGAGGACAAAGTCTGTTTCGCTAGCGAATGTTGCCGGGTGTGCGTGTTGATGAGATCTGGGGCGACCCGAAAGGGTCGCCGAGGTTTTTAGGTAATATGCAGGTGAGTTTGTAATTGCGCGCAAGGTTTTTTGCACTTAAAAGAGCGGGTTTCTCTGGAGTTGTTCGCATGTTTCGACGGTAAAGAGTGTTCCCTGTCAAAGAACAAGACGTCATCATAAAATAAGTTCATCTTTTTGTGCAAGATGTTGATAATGTTAAATTTAATTAATAATTTTAAATTTAATTAATAATTTTAAAATTTAAATTCGTATAAATTTCTATAAGAATAAATTGTATGTTTAATAATTATTTCTATAATTCAAGAATAAATACAGAAATAAATCAATATTAGAGTTAAGGATAAACCGCTAAAAAATTGAGATATAATGTCTTCATAATCAACAAAAAATTCAAACCCCACCGCATCGCAATAAAATATAGTGGTCTTGGAAGAACATCTGGAGGTTCAGTTTGGCACATTTCGAGGGGCGCAATCCGGTTTCGCAGTTTCAGTAAGTTTGTAGTTAGAGTCATGGAAAGTCCCCAACTAGGTATCTCCCACGAGCGAGGTACCGCCCCAGCCGTGACAAATTGTAAGCTCCCGATTATTGTGATTGCATAGTGTATGTGAGAGTGCCTATAAATATGGGGTGAGGATTGGACAAGGAATGAGCGTGCGCGCGGTCAGTGACCCGTTTGTTAGGGCACTGCTCTAGCATTAGCGTGGTGTTGATCGGTGAAACTACGGAAAACTACGGATCAGAGCAGTCGTCCGCTAGAATCCTACTCCAGGTAGCGGCAGGATTAGAACTAGTCCAACTTGTTCAGCCAATATCAAAAATCCTGCCACATCGTCGAAACTCGAACTGTAGAACCTTCCGGTCAGAGGCATTGCAGTGATGTCAGTTGATGCCCTAATCCAAAGTAGCCGGTCTTTTGTAACCCCTTTAAACGTATTACAATTAGCATATAGGCTCTTCTACTGTACGCTGACTCTTCTCGAAATGCGAAGACGTCTGAAAACACAGTGGGCCTAATCATCCATAAACATGCTGTTGGATTCCGAGAACGCAGGGTATCTAAATGGTTATAACAAATATTAGAGAGACTTAAATGGATTCCTCCAATGGACGTTGCAACCAATGACAATAATCACAAATACAGCTAATTTACCCTGGTGGCTCTTTTAGGGCCTTCCTAAAATTACTTCGCTGTCTCCTAAAGAACCACCGCTTGAGATCTCATTAATGAAAATAAAATACAAGTGAAAATAAAAGTGAGAACAAACTTAAATTTAGTATTAAAGAAGTTGAATTATATTATACTATTCGTAATAATGAATTATTAATGAGAAAGTTTAGTTTCGTACTGTCTTTTTTACGGTTACCTCTACTATTACATAGTGTTTAAATTAAGGATGCCATTAGTACCCATTATTATTAATAATAAAAACAAATAAAGAGAGTACTTCTGGAAAAAAATGTGGTATTCCTCAATTCATACTTGCTGAAGCGACGTCGGCTCAGAATCAGTTACAGTAGAAAGTGATTTTTTGAATTTTTCAATTGCATCGCAACCAGAATATCACCTCTCACTTTCAAGACTCGAAGTAATGTTGTTGGCTCGGAAGGTCATTAGCGATTTTTGTCAATAGCGAGTACACTGTAATTCGGACGTCCCGCTAGTGGGCTAAGGTTCTGCTTCTGCCGACATACAATCGGGCTCGATTGCATGGCCAGCAGCGATACAGGACTGTCGTAAATTGCACCCCACTTTGCCAATTTACGAATTAGGGTTTTTCTGCGTTGATGACCCCCAAAAGAAGATTTTTTGGCTACACTTGAAAATAACCTCAGAAGTAGTACTCCCTATAATTACAACCTTTTGAAGAGTGGATGAGAATTTGTAAAGAAACTTCGCTGAATTTTTTTCAAGAGATTACTGAATAATTAGAACAGATAGGTGGAAAACTATATTATTCCTAATAATACAAAAAAGTATGTACTGTTACTTAAAACAATTACTTAAAAGATTGCAATTACTTAAGAAAACAATTATTTAAAATATAGTAATTCTAGCATTTTTAAAACTATTTTGATTGTTTTGTGGTGTTAAATCTTCTTCCTGTTTTTCCATTGTTGGAAGATTCTTCAACGATATATCCTTATAACAATATCAAAGAATACAGGAATCACCGATATTAATTACTACCTAACCAGTTTATTGAAGACTTCATCAGATGTTTGCGAAATGATACTTGCAGTCTGCTTTCCCACACACCAAATAGTCTACATTAATTATAAACAGTTAAGCGCCTAACGATCAGTGACAATTGAAAAACCTCCAGACAATGTGTAGAGAAAAAAAATTAAATATTAGGGAAACGTTTTTACATATTTTTTTCATTTAATAAAGTTTCAATAATAGTTATTTATGATACGAGTGGTAAAAGTCACTGCTTTTGACAGTAGCAAATGTGACTGTGTGGTACGAGCAAACTAAAATCACTTTTACCACGTATGTCATACAAGTACATTATGAAACGATGATTTAATGATAGGTATAAATGCACGAGTGTGATGTTACGATACAAGCGAGGGCCGAGCTAGTATCGTAAACTTAACACTCATTTCATCGAGTTTCATACTGTACTTTTCCTACGACTTCGGTACTACACGCGCAACTTTTCTTGATATTCCGCAGCGGCGAGAGGAGGGCTCTAGCTACGTCACAGCTTTAAAGGGCCTACCAACTGTGGGCATAAACTCAACGCGCCAAATCGAGCCACGAGAAACGCTACGATTGTTTTGAAGGTACGATGTGGCAGCTTTGTAAATTGGTACGTGCCGTTCCGAGTCGAACTTAACTATTTCAACGGGCCGTGCTATTCAGCGCTGGGGAGGACTAGGGAGCTCGTGTATCAAGAAAACTTGCGCGTGTAATAATTTTTATAATTTTAAATTTTACATTCAATTGTATTCTGGCTGTTGACGTGCAGGATTCATCCAAGGCCACCTAGCGTACAGCTCCCTAACCCTATTCTCTCCTGTCGCAGGTGGCTTTGAGCACCAGTCCGCCTGCGAGGAAGTACTGCGCAAGTTAAATAGGATCAAAGTGAAATGATCCAATTTATTTCAAATGTGGACAGTAAATGCAAATTTTCACATTTTGGCACCTAGCTTGGCATTTATATTTATGCTCTACAAATAATATGTCATGAAAATAATACCAATAATAAAGAAAGTATAACTCACAAGCATTATATAATATTACATGCACTTTTAATGTACACAATCGAACAGAACGTTTACTACATAAACTATCAAATATTAATTAAATGTAAATACTTGATTTTTAAACTTCTTGTGATTGGTTAAGAACCAGTATAATAATGAAATATATATCGTAATGAGTATCATTATGCAACTGACTGCAACCTTCAAATGAAAGAATTATACAATAGGAGTTGAAACATTATTTTTAGCCAGCTTTATTAAACTTCCTTTTATTTTAATTCAAGTATACAAATCAAGTCGCCATGCCGCACTGAGATCAGAAATAGTTGATCAGACGAAAGTATTTTCGTCTTTTGTTTTATCTGAACATTTGAGCATCATCTCACCTTTAGCATTATGTACTTATCACTTTTAGTGCTAAAAATTGAACTTTTAAGATGGATGATATAAAAGTAATTGTTTTTTTACCTAGTTATTTGTTACATGACGGAAGAGAAACATTAAATACTCTTGTATTTCAAAAACTGTTTTGAATTCCGATTTGAAAGAAATTATAATTCGTCTCTCTTTAATTTTCTTTGGAATATAGCACACTTAAGTAGCTACTTTGCCTATTGTTTAAGTCGTCGCCATTACTTTAGTTTATAACTGCTATTTGCTCTCTACTTCGATGTGACGACCCTTGCGTCGCAGCTCGAACTAGCTGTAACCTAATAATTGATGTAATTCCATGAGTCTGAAGAACTGCGTAATGCAGTTTCTCACGAAATGGAGGCATTTTGCAGAAAGGTTTTTGCGACACGTTCTGGAGTCGCGAAACGGAATATGCATTTAAACGTCCCTCGTTGGCGTAATTCCATTCCTCGAATACGCAAAACACTGCCTTGGTGCTTCAGCTCAGGACGCGCAAAAGGAAGGTTCCACGGGATGTGTGACTACGACACTCGCACAGACAAGCATACCATTATTATGTTAACATACCATTAATTATGTATTCTCTAGACCAACACTTTGGCCAGCTGACAAAACTTTTCAAACAATATAAATGAGAGAAAGAGAAATTCGGAAATTTTAAAACAAGAGGATTATCACAAATTTTATCAGTCTATTAGTTTCCGTTTACTTATTGAGAAAAGACTGAGTGGGGAAGAATTATTTGGATTTAAGCGAACATTATACGAAATGTCGAAGAATCAGAAAAATGGGAATAATTTCATACATTGGTAAACTGCATTTTATATGTTATTAAGCAGCCCTTTAAATATACTACCAAATGTAAAATACAAAAACTTTGATATTTATTTTAACTATAGTTGTTGTAAAATTCATATTATCTCTATAACGATTGCCCTAATAGCAGCAATAAAAAATGCGAGAATAATGTTCAAAGTCATAAGGTTTTGATAGATTTGATCAAACTAGAATACGTACATTACCATAAAAATTTCGAGAATGTGCATTATTTCATATTTAATCTTAATTATTTGTTAATGAAATCTTGATTGAATTGATTAAGTAAATAATAAATAACATGAGAAGTGTTGATTCCAATTGAATTGTATCCAAACTTTTACATGAAACGCAAAATTAGGAGTGATATGCGGACAAGTCTTAAATAAGTCATTTAATATCTCACATTGGCACTACACGTGTGGAATTAAATAACTTCAAGTTTTTTGTTTATGTTATTAGGGTGTTTGATATGAACATAATATGGTTTGTTACAACCAGTACAGTAAAATAAATATCTAAACCCCGTTATTTGTTTTTTTTTCTAAAATTATTCTCATTTTTCTGATTCGCTTTAATCAGTATAGTAATTCTTGCCCACTTAGTATTTTATCAGTACGTGGGCAGAAACTGTCTGGAAAGTTTTGTAACAATCATCTTGTATTAAAATTTTCGAATTCCTCTTTCTTTCTTCTCTATTATTCAAAAAATCTGACAGCAGGCAGAAATAAATCTCTTTAAAATATGAAACAACCAAATGTTTTTTCAATCTTCATTTACACAAGGAGAGAATGAGGAACGAGTTGAGTACACAGAGATATAGTGTCTATCAAACATTGTTACTTTCAATAATGTGTTTTCCATCAAACGAAGAGTGTTTTAAGAGAGAAACAAATATCTTTTGTTTGGTATACTCAACCAGTGAGTCTGTGTATTTCTGCACTGTATTTAATGGCATCTACGATCGTATGACAGATAAACAGCCCTCTCACATTTGAAGGGTATCGGACTCTCTTTTAATTACTACAATTAAATTGACTGTGTAGCAGCACAATTATTAATTGAAATGTTGGCACTGAATCTAATTGCAAATCTGGGATTACGAAAATTTCAGTCGGAGAGAAATAGTGCAATTTTGACCGTATTTATTCTGAAACCATGTTTCATGTTGGTTCATCTCGACGAGAAGTTATTTATGATAGATGGGTTCAATGCTTTGTGTACGTAGTGGCACTAAGCTTTGCAATACCTGGATATCACACGAGTGAAACTGGTTGATCGCGCAGGTTGGGAAAACGCATTGCGAAGCTAACAAAGTATGTATGCCTCTGCAACGAAAAGTGGGGAAACCCAAAATAAATTCATATTATTTCACTTTGACTGTTTTGGTTCTTAATTTGATTCCCAATATTTCTTATTATAATTTATTCCGTGTATAACTTTTCCTGTGTTGAGACAACTGCAACTTCATTTGTACTTCTTGTACCATACAAAGATATTCTTTCGTTTAAAGACATTACGACATTTCTTTTTCAAATACGTAGACGGTTTAGTTCGGTTATTCATTTCATGATACGATATATATTTAGGCAGTTGATGAGATTTAGTTCTAGATCTAGAGACAAATAGTATTTTACATGATTTCTTTAATGGTAAGATACGGTGTTTAAAAAAAACATAGGATAATCTACATTTCTCTGTGTTAGAATAATTTTAAGAGGGGAAGTAATTTATATTTGTAAGAACATTTCATCAGAGATAATTAATTTTCTCAAATATTACGTAAATATGTTGTTCTTTGCTTATAAGAATATATTTTCTAATCGACGCCTGTCAATGATTCGAGTGTTCGGAAAAATTTATAATAGCTCTCAACGAATAACATAAATTAGGTTAGTTGTTTCTCTGCACATCTCATACCGAAATAATTTTCCACATACGAAGATCATGACACTATTTGCAAATATATGATCCTGCATGTTTTGAAAAATAATTTCACTTCTGTTTGTAACCATACTACTGATTAAAAAACGGAAATCTAATTATTACAATAAGCGATACAACTACCGTGTTATGTGCATGCTCAAGTATCAGTGAAACGGGATATTAGCGAGGATTGAAATTCCGGTATTTGAAAATAATATTAAACAGTGTTCTAAATCGGTGAAATATTTGAGTAAAATAGCCGTTAAAACGCGCAGTATTTTTTGAAACTATTTCCCATGAATGACTGATCAATGACTGATCATATTAAAATATGAAAATCATATGTGCAACATTGCGATATGTGAGACGTACTTTAATCTTTAATTTGTCAAGAAAAAATAAGGGTATGTTCATCTCAATTTTCATTGTGGGTGGATAATACACTCATACGTAAACTGGTTTTTAGAGCTGGAATTTGTGTCAAGAAGCGAAATGTGTAAATGCACATAGAAAAACTAGGAGGAAATACATGGAGAATTAAATAAGATATCTGAAAATGTATAATGCAATATGTTTTATACCAGTTTTCTATTCATATTTAAACACATTTACTCATTAAACGTGGCAGTACTGAGAGCGATTATTTTTCCAAGCACTCTGATCATTGACTGACATCGATCTGACAGAATATTCATATAAGCAGAGGACGATATTTTTACGTGACATTTAAGAAAATTAATTTTCCCAGGTGAAATGATCCTACCAATATCAATTACTTCCCACTTAAAATTATTCCAACACAGAGAAATGTACATTATCCAATGTTTCTTTTTATAACCATTTCCAGTCCTGGGCATTTCTTGTTGTTGAAATTCATTTGTTCATATAGGCGAAATGAGTTTCAATATATTTGGCAACACGTTACGGTCCAAGAATGAAGCATGTTAAAAAGCTCATGTTAGGATAAGACACCTTTAATGCAGTAGCTGCTTTAAGCACGTACGCAACAGCATCTGAATAGAAAATCAGCACATTTTCCTCTATAAATTTTTAACCATTATTCACAAAACTCGCAATTGTTGAATGATTTGTCCTGTCCAGTTCTTTGCATCGAGTATGGATTCAAAAGTCAGTATGGTTCAATTATTCCTATCACGATGTTTGCAATAAAATGACCCTTCAGATTAGTAGTTTCAAGCGTCAGTGATTTCATTTAACAGTGACCATATGAAAGAATCTCCAAATGTTCTCTAATATTATTCATTGTCTCATCGTAGCATTTCTGAAGATAATTCTTACAAAGATTTTCGAATACTTTTACAGGAAAGATTTAAATTCTGGAACTTGAAGCAAACTCTATTTGCAGCAATCATCACACAACTTAAGTTGAAACATCTTGCATCTGCGTCAAAATTATCTGCTTCTTCAATATATTTCACTGTTTGTTTTTAACTCAGCTGGCATACGAGGAACATCAACAATTTCTTGTTGCACGCATGGCAAAATACTATTTTGTCGTCAGTTTGCAATATTGGTGTAATAACTGTTTGTATAAATTAGATATCTTAACATCAAAAAGGAAAATCTTATTTATTTCAACAACGATACACTCGTTCTTAATGTATTAGTTAACATTGGTACTGTATACTTTTAATAATTCAATTATTTTCTTCCTGAGGCTTTTTCCAGCTTCAGGGAATTCCGATATCGGCTATCCGCACCGGGTACTCACTATGTGCCTCATGGGGGTCACATATGAACCTTTTTACACTAGACACTGCGGGCTCCGCGGACTGTGGTCAGCGGACTCTCAAGGTCTTTCGGGACAACACACCTACATGAATCAGTGGCGGCTTGGACTTAGCTTGCATGGTTGCAGAACCCCCTGATGGTCGAAAAATATTTTATAATATGTTAGGAACATACATTCTCGTTTTAATGGCATTCAATGTTAAAGATATTGCATCAATGTTGATGAATGTGAAATCCTTTTTAAACCACAGAGCAACTGGCGTTCTCTCTGGAGTCTGGTATTCTCCCAGGTATTGTACCACGCTCTTGGCTCTATTACAGCGCTTTCTGCATTTACTCTTTGGCCCATGGTGCTGCATGCGGTGGGTAGTTTTGTCACCGAGGTCTACGCGGTGTACCGAAGGGAATCCCAATTTCCTGTTTTGGTCTGACATTTTCTTTAACTTTATTTTATGCATTTCACGTTATTGAAAGTACTTCAGCCAATTATTGACGGCATTGAATGCATTTATGATGTTTGGAGAATTTGTGTTCCTTTGATTGAAAATACACACTTGATGACTTCTCTGTGTAAAGTTGGCCATTCTGAAAGAAAGTCCCTTTCTGCCTCTCACGATGAGTGCATATTTCCGCCTGTAGCTCCTCTCTGAGAGCACTGGTATGAATACGTGTGTGTGTATGTGTAAGAATCATTTATTATTACAATAAATACCACGGTAGTGAAATTTTCGAAATACAATAATTTTATATGTGTAAAACTGGTCCAAACAATAGGGCTTGTTGCAAAGTGCTGGAGTGTGATCACGTATGTTTGACTCCAAGTTCTTTTTTCTATGAACTTTTTACTATACATTTTCTTAATGCGTAACTAAAATAAAACTTTTATGCCCAGAGGAAATCAAAGTCAGAACTACGTGCGCGGGAGGTGTATATACCTCACACGGACACTACCTGTACCTGGCCTTTATGGTCATTAAGACGTAATATGAACTTGCGAGGGAAACATTGTTTATTTTGTGCATCATGATTTTTGAGTGATTTTATTGGGATTGCTAAAGTTTTTAGAGTTTTAATAATTTTCATGCACTGTAAAGGAACTTGATGATACCTTAGAAAAAAATTATTTGGTTATCATTCTTTGAAGGAAAGCTTTTGATCGAATCTGAATATTTTTGGTTTCGATTGTAACAAATAATTTTTCAGAGAATGCACTTCCTAACTTACATACCTTTTTTAATCATAATAAATTGTGTTCAATAGAATTGCCACTTTTCAATACATACCCATTAAAATTGGCGAAAATGTTAAACTAATATTTCGTCAACATATTTAAAGAAATGTTCCATTTAACTAAATATCATTATACCAATTCCAAAAGACTCACTAGAAAGGATTTTTTTCTGTTTTAAAAAGAATTCACAATTATAAAAAATAAACACTAGGAGAATTTATTAATGTGGAATATTTAGGAGTATTTACACACGTTAATCAATTTTTAATATTAACAATATACTCGTTCTGAATTTAATTGATTTAGAATCTACATGTAGATATATGTATATCGAGATTGTTGTATGGATAAATGCATTGTCTTAGCGTTTTTTGATTCATTTTTGATTTGTCTGTATTACAAAATTAGACAGCATTTAGTTCATTCAAGTTTATCAGAATCGTTCCAAACTCATAGGTGCGTCGGTGATGGTTCCCAGCATTGATTAGCTAATGCTTTACCGCAAGATAAGCTGCAGTGTGTGCTCGTCAAGTACGCAAGTTCTGATGGTGTGAAAGTCGTTTTGTGTTTGATACAGTGAGTGATCAGCATCTCGACTAGTGGTCGGGGGTAGTTCGATTCGCGATTGTTTGGACACAGCAATCGTCACCTCCCGCGACCTTTCGATATGTGGATTGTTGAAATGCCAGCGACTGTTTAGTCCATGCTAGATTACAACACTTTTCACTCGAGTACGTAAGATCAGAAATGAGTACATATACACTTTGTTACAAGAAACCAATTTTTTTCTTGATAATAGTACACATCATTCATCATTTCTTGTAACTTCGAGCACCTGTTATCCTTTGGATTTCAAAAAAAAGCTTTTACGTACCTTTTCCATTGTCGTTTGCATTTTCAATTATCGTTCAAGATTAGCCAATAGCTTTCTTCTTGGTAATTCCAAAATCTTTGTTGAATTCTTGCGGCTGATTTTTTTTTCCATTGGTGTGACATAATAAAGAAGTGTACACAATCTACCAATTCCAGAAACTTGCAATGAGATTCTTATTGGTTACAATGCATTTATTTTCATCGAAAAAATTGTTTGAAGCACCAAACTAGACCAACTCTATCGCGACAATAAAGGGTGATCAAGTTGGACGGATTGAGAGAGGTGAAAATGATAGCAGCGAATATTCCAGTAAACGTCCATCGAGAGATTATATCAGCGTTCAGTCTCTTTCAAATATCGTCGTTGATAATGAATCAATCTCGTTGTCCCAGGAAGGTAAACGACAAGTGGGAGAAAGGCTGTCAAAGGCTGAGAGCGTTAGCGACTGAATTCTACTTTTCATGGGCAGAAAAAGTAAGGTAGTAAGAACAACTTCATCTGTTTCGAGAAATGCAATCCAGTCCATCCAGTCAAGTTCCAAGTACTGTCATCAAGCTTCGCGCCTGCACGTATGGTCAAATGTGACTCGCACGTGAAGGATCGTATTGAAGAGTTCGGAAAAACTCAAAACAATATAACATGATGCGATTGCTGATAACTGTAAAAATTGCCAGCAAACGGCAGTGTCCATAAGAAGGAAAGTTTCTATCAATGTAACTGATTGCAGCAATGGTTACTGACCATATGAATTACAAGCCGCTTCTTTATTGAGCGCGTTCTCGACGCAAGGCATTTACTCCATTGCTTTCCCCTTCCTTTCCTTCTATGTTTCTACCTCGGATTCTTGGTTTTGGTTTTCTTATATTTATTAAAAATATGAACAATGGTGACGTTTAATGTATCCTGAAAAAGTAAAAATCGCTAACTTAATCTGAAATACCCTCAAAGAAGAGAATGATGTCGAATGGACATAAAAAGGAATACGTAAAAATGTTGCAAATGTGTAAAAACATGTAAAATAAAATTAAATGACATTAAAATGCTCCTTCTTTTCTAATTCGATTATACTCTTGTTTTTTCGACTTATAAATTGCAAGCAAACAATACAAGTCCTTGTGATTACACACAGTACTTTAGTACCAAAATTCAGTTTCAACAGTCACGCTAGTGATGTTGTGATTTTGTAAATGTTGCCTGCATCAATTAGTTACGAATGAACTTCAAAAACCGAGAAAATGTATCGAATTGCTTAACAATTATTTGCAATAAAGTCGGTGCGACCTCCTTGCGTACCACCCTAATTTTAACACCCTTTACATATTCTAATGGTGAAAAACATGAAGTAGAGCGATGGTGTAGGGCCTTTGCTAAAGAGTGTGATGCAAATGGTGTGGAGTTTTTCACTGGAAATGCTATGCATAGCAAGCCTTTGTTTCACAAGCTCTTGTTTTGTGAGGCGTGCGCTCCAAAACGCTACGCTATGGTACTCGTCAAAGGGTGTGTACAGATTCTTGGAATTTGCTGGTCTGCTTGTACGTACGTACGTATTTACTACAAAGGGAATGCTACCCCACAGAAAACGAAAGGATTGCACATCTCTTTTACCTTTTTTGTAGAATTCTGTAGAATTTGGATCTTTTAAGATCTGTATTTTGTCGTTAATGTAAGTTTTACCTTGTTAAGAACAAAACAGTCAACTGTTTGACTGCGTTACACAAAAGGCTTAAGAGTGAATGTTTCAAGCAAAAAACATTCATAGAAAAGTTAAATAAAGCATATTTGAAGTACATTAGTCTCATATGTCTAAATTTGCAAATTTTTACGTAAAAGAGGGTTAACAACGTGTTCTGTGGGCCCCTGACTACCTTGGTCAACGCTCGATATGAGAAGGTCAACGTAGGGAAAGAATAAAAGAACACAATAGAGTTTATAAAAAAGATGTCGAGGTATTTTTTCTTAATTTTTACAAGGTATCATTCTCACCAGGAATGTATTGAAACCAGACTACACAAATAGTTCATGCTCAAATCAGTCTTTACGATGTTTTTCATTATATTATAATGGGTGTATTTATAGAAGAATTTGAATTTATTCAAATCCCAGCTTTTTTGGCCAAGTTCACAAGATCCGAGCATATACCTTGAAACGCATTTTATTTTTGAGCAGTTTAAACATAACAAATAAAATATTTTTATAATAAATGTAAGATCGTCGTTTTCATTAATAATTATATTATTATTGTTGTTAAGTTTACATTTTTTACGATAGTACACATCGGTGTATTCGATGTACCCTCTCAGGCTGATTTCACAACTGATTTAATAGATATGAATATATTGATTGACATACGATGCTTTCAGAAACTTCTGCGTCTGCTCTTCTTCACTGTCTGTTCTTGCGTTTAACTCGATTTCGACAAACTTCCTAGCTTCCTAGCGTAATGCATCTGTTCATCCTTTTCCAGCACACGTTATCCTCAAGGAAACGACATTACTCAACTTGACTGTAGACGGTCTCCTAAAAACATCCTATCCGTTTCTTATCTCAAAAGATACTACTTTGCTGTCGATCGCCGAAGACGAACGACTGATTTTAGTTTAATGACAGCTGCGCGGAGTCTCGGGGGCGCTTCGAACGACACACTTTGGCGCAGCGGTCGCTTTTAGGGGAAAGATTAAAGGAAGCGCAGGCCGGCCGGCCGGCCGCTCCATCGCATCGCGGGGCCTCAGTGGGTCAGTGGACTTACGTCGCGATGCTGACGCCGATTCTTTTTACCCGATCAATAGAGCGCGCTCTGTATCCGCCGGTTGGAAGTTGCGGCGGCGACGTCGGCACTCGCGAAGCAAACCGCTCACCCAAACGCGCGCACAAAGAGAGATATGCACTGTACTCGTAAGTGAAGGTCAATAACATCTAACGATTGCTAACCTATACGAGAGTATTCTCACATGTGAAATCACCAATCTTATTCTCCTTACAACCGTTTAAAGATGTTTGATTGATTATTTCATGGTAACTGCTTCGGTCATTAGCCCCGGTAGTGCATATTATCACGGGATGTGGCTTTTCCCCCCGGCTAGAAGGTGAGATCCGGCGCTGACCTAAAGGTTGGCTAGCGGAGTTTTCCTTAATCAGATAAATCCCACCAGCGGAGCACCAGCGAAGGGAATGGCTTGTAACTATTGAAACAGCGTAAGCTCTAGATTGAGCAACTCAGACGACATCAAAAAGAACAGCAACAATATCTTAATTTAAATGTTGAAATCAAGAATGTACAGCATTCTGGAAACAGTGAATAATAAATAAGGAAGAAATGTATATAGCAGAAGAAGTAGAAGATGGGCGTCTTAAATTTGAGGATATTTTAAAGAGATTTCCAGCCCGTAGAATCTCTAAAATTGCCGAGGGTGACTTGTATCAGCAAAGTTGCGTTGCTAACTAGGTCTTCGTGATCTAGTTCCGATGGAAGGGTGTTTTGGATAGTAACTATATAGAATTCACCCATGTTTGGAGGAGAATTCTGGCGTCCGAATACTAGATGCCAGAATCAGAAGAAAAAATCAATATCAGGACAATGCTCGGATACTTCTAACAAATGGGCCACGCAATGTTTTCTTTCTCACCCTTGGCCACTCCTCACCGCTTCCACATCCGCACTCACATAACCTACTCTATTTCATGCGACTAGTCATGTCGGTAGACCAGCCTGGACCTTAGAGATGGATTGGCTGAGGCGCTGCCTTGCTGAGGTAAATCTCGCAAGTCGATGTCTAGGTCGGCGACGGATCTCCATTTCCAGCAAGGAAGGACCACGGACCCCTCCCAGGATATAACACGCACGGGAAGGTCTGCCTTTGTCGTAGTCGCAGTCTGCACCGATAAACTCACTTGTTGGGGCAAGCACGCGAATGCGACGCGGTGAGGAGAAAGGCGGCGCGACTCTCACTGGCGACGGTAGGTGGATTTCAGGGCGACTTTGCTGCCACTTTCGGTGCGTTTACTTCGCCCCGGGAGACGAACATTTCCGCTAGAGAGAGGCACTACTTTATTCTCAGTACAACGAGCACCAATTTTCGAATTGCTTTTGTTTGCGATTATCCGGCTTCCGCGCACAGCCGGAGAGTACCGAGCTTCAGCTCAAACTTTTTGGAGGCGCGAGCCCTCAAGGCGACTGGGAAACCTACTGCTGCAGATGCCCTTGGCGCGTGCTTTTGTTTGTGTTGGCCCTACTGCCATTCGGCGTTTTTATGATGCCCCTCAGCTAGAAGCGGTTTTCAAATTATCTTGTGTTTATCCATCCACTACATTATGTCACAATGCACAAAGGGGCATGTCGTTGCATTAAAATAACTAACGTAGATAACTTTGGACAAATTAATTTTGACTACGTATAATATTTGGTCTTTAGGAATAAATTAATTTGTTAATTTAATGCTTTTTTGTTTTGAATGTAACATCATGCTTCTAAATTCATCAAATATAGTTTAATGATAAAAACAACGATTTATACATGAAAGTTCGGCACGCCGTGAAGAATTTTTACTGTCTCGCCTAAATAGGTAAGTATTAAAAAGAAATTATTGTATTTCTTCTTTATGTTTTTTCTTCGTATGTATCAAAAGACAGAAAAAACAGTGATATTGTTTCCATTTGACGAGCTCCCTTTAGTTTCGGAAATTGAAAAAAAAATACTTTGAAAAATTACAATATTAAACACAGAGACTTTTGTCTTAAATGAAATCTGTTCTTAAAAGTTAGATCATTAAATACATAATGAACAATTTTTTTGAAAAAGTAAGTTATTTTCACGTATTTCCTGCTTGAAGTTTAAGTAGTTTATAAAACATATTTTCTCGAAAACAATTCCAATTTTTTTATTTTATTTTTTCCCACAGATGATGCCAAGGACGCTTAAAAACAGGTACCAATCTCATTGAACTCTCTAAATTTTTGAAAATTGCCTTATTTTATTGTTAACATTATGCAAATATCAGTGTTATTTATTTCAATTAGTTCTAATTTTTAGATGATGTAGACTGCCGTCTACTCACAACAAGGAAACGCTTGTCCACAATTCCATATGACTGGTGACATGTTTGCTTGTTAGATGTAATTAGGAATGTATTAAGAAAATATTAGTGCCGTGTTTTGGAATGAAACCTGTAATGACTGGTTTTACAGTATGTTGATTTTTAATTGACCAATTTCAGTGACTGAAAATGGAGAAACATCTCCGAAACGTTACGATATATAGCTAATTAGAAAGAAGAAGGTGATTGTCAATAAAAGTCATTGGAACTTACTTTTTTGTAATATTATTGAATTGTTTAGTATTGCTTTCGTTTATAATACGCATTTCATAGTTATTGCAAATAATGCGAGAATATTGTAGCACAACTAGTTCTTTTTGTGGGTGATAATTGTGAGTGTTATTTTCGAATAAATTGATTAGAGTTGAAAATAACGTAATCTAGTAAGAGTATGAAGAGTTTTTGAAGTTTAAAAGATTGAATCTATTGGTTTACAGTTGTACGATAAATGCTAAAAATAATGTTTCAACTTTATTGAGGATATATGTCAGAAAACCTTAATTTACAATTCTAATTAGAGTTATTGACACTCAAATCCTGACAAACGTACTTCATTTACAACAACTATTTAAAAGCCAGGACCGGTTAAATGAGATATGTTGGACTGGTAACTGATCACAAATGGGAAGAAAGAGACAACAGACGCGCATTAACGCGTGCTAAGTCGCTGCATCCGGACTAATAGAAAGACGTATGGGGAAGTTTAATAAGTCGTATACTTAGAAATTTAGCAACATTATATGTTAGTGTTAGCAACATGAAATCTATGGCTATTTCATTCTCTCAACGACCATCACTCGAATCATCGAAGTGAGTATTTAGTATAAAGTATACTAAGGTATACTTATCTACATATAGAGCTAATTCTTTGACAGTTTTTAAAAAGATATTTTAAAAAATATTTTAAAAAATATTTTAAAAAATATTATCTCTGAAAAACGCACGGATGAAACAATGGAATATTTCACAATTATCCCTTTTGCTTTGTTCTCCAAATAAATCAAAACTCATCACATACGAATATGGCCCAATGCTGGAAGTTTTCCGTTCCCAACAACACACGGAACAACGGGACGTCAAAGCAGGGATATTGGCACGTTCCAAAATGAACTCCCTCGCTTCCTTCTATAAAATTACAAATACAAACTACATTCTACGAAAAAAAAATCCTCCCCCGCGCTTCAAATTTCCGGCCTTTTGTCGCGTTTTCTCCAAAGAGTAACCCCCGTGCAGAACATCTCCCGTGCTGACATGCGTCGCCAGGGGCAGTGCCAGACTGCGCCCGAGTGGCAGGCAGCTTTTGTAAGCGCCTTTACGTGAAGGACGGGAATTCTATCCGTTCCTGTCGACACACCCCGCGCTAGTGTATGCATTTCTAATTTCCTGCTGGATACGGCATACTCCTGTTTACGTTAGCCATTGTGAGGCTCCGACGAAAGCCGTCGGCGGCGGTGCCTGGGGACGGCCTGGCGGCAGCCCGCTTTAAATTTCCATCAGGCCCCGTCGTGGCGTGTCTATATTTTATTACAGAAAAGAAAACGACACTGACAAATTTTAAGGAATTTTTGGCATTAAAAGTAACAGAGCGAATCGATAGTCGATATTTCATGTTTTCACCCGCAGACGCTTGGCCGTGGGGCCTGAGGTGTGAAGGGGTGGGGGATTTCCGCAAGGCGTAGGTGGCGGCGGGGCGGTGGAAAGGGCGGGAGAAAAAGAAATTTTTTACAAGACGAATGCCAAAAAACTTCCCTAACTTTAGCATTAACCTTTTTTTTTAATCATAATAATTGTGTTCCAATAGAATTGCATCTTTTCATACATACCCATTAAAATTGGCGAAATGTTTAAACTAAATATTTCGTCAACATATTTTTTTAAGAAATGTTCCATTTAACTAATATCATTATACCAATTCCAAAAGACTCACTAGAAAGGAATTTTTTTCTGTGTTTTAAAAAGAATTCACATTATAAAAAATAAACACTAGGAGAAATTTAATTAATGTGGAATATTTAGGAGTATTTACACACGTTACATCAATTTTTTAATATTACAATATACTGTTCTGAATTTAATTGATTTAGAATCTACATGTAGATATATGTATATCGAGATTTTGTTGTATGAGATGCATTGTCTAGCGTTTTTTTGATTCATTTTTGATTTGTCTGTATTAACAAAATTAGACAGCAATTTAGTTCATTCAAGTTTATCAGAATCGTTCCAAACTATAGGTGCGTCGGTGATGGTTCCCAGCATTGATTAGCTAATGTTTACCGGCAAGATAAGCTCAGTGTGTGCTCGTCAAGTACGCAAGTTCTGGATGGTGTGAAAAGTCGTTTTGGTGTTTTGATACAGTGAGTGATCAGCATCTCGACTAGTGGTCGGGGGTAGTTCGATTACGCGATTGTTTGGACACAGCAATCGTCACTCGCGACTTTTCGATAATGTGGATTGGTGAATATGCCAGAGACTGTTTAGTCATAGCTAGATTACAACATTTTCACTCGAGTACGTAAGATGACAGAAATGAGTAGATATACAGCTTTGTTACAATGAAACCAATTTTTTTCTTTGATAATAAGTACAGCATCATTCATCATTTCTTGTACGTTCGAGCACTGTTATCCTTGGATTTTCAAAAAAAGCTTTTTACGTACTTTTTTCCATTGTCGTTTGCATTTTCAATTCGTTCAAGATTAGCCAATAGCTTTCTTCTGTAATTCCAAAATCTTTGTCTGAATTCTTGCGGCTGATTTTTTTTCCATTGGTGTGAATAATAAAGAAGTGTTACACAATCTACCATTCCAGAAACTTGCAATGAGATTCTATTGGTTACAATGCATTTATTTTCATCGAAAAAATTTTTGAATGCACAAAAAGACCAACTCTATCGCGACAATAAGGGGTCGACAGTGGACGGATTGAGAGAGGTGAAATGAATAGCAGCGAATATTCCAGTAAACGTCATCAGGAGATTAATATCAGCGTTCAGTCCTCTTTCAATATCGTCGTTGATAATGAATCAATCTGCGTTGTCCAGGCAAGGTAAACGACAAGTGGGAGAAAGGCTGTCAAAGGCTGAGGAGCGTTAGGCGACTACGAATTCTATTTTTCATGGGAGAAAAAGTAAGGTAGTAAAGAAACACATCATCTGTTTTCGAGAATGCAATCCAGTCCATCAGTCAAGTTTCCAAGTACTGTCATCAAGCTTGCGGCCTGCACGTATGGGTCAAACTCGTGACTTCGCACGTGGAAGGAATCGTATTGAAGAGTTCGGAAAAACTCAAACAATATAACATGATGGCGATTGCTGATAACTGTAAAAATTGCCAGCAAACGGCAGTGTCCATAAGAAGGAAAGTTTCTATAATGTAAATGAATTGCAGCAATGGTTACTGTACCAATGAATTACAAGCGCTTCTTTATTGAGCGCGTTCTCGACGCAAGGCATTTACTCCATCTGCTTCGCCCTTCTTTCTTCTATGTTTCTACCATCGGATTCTTGGTTTTGGTTTTCTTATATTTATTAAAAATATGAACAATGGTGAGGTTTAATGTATCCTGAAAAAGTAAAATCGCTAACTTAATCTGAAATACCTCAAAGAAGAGAATGATGTCGAATGGAACAATAAAAAGGAATACGTAAAATCGTTAATGTTGCAATGTGTAAAAAACATGTAAATAAATTAAATGACATTAAAATGCTCCTTCTTTTTTAATTCGATTATACTCTTGTTTTTTCGACTTATAAATTGCAAGAAACAATACAAGTCCTTGTGATTACACACAGTATTTTAGTAACCAAAATTCAGTTTCAACAGTCACGCTAGTGATGTTGTGATTTTTGTAAATGTTGCCTGCATCAAATTAGTTACGAATGAACTTCAAAACCGAGAAAATGTAATCGAATTGCTTAACAATTTATTTGCAATAAAGGTCGTGCGACTCCTTGCGTACCACTAATTTTTTAACACCCTTTACATATTCTAATGGTGAAAAACATGAAGTAGAGCGATGGTGTAGGGCTTTGCTAAAGAGTGGTGATGCAAATGGTGTGGAGTTTTTCACTGGAAATGCTGATGCATAGCAAGGCTTTGTATTTCACAAGCTCTTGTTTTGTGAGGCGTGCGCTCCAAAACGCTACGCTATGGTACTCGTCAAGGGGTGTGTAGCAGATTCTTGAATTTGCTGGTCTGCTTGTACGAGTAGTACGTACGTATTTTACTACAAAGGGAATGCTACCACCAGAAACGAAAGGATTTGCACATCTCTTTTACCTTTTTTGTAGAATTCTGTAGAATTGGATCTTTTGAAGATCTGTATTATTGTTCGTTAATGTAAGTTTTACCTTGTTAAGAACAAAACAGTCAACTGTTTGACTGCGTTACACAAAAGGCTTAAGAGTGGAATGTCTTCAAGCCAAAAAATCTCATAGAAAAGTTAAATAAAGCATATTTGAAGTACATTAGTCCTCATATAGTTAAATAAATTTGCAAATTTTATCGTAAAAGAGGGTTACAACGTGTTTGTGGGCCCCTGAGCTACCTTGGTCAACGCTCGATATGAGAAAGGTCAACGTAGGGAAAAGAATAAAAGAACACAATAGAGTTTTAAAAAGATGTCGAGGTATTTTTTTCCTTAATTTTTCAAGGTATCATTCTCACCAGGAATGTATTAGAAACCAGACTAACAAATAGTTCATGCTCAAATCAGTCTTTACGATGTTTTTCATTATATTTATAATGGGTGTATTTATAGAAGAATTTGAATTTATTCAATCCCAGCTTTTTGGCCAAGTTACAAGATCCGAGCATATACCTTGAAACGCATTTTATTTTTGGCAGTTTAACATAACAAATAAAATATTTTTATAATAAATGTAAGATCGTCGTTTCATTAATAATTATATTATTATTGTTGTTAAGTTTACATTTTTTACGATAGTACACATCGGTGTTTCGATGTCTCTCAGGCTGATTTCACAACTGATTTAATAGATATGAATATATTGATTGACATACGATGCTTTCAGAAATCTTCTGCGTCTGCTCTTCTTCACTGTCTGTTTTGCGTTTAACTCGATTTCGACAACTTCTAGCTTCCTAGCGTAATGCATCTGTCATCCTTTTCCAGCACACGTTATCCTAAGGAAACGACATTACTCAACTTGACTGTAGAACGGCTCCTAAAAACATCCTATGTCCGTTTCTTATCTCAAAAGATACTACTTTGCTGTCGATCGCCGAAGACGAACGACATGATTTTAGTTTAATGACAGCTGCGCGGAGTCTCGGGGGCGCTTCGGAACGACACACTTTGGCGCAGCGGTCGCTTTTAGGGGAGAAGATTCAAAGGAAGCGCAGGCCGGCGGCCGGCCGCTCCATCGCATCGCGGGGCCTCAGTGGGTAGATGGATTTACGGATCGGCGATGCTGAACGCGATTCTTTTTTACCCGATCAATAGAGCGCGCTTGTATCCGCCGGTTTGGAATGTTTGCGGCGGCGACGTCGGACTCGCGAAGCAAACGCTCACACAACACGCGCGCAAAAGAGAGATATTGCACTGTACTCGTAAGTGAAGGTCAATAACATCTAACGATTGCTACCTACACGAGAGTATTCTCAACATGTGAAATCACCAATCTTATTCTCCTTACAACGTTTTAAAGATGTTTGATTGATTATTTCATGGTAAATGCTTCGGTCATTAGCCCGGTAGTGCATATTATCACGGGATGTGGCTTTTCCCCCGCTAGAAGGTGAGATCCGGCGTGACCTAAGGTTGGCTAAGCGAGTTTTCCTTAATGCAGATAAATCCCACCAGCGGATCACTGCACGGGGCAGAATCGCAATCCGTATGAATGGCTAATGTCAATAACTAAAGTGTGTGTGAAGGAAGGGTGAGGATGGCCAGATGGAGAACGTCAGATTTCGAGCATCAAATGGACGCTTTAAGTATGGTTAATTAAGCCATCGTTGTTCAGATGTAAGCTCTGCGAAACAGAATCATAGGAGAAGTATAGCTACGAAATCAGATGGAGCGGTCTTAATTTTGAGGATATTTTAAAGTTGCCGATAAGAGTTGCGGAGAGTGCTTGTATGATAATTGCGCTGATCAACATAGGATCTTCGTGATCTAGTTGGCCGTGAGGTGTCTTTGTGATAACCCACACTTATTTGTAAATTCCATGTACGAGAGTTTCCGTTTCCGCATCTTTAATCATGAAATCAAGAATGAATATTAGGACAATTCGGATACTTTATATACAAATGACCACTTTATAGATCAATTATTTTTTTCAACAGTCATTTTGGCCATTAAATACTGCTTACATCAGTCCTTTCTACTTATACCTAAGACTTTCTATATTAAAACTATTCTTTAGTACTTTAAACAGCAAAATTGTGATAAGTAAAGATTTACTCTTCTAGATTTTCCATTGTGTGAAGTTAACTTACGAGAATGGTTGGTAGGCCTTTGAACGAGGTAATCTCTAGTGAGACTAGGCGGATCAAAAGACAGCACATATTCTAGCAAGATGTGAGAATCGGACCGCATTCCCAGGATAATCCGAGGGATAAGTACTCCGTACGCAGTCTGGCAGATAACTCACTGTTGGAAGGCAAACAATCGACTAGCAGGAAGTAAAGAATGCGGGCGATCTAAATGGCAGGTAGTTTAGAGACTTTCAGCGATCTTTAATGCGAGTGCCACTTGTATCGCAGTTGCGTTTAGCTATTTCGGGACGACCGGGAGGTGACAGAACATAAGATTTCCTGTAATGAGAGAGCATACTTCTGCGATACTCTCAGATCACAGAGAAATCATCAGAATTGTATCAATGGCAGATGTTTTTTCGTTCGCTTCAGCGTGACTCCTAGCCGGCCACATGCCTCACAGACTAACTTTCAGCGACTATCAGTCGGGTAGACAGACTTGAATGGATGGGCTGAGGCGGACGCTTGCTGAGGTATCGCAACTGTCAGGAAACTCACTGGATCTCTCGCAGAAGGACCCGGCGCGCTCCGTGTGTGCATAATAGCATCGGCGTGTCTTTTATTGCCCTCAGCTAGATCGCAGGTTTCAATTAACTCATTGTTGTACTAGCCCAAATCCAGCGTGAGGAGCGGCGATTATGGGACGATGCATTCAGGGGCGACTGCGTATTTCGTTGCAGTTAATACTTGGCCCAGGAAACATTTTCGCTAGAGGGGCTATTTCAGTCAGGCAACATTTCGAATGGTTTGATTCGGCCGGCAAGCCGAAGCCACTTCAAAATTTTTGAGCGGAGTCGATGGAACTATGTCAGCTGGCTTTTGGATATGCCATTCGGTTTTAGCCCTCAGCTAGAGGTAAATCTTGGTGTATCATCACAATTAGTAAATGATAAGGATGTTTGAAAAATTAACTGAAATTGGAGGACAATTAAGCTCTATTTTGTTTTAGGAAAATTAATGTTTAATTGCTTTTTGTTGAATTTCATGCTTCTAAATTCATCAAATTGTTTAATGGACAAAACAAGATATCTTACATGAAAGTTCGCACGCGTGAAGAATTTTTTACTGTCTCGCCTACTAGGAAGTATTATAAAAGAATTATTGTATTTCTTCTTTAATGTTTTTTCTTCGTATGTATAAAAGACAGAAAAAAGTGATATTGTTTTCCATTTGGAACGAGCTCCTTTATTTCGGAATTGAAAAAAAATACTTTGAAAAATTAAATATAAACACAGAGACTTTTGTCTTAAAATGAAATCTTTCTTAATGTTAGATCATTAAATACATAATGTATCATTTTTTGAAAAAGTAAGTTATTTTCAGCACGTAGATTCCTGCTTGGAAGTTTAAGTAGTTATAAAACATATTTTTTCGAAAACAATTCACAATTTTTTTGTTATTTATTTTTTCCACAATGAATGCCAAGGAGCTTAAAACAGGTACAATCTTCAATTGAATCTCTAAATTTTTGAAACTTGCCCTTATTTTATTGTTAACATTATGCAAATATCAGTTGTTATTTATTTCAATTTAGTTTCTAATTTTTAGATGATGTAGATGCCGTACTCACAACAAGGAAACGCTTGTCCACAATTCATATGACTGGTGACATGTTTGCTTGTTAATTGTATTAGGACATGTATTAAGGAAATATTAGTGGCCGTGTTTTGTGAATGAAACCTGTTAATGCTGGTTTTAGCGTATGTTGATTTTAATTGACAATTTCAGTGACTGAAATGGAGAAACATCTCCGAAACGTTAACTGATATATAGTAATTAGAAAGAAGAAGGTGATTGTAATAAGTTCATTGAATTTACTTTTTTGTATATTATTGAATTGTTTAGTATTGGCTTTCGTTTATAATACGCATTTCATAAGTTATTGGCAAATATTGCGAGAATATTGTAGGCACAACTAGTTCTTTTTTGTGGTGAATAACTTGTGAAGTGTTTTTTCGACTAAATTGATTAGGAGTTGAAATAACGTAATCTAGTAAGAGTACGATGAAGAGTTTTTTGAAGTTTAAAAGATTGAATCTATTGGTTTTACAGTTGTACGATAAATCTTAAAAATAAATGTTTACAACTTTATTGAGGATATATGTCAGAAAACCTTATTTACAATTCTAATTAGAGTTATTGACACTAAATTCCTGACAAACGTCTTCTTTACCACAACATATTTAAAGCCAGGAAGACCGGGGGTTTTTTTAATGAGATTGTTGGACTGGTAACTGTCAAGAGGGAAGAAAATACAACACTGATTAAGGTATGTTCGGACTAACCGAAAGGTCCGGGAGTTCTATAATCGTATAGTGAATTTAGCAAAAATTAAGTGGTGTTTAGGCAACAATGAAAGTCTATTAATTTCTTCTCTCACGCATATCAATATTTTTTTTAAATATAAGGTCATTTTAATAAGTAATTCTTTGACAGTTTTTTAAAAAATATTTTAAAAAATATTTTAATATAAAAATATTTTAAAAATATTTAAAATATTTAAATTTCTCTGAAAAACGCACGGGGATGAACAATGATATTTCACATTATTCCTTTTGGCTTTGTTTCAAATAATCAAAACTCATCACATACGAATATGCACCAATGCTGGAAGTTTTCCGTTCCAATCAAAACGGAAACACGGACGTCAAACGCAGGATATTGCAGTTTCCAATGAATCCTCGGCTTCCTTCTATAAATAACAAATACAACTAGATTCTAAACGAAAAAAAAAATCCTCCCCGCGCTTACATTTCCGGCTTTTGTCGGCGTTTTTTCTCCAAAGAGTAAACCCCCGTGCAGAAATCTCCCGTGCTGAATAGCGTCGCCAGGGGCAGTGGCCAGAACTGGGCCCGAGTGGCAGGCAGCTTTTGTAAGCGACTTTACGTGAAGGACGGGACATTCTATCGTTCTGTCCGAACAACCCCCGCGCTAGTGGTATGGCATTTTATTTCCTGCTGGATACGGGATACTCCTGTTTACGTTAGCATTGTGAGGCCTCCGACGAAAGCTGTGGCGCGGTGCCTGGGAGGGCCTGGCGGCAGCCCGCTTTAAATTCCGCATCAGGCCCCACGTCGGTGGCGGGTCTTATTTTATTCCGAAAGAAAACGACACTGGACAATTTTAAGGAATTTTGGCATAAAGTAACAGAGCGGAATGATAGTCGAATATTTTCATGTTTTCACCGCAGACGGCTTGCCGTGGGGCTGAAGGTGTGAAGGGGTGGGGGAATTTTCCGCAAGGCGTAGGTGGCGGCGGGGCGCGTGTGAAGGGGGGGGGCACAGCGGCGGGGAGGGCGAGTGCGAGGTGGCGCTTCGGTGGTGGCAGTGTTCGGCGTGCACAACGGCTCTCTCCATGGATTCTTATAAATGACACTGCCATTTATTTTCTCTACCGCATCACTGGCACTGTGGGTCCGCTATCGTGCAGTGTCTGCGCGGA
>BOPP01000012.1:7667463-7698678 GCA_017312745.1 Gryllus bimaculatus
ATTGATAGGTTCTCATAATTGTAATTGATATGCAAATCGTTATTGGATCAGGCAACACACAGTTTTCATTAAGAGTAAATTCCTGGATACATGGAATGAAAGATATGTATAACATTGCTGATTCCTATAATCTGTGGACGAATGGTTCGTTTTAATTCGGGATCACGGACTATTGCTGTTGGCAGTGTCAGTGACAACCCCTTGGCTTATTGTTAAAGCGTTATTAGTAAAGTATTAATATGTAGTATACTCAGGCTCGAGCAGTGTTATTTTAGTTAAATAGCGTAGTCTGCGCCTGGCCGAACCGCGTGGGACCTACGTTTAAAAAAACAAAAGACATCTATGTTGGTCGTTTTTAAGTGACATAGTCAAGACGTGAAGAGAAAATTTTTTCCCTCGTGTAGTAATTTAACGTTCGCCAACATTTCGATTTTATCGAGCTGTGAGGTTCGATTCATCGACGAAAAATCGAAGTAGCTCAAGGCAACGAATAGGAATGGTGCAATTGAGCCACATTCTAGTCGAATTACTACTTCAGCGAAGACATTCGTCACACGGGCGATCATCACTACTTCAGACACGCTTATATTTTCAAACCCGCAAACTGAGAAATCAATAATGTAACGGTGCAGTATAGAATGCCTGAATGTCATATATTCACATTTAAATTGAGAAGAGTATATATTCTGATTACCATGCCAAGATAGAAAAAGAAAGTCAATGTTTGTAATAATACTGAAGTCCTCGCGGCACGGTAAAGAGAAGTTAGTGACACCCTGTATAACACCAGTGGTATTGACACAGAATAACGTTAAAATCAACATCTAGTATAGTTGTTATGTGTTATATATCAAAGGCACAAATATAAGGAGTTTTTAATAAATTGACATGAAATTAATAAAAGGTCATTACTAATTGGATTACGTGTTAGACTGAAGACATTCGTGGCTCGCCTTTTTAGGAATTATAAATCCAAGTTGAGAAAACTAGTAATTTTGCTAAATTTAGATTGCATATTCATTTCACGCCATCCCTCCCAAAAAGTGAGAGCTTCCACGAATGGACATAATCATTGTCAGGGTCCATTGCGGTTTCCTTCAGGCAGTTGCGAATAGCGCTTTTGGCGGGCCGACCCGTCTGGGCGCGCCGTAGAACCGAACCAGACCTTACGGACGCTGCCCCGCTTTCCCGCCCCCGCGCCCCGCCCCCGCCCCCGCCGCCGGGTACCTGATGGGATTATATGGACTCTGGGAAATAAAGGGAACCGCCCGAAGTCCGAGATATATGCTCGTCGTGGCCAGCGGCAGAGCCCAAGGGCCCAAAGTTCGCGTGCCGCCTCCCGCGGCTGCCAGGCGGCGCCCGCCAACCAACCGTCGCCGGGGGTCAGAGTGGACTGGCCGCAGACGCCAGAAAGACCGAGGGGGCGGTCACAGCATGCTGCGGACGGAAGAAAAATTCAATGTGCACTTTTTTGAGAAACCCTTTCCCAATCTAGTTTGAGCCTTGCGTTGAGCCGCGGATGCGGCTGGATGAGGAGACGAGCGGAGCGGGGCCCAGTAGTCGCGAGGTGTGCCAGTGAACGCGATCCTGACACGTTGTTCGCAGGCGATCGGGCCCGATTGAGGCTGTGTAGAAGAGCGATAAAATAGCGAAGGGCGATGTAAGAGAGGCGACGGGCCGTCACGAGGCGCTGACGGCAGTCTTAAGGGCCGATGCGAACATAGCAGAGGGGCTGGATGGTAACGTTGGGTGGGCGTAAAATTATATAAGAACCTGTTCTGATGAGCGAAATTGTATCACCCTTAATCTGATCAATTGAAAATTACTAAAATGTCAGAAACACTAAGTCATTCTTCTCGGAGATTCGTATGCCCGCTAAAGAGTGCAATTGGAAATGGGCGTCGAAAATGTCGGAGAATGGCGATGGGGCTTTGGGACATTTAAAATAATAATAAATAATTAATAATAATAATATAATAAAATAAATATGATAATAATTGTCTCTGATATTAACATATAGAGCTAGCATACTCACCCCCCCTCCCCCCCCACCCCCCCCCCCCCCCCCCCCCCCCCTCCCCCCCCCCCCCCCCCCCCCCCCCCCCCTTCCCCCCCCCCCCCCCCCCCCCCCCCCCCCCCCCCCCCCCCCCCCCCCCCCCCCCCCCCCCCCCCCCCCCCCCTCCCCCTCCACTCTCCCCCCCACTGGCCAGCTTTGGGGGGTGTTGAGGGTCGTTGATGTATAATAATGTAGAGAAATATGTTAGTGAGATTGTTGGGTGGCATAAAGGGAAGTTGGGGAACGGAAGTGCACTATTATGTATGGGAGTTGGTTAGGTTATTCTACCTAAGTACCAACGATTAATTAAATAATTGTTAGGGGCGTTTACGGCTGGCGCGGATTAAGCCGGGCGTTCTGGGGACATAGCGGCGTTGGCTGCGATAGGAGCGTTGCGGCCAGCGCCTGGGCGATTTAGGGACGTCTCGGGCGTTGACGAACGTTGGTGGCTCGTAGGCCCGAAAGTTGGGCGCATTGAGGCGTTGGGGGAGTTCAGGACGCTTGGGGCTACGGGCGCCTGGAACGCCGTAAATGCGCCTTCGAGCTTTGGTGCGTGGGAGACGCGCGCAGGTGGCGATGGAAGCGGCGCAGGAGCGGCGATGGCGGCGGGCATGGAGAGGTGGAAGGACCCTGTCATGGAAAAGCAGCAAAGTAGGAGAGAAGCATCAGGGGTGCGATGTGCGTGCATGCCGGCCTAAATAACATGAGTTCCAGAGAAATCAAACTGCTATCGTGTACGTTGCTATTCATATTTGCTGTTCAGATACTAAATACAGCTATTAACTACTGAATTCGAAGATCAAGAACTTGACAGTAAAAGTACCATAAGTATGTTCAAAAATTGATTAACTCAGACCAATTGACTTCGATGCAAACTATGTGAAAAATCCTAGTCATGCGGAAGGAATAAACTGGTTGCAAGCAAATAATGTAATGAGAGATATAAGTACCATAATATAAATCTAACAATTGAAATATAGTGTCAAAAGATCAAGGGTTACGCGAAGTATGGCTTCGTAATTAGCGATCGCTTAGTTTGGCCATTCACTAAGACCACTGGTTGGTTGAAAGAGGATATTAAATTATTGATATCTCTATCAAAAACATGGAAACTGCATTGTGTGATGTTTTGAGGAGACAATATCGGAACCTTGGAAGTAGTATTTTTTAGGAGTTCATAAATGTTGGTATGCGCAAATTGTTGTTATAGTAATACAGGAATATACAGTAATTCAACCCAAGTTACAAAAATGTGGCTCGGATTTCATGTATAGATGTCTAAATAAGGAAATGAGATGAGTCTTGTCTTCCATCGTTTCCGACTGCGCTATTTCTGAAGAACTCAACTCACAATAACACACGGAGGCACGAAATAATTACAAGGGGCTATGACGATATTGTGGCGAGATGAATACCGTGGGGACAAGAACCGCAGATAATTCAGCCAGGTATACTAGGTCAACTGCGAGCAAAATCATTCAAATAGCACCAGTATGAAACGCAATTGTTATTTAGGCCTAGGCATTTTGATCCTTCGTCCTGCTTGTATAAAAAAGTATCTAAATATACAATTATTGATATTCAATATTTCTATTATTGTAGAAAAAGAATCGAATTTGTGATTGTTATGATAATATTTATTTTAAAATATATAAAGTGAGATCAATTGACTGAAATTAGTAGAGGTTCGCGCTTTCTTCGAATGAAAGCAATGCATGAGTTGCTAGCGACAAGGCAACGTTAAGACCAGGGTGAACTGTGTGGCTGCTGATGTTGGCTGGCGATGCAGGGCTGCGGCCCGGAGCGGGCGAGGGTGGCGCGGAAGCCGCTCCGACATATCGGACGCTAAGTTGCGCGACAGTGCATTCATCCTCGCAGAGCGGACGCGCCGCTACGTCGGCGGCCCCTCTGACGTATCGCGGAATGCGAGCAATTCTAGCGGCCCCAGCCCCCGCCACGCCCCCATCCCGCCACACGCCGCCCCCCTCACCCCGCCATTAATCAAGACATTATTATTATTATTATTATTATTATTATTATTATTATTATTATTATTATTAAAGTCCCCAAAGCCCCCATCGCCATTCTCCGACATCTTCGACGCCTCCCTTGCTCCCTACGTCTCCGACGCCCCCAACGCTACCCACATCCGCATCGCCCTTAACGCCCGCATCGCCCGTGACGGCCCCGTCGCCCACATCGCCCACTACGCCCTCAACGCCCCCGATGCCTGCGACGCCCGCGAGGCCCCGCTCGCCGTCCACCAGCGACGCCCCGGCTCATATTCCGCTCCCACCGCCCCCTCGGCTTCTGGCGCTGCGGCCGTCACTGACCCCGGCGACGGTGGTGGCGGCGCCCCTGGCAGCGCGGGCGGCGCACGCCCGCCGCGCAGTCGAGCATTCATCCCCAAGCCCATTAATCCATCAGCACCCGGCGGCGGGGGCGGGGCGGGCGCGGGGGCGGAAAGCGGGGCAGCGCGCTCCGTAGGTCTGGTTCGGCGGCGCCCAGACGGGCGGCCACAAGCGCTATTCGCAACTGCCTGAAGGAAACCGCAAGGTCTCCTGACAATGATAGTCATTCGTGGAAGCTCTCACTTTTTTGGGAGGGATGGCGTGAAAATAAAATGCAATAAATTAGCAAAATGTAATAGTTTTCTACTTGATATCAATTCCTAAAAAAGCGAGCAGAATGTTTTAGTTAACACGTAATAATTAGTAATGACCTTTATTAATTATGTTATAAAATCTTAATATTTATGACCTTGATATAAAACACATAACAAAAATACTAGATGTGATTAAAGTATTTCTGGTAAAACTGTTAACTTCTAACTTCTCTTACCTTGCCGATCAGTATTATCAAACATGACTCTTTTCATGGCATGGTAAAGAAGCAATTCTCATTAATGTGAATATATGACATTCATACTGCAACATATTGATCGCTTTGAAAATATACGAAGAGTGATGATCGCCGTGTGAAATGTACTATGCGATAGTAATTCGACAAGATGTCAATCCTTATCGGCTTGAGAAGTCGATTTTCGTCGATGAACGAACCTCACAGCTCGAAAATCGAAGATGTGGCGAACGTTAAATATACACGAGGGAAAAATTTTCTTCACGTGACTATGTCATTAAAAACGACAATAGAGTGTTTTGTTTTTTAAGTAGCACGCACGCTATTTAACAACAAATAAAACACTCTCGAGCATAACTACAATAAATTAAATACGTTAACAAAAGCAATCTTCACGAACACTGCAACAGCATAGTGTACTATTCACGCATAGATAGAACAACAATTCTTTCCATATCAAGAATATAAGAAATGTTTCTGATCCATAACGCAACAAGTGAATATCAAATATTGGTACCTTGAAGTCCTTCTGATGTGTCATAGCCGTATCAAGCAATGGTGCACTGAGTATGAGAATTCAGCCGGTAAGGTGTTGCATGAAACTAACTTTATACTATAGTCAAATATTTGAAATTTGCAGTCAAAATCCAGCTTTGTAGTCGTATTTCTAGTTTCCCCGAGTTTGTGGGAATCTAGGGAAATCTTAAACATTTCTCACGTGACCAGAGGCTGTAGTTTTCCAATTTTTGCACGCGTTGAAAATTAGTAATATAATGTCCGCGTCGGAGGTTGGCTGTGGCGCTGTAGAAGATGACGAGCTGCCATTGACGACAGATAGCGTCCGTTGACTTAAAGCGATGTGAATGGGCTCACTAATTTTATGAGCTCTGGTTGTTTATTTTTACAATTGTGATAATCAGTAAATAACAACATAAAATATGAATTCGCAAATATCTTGACTAAGTAAATAGGTCGGAGACTGTTGCTACCTAATTTGTACTCCAGGTGAGGAAGCCCTATTGCTTTAGGAGATTATCCGCGGTTTGAATGACTGGGGAATGAATATCGCACGAAGGAAACGAGACGAACGAGAGCTACAACCTGATTCCTACCCTAGGTGACGAGCATTTGTATTCAACTGCAATAGGCATTTTAATGACAGCTGAGTTAATATCACCGCTCAAGGAAAAAGGGCAGAGGCATTGGTGATTTCAGCCGTACGTGAATTGAGGACGTTGCTTTGGCAATAGACAGCAAACGTGTTTTAAATGATGGAGAAGTATATATCGCAGTTAGTTAATGCACAAATAATGCGAAACTTGTACTGTTCAGGCTCAGAAGCTCGTAGTGCTATCGATTCCTCTTACGTTAGAAGGGGCAAAAATGCCATAAAAGGGAGTTTGTGTTCTCCATAGCGGAAAGCAATACCAATCTTCTTCACATGCGCACTTCGAGTTTTGCATTACTATAGTGCAAAGTAAATATGCACGCCACATTGTACATCGACCGACTGCAATCTCGATCATGTGTGCATGCGCAGATGCTCAAATGCAAAACTTGAACTGCGCATGGGCAGAAGATCGATAGTGCTGTCCGCTATGGAGTGCACAAACTCCTTATTAGGGAACTTTTGCCCCTACGAACGAAAAAGCAATTGATAGCACTATCGATCTTCTGCGCCTGCGCAGTTCAAGTTTTGCATTTGAGCATCTGCGCATGGACACATGATCGAGATTGCAGACGATCATTATACAATACTGCTTGTGTATTTACTCAGCCCCCACTGAAAAGTCCATTCCATTTCCATCTCGATGGATGTTCAACTCAATGAGGGGCGCATACAAACTCCTAATAACTCGCCTGTAAGCAAAAGGAGGGCGAGGTACTCATTACATCATCCCCACGAAAGACGATGTCTCATTGGCTATTGTCAGCAAGCGCCTTTCAAATAATGGGCCAGCGAACATCGCGGGTGAAGCAAACGCGGCGGAGGCGGTCGCGCGACCTCGGCGAGGGCCGAGGTGACGGATGCGGGTGCGACGGCGCGTGGGTGGGGGCAGGGGCGGCGGCTGCACGGCTGCACGCGCGGGTTTCCGTCTCCATCCATTACGCCGCCAGACGGCGCGGCCGCGCATGTCCCCCGGCTGGCCGCTCGCCCCGCCCCCGCCCCCCACCCCCGCCCCCCGAGCCCATTCATTCCCCATCGTTCATTACCAAGTGCGAAATATAATACAACTCGCACGTAAGCAAAATATTGGTAATGCAGGTGGGGGGACAAATGTGTTACACCGATTGAAACGTTCCCGGAGTTTTATACCTCGCCCGTTGTTCCGCATTGTCGTCACAATTAACGAAGTTGTTTTGCCGGTGTCACAACATAAAGTATGTAATGTTTCGGGGAGATTCCGTGCGTTATTTTTTAGTGCTTATTCTACGACGTAGCGCGTACGTTTGTAGAATAGTTTACGAAAATTGCTTACGTTAGATTTGTATTGTGAATGTCCCAATTGCAGTCACTCTCAAGCCACTTCCATGTCTGTTATTCTTCGGATATGTCTGCTATAACCATTTGTGAGAGACTACTTTCTCGCCTATCCAAATTCGCCACTCCGTTTATACATATCTTTAAAAAATTGTTTAAAAAAACGCCGTAATCCAACAAACACATAAATGACATGGCATATTCATATTATTGAATAAAAATCCTCCCCTCATTTTCTCTTATCACATTCCAATACTACTACTTTTACTACACTATCCCATCTATCTTTCCCCACTCTACACGCACACTTACCCAAAATCATATTAGCTGCTCGACACTAACAATTTTACTCTATAAAATCACTATCGTGCCACTTTTACAAATGATAACTCTTCACACTCCAGTTCGTATTCTTTTCTATTGTAGTGACCACATTCTTGTGATGTGTCAAAAGCAATGACCCACTCTTTGCTGATGCCAGTTTCTGTTGAAACTATTGGACTTACCTCTCACGTCCCTCCAGTAGCATTGCCGGTTGTGCAGGCTTAGCACTAAATAAAATAAACGTTGAAGATTTAAACACGATTAATTATATTTTATAACAATACAATATTTCGCATTATAACAAACAATAAAAAGGGAGGAATACAATATTTCAACCCATGCCCGAGGCTTACGAAGGTTCGACCCATTTTATGTTTCGGGGATTGGCAACCTTGTGTTCGCAATCTGGCACCTGATTGCTCTACCGTAAACAGTTGGGATGTTTTGAGGTTATAGCGTACTCTAGAACGTTTGTGAACATACCGAGCGCTATTGTGCTTGTTTAGACAGTAACTTTAAAATTCATCTTAGGCCCAAAAAGATATAAATCGTGAAACATTTTCGTTCCGATTTTTTTTTACAACTTTCGACGTGGATTAACTTCTACTACAGCACAACAGTGCCATGTGATGACATAATTCAATTTTTGCGATTGAAGCTCCATCAAAGGTCCGCAGTTGTTAAATCGATGTACGGTGAAGTTCAATCGTGGGTCGTAGTTCACTCCCAAGACGTAGATTTCGCGGAAGGTCGTCCGAAAATTCAGGTTGTTGTTCCCGAAAATCATGTGATGCTGTTGCCACTGATATTGCAAGATCGTCATGCAATCTATCGTGGAGATTGAGACAACCTTAGGCCATTATTGGGGCCAGCCATACATTCAAATATGTGTTATGAACATTTGAACCTGGCAAAAAAATTGTTCGCGTTGGGATCCCACACAATTTGTCAATCGCTCAAAAAAAGGCTCGTGTCGTACTGGTCGAAAGAAAGGCTAGAAAAAATAGATCGCGTGGTGCTTCGAAACCACGTCTATGACATCGTGACAGGTGATAAAATTGTGGATTTACGCGTAGAGGCCCGGAAGTAACAGCAGTCGACTGTGTATGGGCATTTTCAAAGATGAGGCAAAATTCCAAAATAAAGTTTGTTCGCGCACGAAGCACTTCCAAACAGATGTCACCTGTTTTTTTCGGAAAAAACTGACATGTCCCGCAACCGTACCACCGAGAACCAACGGCAGAACAGTCAATTCTGAGTGATACACAATGATTTGTTGGCCAGCTGTCTTCCAAGAAAATCAGGAAAAACCAACCGCCAAGTCCGGATCACTCCTCACCTACGACAATACGAGCTCTCACACATCGGCTCAACAACTTGCATTTTCGAAGCACCCAAAAACATCGTTTGAGAAGAGTCATCCGCCGTATAGTCTGACTGTGCAGCCGCGATGACCTTCTTTGTCATTCCCCGTTACGTAAAAAACAAACTAGGAGGTCAACCGTTTTTTCGACCACCTGAAGAAAGCGGTTTGCTGCATTCAGAATGCATGTTTTGGAGATTACTCAATCAGAGTGGCAAACGCTGGTTTCGGACAATTGGTTCAAACGCAAAAGTGCAAAGTGCAAAGTGCAGCATGCAAAAGTGTGAGATCTTCATCGGGAATATTTGAAAAACAATAAAGTGATTTTCGATTATTAATATTTGTTTTAGTTCTCTAATCCTGAAATATAAAAGGCAACCCTCGTAAAAACTACCTTCACGCATTATTATACGGCGACATCTTCCGATGTGCGTCCATTCCATCGCGAGATGTTGAATGTTGTTGGCCGGCAAAAGGGAACCCTTACATGGCCCTGTGCATGGTGCTGTACCATTGATGCTGTGCGTGAATTGATATTGCAAGATTGTCATGTAACCTATCGTGAGATTGAGACAACCTTAGGCAACTGTGTGACACCCGTCTGCTTCCTTGTCCACGCGACTCCAGGCAGTTGTACGCCGTAGCGGAGATGGGTCTTCGGATCGTTTGCTAGAGTCCTTTATTCAATTTCAACTCAATTCAATTATGTTTTATATTTCGTGGCGAGGCTTAGGACATAAAGCCTGCTCTTCTGCCTGACCAAGCAGGCCCCTTTCGTCATATATCTACCTCTCGGGCAACGATACAGGTGACTAGAAGTTAGCACAGAGGCCGCTTTTAGGAGTGAGTATCTTTTACGCAAGGTAAAAGCATGGGACCATTTGTTTACGTCCCCTCAGAAGGAAGGCGTTCGAAGGATTATTTTCCTTAAAAACCCGTTGCTTCGATTGAGTTTGATCACACTTCAGGTACAGTCCGATACGCTAACCGTTACACCACCAAAACAGTATGGTCTCTCTTATGCGGTCACGTGCCATTTCACATCCTTACAGCTGGAGTATTCCGCGATCTCCTACAACATAAGATATGAATCATGGCTACATCAGCGCAGTTGGATTTCGTGGTGAAGATTGCATTAATGTTACGCTAACACGGCGCGCGATTTATAGACGTTCACGGTTAGAATGGAGGTCCGCTTTGGGTCTCAATCTGTGTATAGACTTTTCGTGCATTCGACACTACTTCTATTTGGATTTTGCGCGGTAGTGGGTTTTCAATTTACGTTCGACTGCAGATTAAATCTTACGTGTGCAGTCGCTTGCGTTTTAAATCCGGAGACGTTTTTGCAAGCCAAGCGTCGTTCGCGGAACAAGGCGTGTTCTTGTCGTGTCAGAATCTAGAAACAGAAGAAGTTCACAATCTCTTCGGTCTGTGAAGTCACGTGATACGTGAATGCAGTCATCTCATATGTCACAGTTTTCCGAAATCCGATGAGTGGGGATAGCTATCTCAATTGCGTTCCGCCGTTTCAATCTCGAAAATTATCGCCATCTCGAGTTGGCATTGGCTTCAGCAGGGTGCGGCATACCACTCCACTCGTACATCTGGCAATCGTCATCACTCGTTATTATCTGCAGACATGAGCCGAAAACTTTGCATTTTTGCTCACCAAAAAGCAGCCTTCGCTCAGACAAATTGAACAGTTTCTTACGTTTTTCGGGCCATGGCTCGCCATGTAAAGTAAAATAATTTCTACGCTACGGCGAAATCTCGCGACGCTGAATGTAATGCTTGCATGCTGTAATGATTACAATATTCTACTCCCATTTCCTCTTGTTTTTATTGTTCTTTGATAGGCTTTTCCTATTTTTTGTCACAGTCTACTTCCCAAATATAATTTCTGTACAGCCGACGCTTCTTCTACTCTCTTCCCTCTATTTTTCGAATTGCCTCTGAAATCCATGAAGCAATAATCTACAAATAGTCCAAAATGACTTGGTCATCAGAAACATTAACCTGTTATGTATATTCATCAGTTACTACTTATCAGCTCTACTAATCCACGAGAAGGTTTTTCAGGCATTTATCATAGGATTCATATTGACAGACGTTTATTAGAAAATTCTTCCTTAGGTTTAGTTTAATTACGATGCAGTTGTCTGCAACTGCAAATATGCTGGTGAACAAAACCAACACTGCAATAAATTCGTTTTTTTAAAGCTGTCTTTACAAATACTGCAATAACGTTGTATTTACAGATTCTCACAACAGTTTTTCACCATATAGTAATATAAAGATTTTCCTTTTCCGTCCTTCGAAAGGTCTTATTCTGGTTAAGGGCATAGAAAGCTCTGTACCGTACCGAGGTACAAAAAGCCATTACCGTTATACGATCCCAGGTGTTTTACTGAAAAAGCTTTCTCATTGTGGCATGAAGTATATGAAAAGTGCTGCATAAAAAGTAAACTTGCTCCAACCTCTTGCCAGCTGCTAACTATCGCCACTCAAACTACATTTTTTTCTTAATTTTTCGGTATTCTTTTTGTAGGATTAAAATGTTACTATAAGAATATTAAATATCAGAAAAACCTCGTTCCTGGAAATTTTCGTAGAAAAAAGGAGTATAAGCGTTATTGTAAATGCGAAATTTGAAGCTCTTTTTCACAGAAATCTTTTGAGTTTTTGGAACACTGCATTGAAAATCATTTGAAATACTTACACTAAAATTAAATAATATTTACAAATCGCTGAAAATGTGTATATTAATGGCGTTAGATATATTTAAAACAAATTTCATATTGTTATTTTTTGAAAAAAAAGGAATTCATAAAAATTAATTTTATGTCATCCTTAACAATACAATTATCACTATCCTTACGAAAAGTTTAAAGAAACTTTGGAGCCGGTTTTTACAAAATACAGTTTGAATGTTATTTAAAATTTGGTATTTTGAGCTCACTTTCATAAAAAAATTAATTTTTTTAGAAACGTATGATATCATTTAAACCACAGGTACTGACGAATAAAATAATGGAAACAAATTGCCGGTAATGATGTGAGAGACGTAAATAGTAACGGCGTGAGAGGCAAGTCAAAAAATTACTTTTTATAATGTTTGAAAAAACAAACGAATAGAGCAATATGTGGTGTACGTCATCTCATAGAATATCTTTAGTACTATCCCTGCCCATAGTTTAAAGAAAAAAATGCGCCGTTTTTGCGGAAATCTTGTTTGTTTAATTCAAATGGGAACTTAATAAGTAGTGAAACGTATTTATTATTATCTGCAAATACTTTCCCACATCACACTGGCCAAATGTGATGGACCTAAAATGCAAAACTTAAAATACACTACGATCGATTACATTTCGTATGCAAGTTGTATATCGTGTCGTATGTTATTGTGAAGATCTCAAAGTGATAAAATTAAATCAAGCAATTCAAAGGTTTGGAAACTAAAAAAAATTGACGACTAAAAATTTGAAAAAGAGAAAATAATTCTCCCACGAACGAAATTGAAAAGCACCAGGAAAAGTCATAAACACCTCGGTCAGTTTTCAAGAAATCCAACAAACACCGACATTTACCAACAAGAAAGGAAGGTAAGTGGAATACCTAATCATTATTCTCTTTTCCCCTCTGTTTCATTTTACATATACAATTATTTCATTTAGTCCCAGCGAACAGTAGATCTGTATTGGTTTATGTCCAATGCGCACAGAAATAGCAAGGAAACCATGCGGTCTTTGGCCCCGAGAGTGGTGTCTATGGTTTAGCTCTTTACCCAGAAATTCGGGTAACAAAACAATGACCGGTTTCGATTTTGATTTTATTATTCAGCCTATACTGTCCATACCAACCGACGTGTCATACTCAGCGCGTAATGGGTTTTGTCACAAATTACATAGTGCGATATCAAGACTCCAAGGAAGAAGGATCTCTCCATTAAATATTTTCTATTAGCGTATTGCGTTACGAAACATCAACTTAATTCATATTCTTAGAACGTAGAGAACTGTTGTAATGTATGTGTACTATTCCATCTTATAGCGTGCTACGTTTGGAAGCATTATTTGCGAGTTTTCAACAGCATTATTTTCTGATGCCAGCCCCAAAAATCATGCTATCAGTTACGTTATTTTCTTTCTTCTCATTAAATATTTTCAGCTTTTGATCCAAACAATATAATCTCTTTCTTGCTGCTTGAATGGAAAATGAAGGGTTATATGGAAATTGAAACACGATTATTCTCATTTAATTTGAGAAACCTGCATCTGCCTAAAATATCAGAGACCTTTGAGGTGATGTAGGGTCTTGAGAGTAATGAACTAAATAATATTACTCTCATTTCCAAACCAATAATACATTTGACGAAGTGGTGCCGAAAGATATTCCGAATAAGTTGCCAAGAAGAATATTTCTTGCTATCCGCGCGGCACTTCCTTCAAAATCTTAGCTCGGAGTCAACGTCGAAAAGTCTTCTTCGCAGAGCGCAGAACGCACGTAGGTAATAACGAGGCAATTTTATATTCATGATTCAGACGCAAACGCGGCAGTAATCCCGCCCCGCCCTTCCGCGCTCGCAGATCAATCGAATGGAGAGCGCGAAATCGGTGTCGCGAGCGACACTAGTAGAACGGAGTACGATCTGTTCCTTGTCTCCAATTTCTCTCTCTTCGCTCTCTCTGTTTCTTTCCCTCTTTTCACATTTCTCTATTTTTCTCTCTTTCTCGTCTTTCTTCCATTCTCTCCCGAGAGGTTCCCTATCTCCCCATCTTTCCCTCTCTCTCTCTCCCCCACCCCTTCCCTCTCCCCCTCTCTCACGCTTTCTCACCCTCTCTCCCTCTTTCTCCCTCTCCCTCTGACCCTCTCTCTGTCCCTCCCTCTGCCCCCCTCTCTCACCATCTCTCTCTCTCTCTCCGTCCTTTCTCGCCTCCTCGAGCTCTGTCTTTGGCTCCTGCTGTATACGAACCACTGTGATCACTGCTCGTTTCTGCGGTCGGGCATTAGGGGTAGCCCAACTAAGACAGAATATACCTACGCCATTTCCTCTTCTTCCGTTTGAATAGTGCGAAGACATGTTTAACTATCGGATTTTAAACACTATGAGTCTCATAATCGAAGATTATCCTAGTCAGATATCATCGGGTATACTTAATGGCTATATTTGTGTAATACGTTGCTTCATTTACTTTATAAATGTTGCCATCTTTATTTGGCTTTTATCTATCTTTGTATTATTTATAGTATGCAATCGTCACAGGTGTGTACAATTTTCTTCAAAAATAATGTAATGCGATAATACATGTATACGCTTCAAAGTCGTGTCAGTGTGTCTGTGCGCGTCATCTCTCAATTGCACATCCTGTAAATAGCCTTGCGAAATTATTTTTAAACTCATTCGCAGTTTTTACGGAAACATATTCCCATCTAGGACTCTGCCTCCCCCATAATTCTTCCACATTCAGATTTTCTATGCTACGTATTTCGCAATCTCTTTCACTCTATCACGCTTCTCGTTTAACTATAAACACCATTTTATATTTTAAATTAAATCAACGAAGTGATTTTCGGTCGTTCATACTATCGTTCTTGAAAAAAGTAAGACACTCGCTAAGCAATTTCCTTCCAGACCCGCCTTTTCTCTTTCCGAAACTATTGGCTTTCTGGCGCTCATGCTCCTCATTTTGATCCTCTCACATAATGCATTTCCCCTTGACTGAGCTGAAGTGCTTCCCTCCATCACTGCTCTGCCTTTCAGTCGTGTTTTTACACAACTATTTATATTTTCTGCATATTATTCTGACTGCCACCGCATAATCATTAAAAACACATTTTTAGGCAAAAGATACCAGATGATGGGAATAACAGACGCTCGAAACTTTGTGTTCATTGTTATTTTTAATAATAATAATAATAATAATAATAATAATAATATACATAATTTTTGATAAGTTAATATTTGTTTGATCTTTAATAACTTTTGAAAAAATAAAAACAGGGTATATTTTTTATTTATAAAGAAAATTTACATTTTCATAGATAAAAAACTATTTTCAATAATTTATGCAAATTAAGGTACGTTTATTCATTAAAGAACGTATTATATAAGAAACTATCTTGCAGCCGTATATCGTAAAAAATAATTTCCGGACGTTTCATCTTTACCTGCTCGTGACGCACATGCACCTCATCGACATATTCAGCGTCTCCACTCGAAGCCCTCGCAGTGCGACCGCGACTCCGCCCTGCCCCACGCCCCGCCCCGCCCCCGGCCCGGAGCCTCTGGCCCATTTCGCGTTCGCCGCTGGAGGCGACTCCTCTGTTAAGGATCAATCAGCGGCGAACGGCGGCGGGGAGGCGCCGGGTCGCCATGATCACTCGCTGCTGCTTGGCTCCAGCCACAAGCCAGAGGCGAGGCAATCAGGTTCCGGATAAATACTGCTTGACTTGCCGGCCCCGGTGACGCGGCGGCTGCCGTTGTCTCCGCGCCCCTGGCCACTGCCCGCCCCCGCGTACCGACCTCCGCGCGCGGCCGGGACGTCCCGGGGGGCCCCGGGCGGTTCCGGGCGACTCGAACACTGGAACCCCCGACCTGCCTTATTTACAGTTCCGCTCCGCGCCGCGCGGCTCCACGCCGGCCCGCGGGCGCCGCGTAGCGCAAGACGCGGGCCCCCGTGAAAGAGAAGGCGGCGGCGCCTGCTGCCGCAAGGAGTGGCCCGATTTGAAGCAGGTTCGTGGGAGATGCCACAGCGTGGCGATGTCAGTCAGTACGATGTAGAGTAGTTAGCGTATTGTACGTAATGTGATGGGCGAGCCGGACATTGGAATGGGGGCAGGGGGCATGGGGCATGGAGGGATGGGGGCAGAAGGGGTGGGGATGATCCAGGGAGTGGGTAGTGATGGTCGTAGTAAGGGGAAGTGATGGAAGTGATTGGTGATGGGGATAGTGGTGGTGATGGAGAGCGACATAGGCAGAAGGGGTGGTGATGAAGCAAGAAGTGTGAGATGCAATAGTAGCGATGGTCGCAGTAAGACTTAGTGATGGTAGTGATTGGTGATGGGAATAGTGGTGGTGGAAATGGGGAGTGATAGTAGTCCTGAAAGTTAGTTTTTTGTGAAGAAGTCAACGGTTCATGTAGCTGTTGGTTGTTAATGGGATGGTAGTAATTGGTTGTGATTGCTGATGATAATTATTTTAGTGGCTACAATTGTGATGTCGAAAATGTAATATGGCAATGGTAGTTGCAATAACGACAATTGATTATACTGGGAAAAACAGTTACCACGTTTTATTTTGGAGACGTTAATTGTGTTTCAGATAATGTCACTACTGTGAGGTGGCGTACACTGTTGATGAAGTAATTAGGATAGATTGGAAAATACTTTTAGGTGGGTGATGATGTGTTTGCCAAAGGTAACATATGTGAATAACATGATGGGAATGTAAGTCTGTAAGTCAGGAGGAAAACAAGTTAATAATCAGTAGTAACTGTGCATTTAAGTTTTCACTGAATTATTTTGCGCTGATATGACAAAAAACCATCGTTTTTGAATCTGTGCTCTTCACTCTTAGCTTGCTAGTTACTGAAGTAAGAACGATTACTGTTCAAGGCAACGGGAATGAAAAGGATAATAAAAAGATCGTGTCCCTATCTTAGCCAGCAGCAAATGAATGTAGAATTACTAAGAACCATTTACACTGTATTAAAACTTTTACGCACAGGCTGAAATGACTCAGGGTATCAACTGATGTCACTGCAGTGTCCACCCAGCTTTTCTCCATCCACTATGGTACTGCCCTAGCTGCGACAAGCTCTAATCTTTCACCTGGTCTCTAGACATGTAGTGCATGTAAGTGTATGTGTGTAAGGTGAGAGGATAGGACAAGGAAGAAGGAAAGATCGCGCGCAGTCGGTGACTTGGTATTCGCCTGGGATTGATCTGATAAGCCATGGAAAACACGTGGTCAAGCAGTCGGTCAATAGAATTTTCTTCCTGAATTCGACCTTGTTTTCTAGCTAGTGTCGAAAATCTTGTCAGTACAATCGCGACTCCGTAGAACTTCCTAGTCACAGGTACTGCAGTGTCATAAGTTGATGCCCTGATCCACCTATGCTGGTACAGTGTTATTCGAAAAAACCTACTCAGAACTAAATTATGTATTACCATAACGAGTTTTCCGACTTGGTCTCGAATGGTTGCGAAAATTTAAAGACAATTAACACGAAAAATATCTGTGAAATGTTTTAACGAGAAACTAAAAATACTTTATAATTAAATTAATTATTGAAAAGTAAAGATTTTAGTATCTCTTTTAATAAAATTGGAAAACTATAGTAATTAACTGATATACTGTTATCGATCTGATCGCATGAAAAAATATGGTTTAATATTTCACTCAGGAATATCTTCATACAACACATATGAGTTTCGAATGGTAAATAAGTTGTGTATTCGCTGTTAGCCGTTGTCCTGTTAATGTATATGTAATGAGGACCGGTGTGACACACCACGCCTTCGGCTGCGTTAGAGCTGAGGTCGGGTTGCTTCGTTTCTTCCCATCGCAGCGATTGGAAGATTTACTGAGAGGTGTCCCTTCTACTGACGTAATGATGGCACATGCAGTTTTCATGTTGAGAAGTTAAAGAAATTCTGGAAAACGGGGAGGAATTGTAAAGGTATCCACAATATTGTCTTCAATTTCAGTCACCTTGTACCCACTGAAGATTTGATAGCTAAATAGCAATTTGATAACTAAAGAATAAATATTTACTGATAAAGGGATTTGTTAATTTTGATGCTAATTGTGCCTTATTATTTTATAGAACATTTCAATATGTTTCATATATATGATATCAATATGTATAAGATAATATAATATGATGAGAATAATATGAAATAATAATATCAAATGAATTTTACATATAAATATACGTTTCATATATGAAAACTTTGATAAATAGTGTGATTAAATATATGTATAAATTCAGCTTAATAACATGTTTTGTTAGAAACATGTATTTTCTTTTTTCGGCCAACACTGTTAACTTTGTGTTAATTCATGTATCAAAAGGTTCGCATACTGCTTGCATATTATTTAAGACATTGCACCGTGTTCTATTGGGTTTGTTTGAATGCGAGAGGTTTTAAAAGTAATGTTTTTTAACGTGTTTCAGGTCTGATTTTTTCTTGTAAATTTTCCAAATTTCAATTACTATAAAAATTATATTTTAATGCAAATATATGAAAACACAAGAGCATAAATAATAGAGAATAGTGGCTCTGATAGAATATGTCTTTTATTGCCATCATTTCAGTTCGTAAGTTCTTGCAAGTGAATATTAAATAATGCAATGCGGGAAAGCTCCAACGCTTTATATATTAAGTATTTCCAAGACGTGATTTAAATTCGCGTACCTTTAACACATGAAAACAAGTCCTTCCCTCCCCAAGACGGCAACTTCAACTTTTAGTGAAGTGCTGTAACTTGTGGACGCGTGTTTGGAGCGTGTTAATGCAGGAAACATGCAACATAATATGAGCCAGTTAATTACATTGAAAGTTACAGACTGTTGAATGACAAAGGGAAAAAATCGGGGAAGGATTTGAAAGTGGTGAGAGGAAGTAAACGTATTTGGTAGAAGAGAATGATACATCTTTCATGCATACACATTTAACTTTAATACTTTGACTTAATACATTAGCTTAAGTTTCATTAAAAATGTCTCTAAATAGTTCTCAGTCTCTGACGTATAACCACCAGCACACACCCTGTCGAAAATTATCACTAATTGTCCTTCAGTTCCGTTGCGAAACTTAGTGCTGTTTTCCACAATGTCTTTTCCGACGTTGCGCCCGCCCTCCTAGAGGCGGGAAAGCGGCGAGCGACACTTCAAATCCACTCATCTTGTAGCAAGATCTTATTGTTCCATTGTTCTCACCCTCTAGGGCATTACGACGGATCCTGCCGAGAGGAGATACGAAAGTAAGTACCATCCAATTAAAATGGCATTAGCAATGAAATTTGAGGATCAGCGTATTGTTTATGACGGGATTGCACGTGGCATTTGAATAGAAATGATTTCCAAACATTTGTTTTAATGAAGTTATGCTTTAATGAAGTTGAACTTTGAAAGGAATACAACTGGCGACTGGTCATTTCAAAAGTTTCTTTGATTTGTTACAGAAACTTCACTTTAAAATACTCAATTTTACAAATAACAAACATAATAGTATTAAGATTCCTAATCGGATAAAAATCAAACTTTAGATACAAAGCAGAATTTTGTAGAGGACAGTTCTTCGACATTTCATTCCTGAAGATTATATTTCATTTTTCAGAATATAATTTCTTGAAAAAGTATATAGTTTAACTATCTCTTCTTTCTAAATACACCCGTTATTTTGAACTATTATAGGTGTAGATCAGTAAGTTTAGTTTATTCAGAGTTTATAATTTCTTTTCTATCATTCACATTCACATTTTGACAAGTACTGTTACTAGTAATTGAATAGGACTGTGTAGTGTCGGGTACGTAATAATACATCCAACACCATTAGAGCAATACCAAGTAGATTCATCATCTAGATTTATTGGAACAACTCCCTCTTTCGGTTTCATTTAGACCACCTCCAAATGTGTCGCGGCGGGGGGTCAGTTATGACAGCTATAATTAGTTTAAGAAGTCATTGATTCTTAACTGAAGAGCCAGAAGAAATCATCGACAAGATATCTTTAACAAGGACAATATAGATTGTAATTGTAAATCCTGTAATAGCAAATAAAATCTTGGTAAACATTAATTAAGGAAAGGTAATTGAATTTCTATAAGGCGCTTTAAAAATCTCGGTTCTTCAATTTCCTGAGTCAGCATCTCAAGCTGGGGACCCTATAATTAACAACTTTCAGAACATTCATTACCTCGTGCTTCTCTTCAAACGGTCGCGAATTAAAGGTAAAAAGACCCATCCTTTTTATGCTTTTGCGTGCTGTACGCGCACCCTGGCCCATTTCGAACCGGTGCACGAAGGCGGTAGGGGAAGGCGACGGGTCAGGCGGCACGCGGCCAGAAGCGGAAAAAATTATGTCGCTCCCTCCGCCCCCTCCGCCGTGGCCACAAAAGAAAAAAACGTAACGTTTGTGGCGCAGCGCGCGCCCACAGTTACGCGTGAAGGAGAAGCGAGATTAACAACGAAATTGAAATCGCTATGATGCTTGCCTTTCGCCGCGCCCTCCGCTCGACAAAGCAGCTTGACAAAGCAACGCACACGCCACTACTCTGCCTCTCGCCCTGCCGCCCAGCCGCCCAGCCACCCAGCCGCCCAGCCGCCCAGCCGCTCAGCGGCCCAGCCGCCCAGCCGCCCAGCCGCCCAGCCGGTGGCCCATTGGTCCGGCCGCCTAGTCTCCCAGCAGCCTAGCCGCCTAGGTGACCTGCCTACTAACCGACCATCCGACCAGCCAACCATCCGTACAGCCAACCAGCCCCCCCCCCGCTACCCAACCGACCAGATCCCAGCTGCTCAGTTGCCTAGACGCCTAGCCACGAGATACAAATCGCTTACGAGATACAAATCGCTGCTTTGGTGTACCTGCTCAATGCTTCCCCATGTACCGACCCGCTAGTGCATGTCAAGCCTACGCAATCATTTTCGTGTGCTTTGTTCGCTCCAGGACTCACTTCACATCGCGTTACACATCCGGTGCATGCGATTCTTTTGCCCGTCTCCCTTTTCTCATTGCATTCTAGACGCCTCTGCTCATCACCCACTTTTTCGTCCCTCTGATCATTCCCTCGACCCGATGAATTTGTGGCCACATTCGCTGTCACATCCACTCCTTCTTGCTCCCATTGTCTTTGACGGTGTAGACGTGACAAGAGAATGACACTTTGTCGGTCTTGTCATCTTCATTTTCTCTGTCCCCCCCCGTTATCATCATCCTCATTGCCCTATATTCTTTTCAGTTGCCTCATTGCCATTTTGTCTTGTTTGACTTTTCTTTGTGACCCTTCTTTGCTCCCGACTTCGTTTTGGTCATTCTCCCAGAAACCCTTCCCGATCAGTATTCTCCGGCAATGAACAATTTGAAAAAGGTGAGTACGAGTCCATAAAGTAATACAACAGGGACTCTTGGAGTCTCATTTTTATTTGCTACCTCTTTTTTACGTTCCATTCAACTTGTTCATTTTAAAACTTTTTGTGTTTTTTTCTGGATTATTTAGGGTACTTGTAGATTTTTTGACACAAGAGAGTCATTTCTACGTTCTAAGTTTCCTAACTCGAACAGATAACCTGTGATTATGAATTTCAAATAATTGCGTAAGTGAGCCAAAGAGCGTACTTACTTTATAAGTTTAACGTTATTCATCCAGAAAAGAACGATGTCTTCTAGTTAATTTGCTGGTGACAAAATTTTAATGAAAGCCTTTGGCATTTACGCATTTCATTACAGTCGTATGAAAATTACTGTGCATTCAAGAATCTGTGGAGGCAAAAGCCATTACATCTCGTATTTTCCTCTTTTAGATGTTTGCATGGTTTGGGAGATGTGTAATGTTTTCAGAACTAATTACGTATTTTTTTCCATTTCCTTCCACAAATGTAATGTTTCTTTGTGACAGCATTCACAGATATGAGCAGCCGTAAAAGACCGTACAAAAATTCCTTCACAAAAAAATATCATTATTCAAATTTTATTTCGCGGAAAATGTAAGTAAACAAATGTAATTAAATAAAATAAAACAGTAAATTCAATATTGTTTCTTTGCCTGGATATTAATATGCTATACCTTTGTAGTGACTGTACTTGAATAGTGCTAAAGTAAGCACACAAATACTTTTAATACATTTTCGGATAGTTCAATTGATTTAGATATCTGGAAAATGAACCTTGACCTTTTCAATATTATTTCGAAGTAAAAGTAAAATTTAATTTAATAGTAAAGTTAATTTGTTGTGTGATTTCTCGTTACGCTTTTGGTTTTTGTCCCAAGTCGTTTTGGAAAACTTAATTTCACATCAAAAGAACATATTAGTAGGATTTAATGCCACCACGATTTTTCATTTTGAATGCCTGTATGCGAGTTCGCCATGTCAATTACAGTAGCAAACTAATTTATTATAATGCCATTTTCTTTTTCTGAAAAACGCAGTAGATACGTCGTAAATCCCTTGCTAATTTTATATCAGGTACAACACATGTAACTTTAGGGCGTTAAGAGTTATACACTTGCATTGATGGATGTACACTTGAACATTGAAGACATAGTATGAAGTAGTTTACTTTTAAAACATACAGTAAGAGCTTATTATATGTAGAAATAAAAGATAAGCCATTGTAACATCAAAGTACAGCAAAGAGGGTTTTGGAACAATAAGATCTTCAGTAAAAGTGAAACACCGTAAGCCATAAAATATTATTTCAAATGAAATTTTATTCTCACGAATATAGATGCTCTTTTACTGCACATATGCATTATTTTTGGTACGTAAAAAATCATTCATCCAACTCACAAAATGTTAGTTTGCACATTTCTCTTCTTTTCTGGAACAATATATTTTTCCTATCAAAAAGCTCTGCACCCCGAAGAATCAGTCCACATCGCCGACGGGTATATATGCTAGATTTTCACGATGATAGAAATATAATGGTAATGTAGTTAATGATAATTCTTGCAAATAACTATTTTTAAACAACCTTCTAACAACTTCTCACGTAATGTTGTGTAATTTCTCATAGCAGATAACTCTTCTAAGAATATTAATCGTGTAAATCTATTTAATGCCCCTTTCAAATGCCATTTTGAACGTAATATGAATACCTTGCATATAAACATTATTCCTTGTATTTCAGTGACTATTCGTGTGAGAATAATACCAACAAATGACAAAAAAACCAAAAGAATAAATTTCAGTTCCTTTGAACAATAATTGTAAGTGCTATTCAGATATGTAGGAACTTAGACCATACGGAAATACGTTCATGTTAAATTAAAATAATATTTATTATTTATGTTCTGTTAGCAGTAAATTACATTCCAAGGTGTAAGATATGTTTACTCCTATTACATGTGAAATACGATGTGTTATCGTACATTCTTCCTCGACTTAAATGAACGTTCCCGTCTTATGATCCTGTACCAGAAATATTTCTTTGAAGTGTTTTGTAAATTCAAATTCGTTATGGTTAAACTGGTATAAGATGTGATGTTTACATAGTTAACTGATTATCTACAAAAAGCGCGTGCAAATGATTAGGAAATCGTTTCATCGACCAGAAATGTCTTCCCCTAGCCATACATACGCCATACAGCATTACAGCACGCCAGCCATAAATCCTTTGGGACGGTAGAAGCGCATTCAAACGTACTTGGTTATTTAAGCACATTCGTCATAGCATATAGTTTGTGAGTCTCTCATAGTCATGACACTACCTTGTTCAGAAACTTTTAGGTATCCCAGAAAATTAAATCCTATTGCTTTAAAACCAGAGAGTTCACGGGGAAATTATGGTCGGACACTGTGGTGTGGAGCGATATTTTCATTCGTGAGCTTCAAACACTATTGACTAATTAATTATGTCGAGTCTCTGGGTGTGTCAATTGCCATGCGCATTAGTTCTGTAAGTGTTTTTATCACGGGAAGTGGGGGCACCGCTCCAGTCAGGACAAGCTCTCCAGTCGCGTCTGATCTCCCCACATGTATGGAAGTGTAGGGTTTGTAAGGGATGAGGATTGGACACGGAAGAAGGAAGGTAAGTTTGCTCGCGGTCTGCTTGTTAGGCTAATGCTCTGACATTCGTCTGGTGTTCATCGAAGAAACAACGGAAAACTACCAATCAGAGCAGCCTGCAGTTAGAATTTTTCCCCGCGCAGCGGCTATATGCGACCTAATTTTCTTGGTAGTGTCGAAAAACCTACTACCGTAGGAACTCGAAACCTAGAACCTCCCGATCAGAGGCACTGCAGTGAGATCAGTTGGTGCCTCTCAAACTCGACGATGGAGACAATATTGTTGAGTTGTTTCAACGCTAATGGCCAAAGTAGTAATGATATTTTCCGTGGCGAGAATTCATAGAAAGTTATCTGATTACCTAAATATTCACACAATCATTGCAGAATTCATTCCCCGGTCAACACCGGTTGTGGTTTGTGTAAAAGCTTTACTGAATGAACATCCCGTTGGATGGGAAGCCGCATGTTTGATTCCCGCCAGGTGACATTTACGAAAGTGTTTAACAGCAACAAATTTGTGGCGCCTTGTGAGATAGGACGACTTCTTTGATCCGTGGTTTTCCCTGGTTACTTCCAAGCAAATGCCGGAGCAGCACGGTATATAACGGGACAAGAGCCTCGCGACATCTCTCCTACCCATTCGCTTCCTTCATCATCATCATCATCATCATCATCAAAATCATCCCATCGACTCTCCAGTTCACACTGGGGCGTCGAGGAGTATGTTCCGCATCCTAACACACCCCATCCTAACCGGATTTCGCCAACGGAGAGTCCTGCTGGAGCCACTGCAACTGTGTGGCAGCTGAGGAAAAATGTTTCATGTTGCCTGGAGTTATGTACATTTATTACGGAAGTAGAATATTGTTGGAAAGAACTTATTGAAGATTTAAAAAAACACCTAGTGTCCAGAAGAATGGCATAGCGTTTATTGAATGAAAATTAATGTACCTTCTGGATATTGATCATTTATTTTCTTGTTACATTTTCAATTCGAATTATTTTTAAGACAATATTTTTAGTTTGTGGGAACTACTTAATCATTCAACTCTTAAACTAAGAGCATCATTGCATTCAATTCTGTTTGATATTCGGAACAACGTACCTATAACAATATATACGAGTACTGTGATCTATCCTTAATGAGAACGCGTTCTAGCATTGTATTCCTATCCTTCTTATGTATCAGTCTCAACTGTTGCGCCCACCTGTTGATATTGGCAACAATGATAATGTCATACAGATAGTGTATTGGGTGTTTTTCAACTCACATATGCACAGTCTCAAGCACACTGGCTTCCAGCTAGCGCCAGGAGCGGTCTGCCAGAGAAGCTGCAAATACACGGTTCTAGCCGCAGTGAAGATGGAAAAAATAAGACGAAAATGAAAGAAGATCCAATTTTTCCCGACTGTATGTCTATTTTCTCTTTGCAACGTTTTCCCCAGTGAGATCAAAGCTTTATCATTTATAGGACGAAGAATGTTATAACTTATAAGTTGCGTCGTCTGCTAGTTGCATTCAAAACATCAAAAAGCGTGCCCATTCAAGACTACGACATGAAGGCAATGTTTATAGTTGCGATTAATGTTAGCATTCACAAGTGACTTAGGATGATATTAGATATGTTAAATGTTTGAATTCGTAATGTTTCTCTTTTCCTGGGATTCACAAGCAATTACAGCGTACGAGTGAATTGAATTTACCTATTTCTGTGCTTCTTAACTCTTATCCATCATTGTCGGTAGAAACCAATAGTATTACGTTCAAAAAAGATTTGATAGTGGCAGCGATAGTGAAACGTGAACGATGCCGATGTATATTGAATATCTTCGCAATCATCCTACATCAATAACAATCATAAGAGTAGCATTTAACAATGATGATGTAGCGAAGTGAGTGACATCGGTGGCATTGATTTCGCTTCACATATGATATTTACAAGTCAGCGATGTGGACGATAGCAAAGAAGTAACACATATATGTCACCATACAATTCCTCTCCCATCTCTCAAGCGTTCACCGTGAGCGAAGTAGCGCAGACATATCGACCTACCAGTCAGAGAGCCGACGAGATGAAGTGGATACAAGTATTTTGCTTGGTAACCATTATCACATTTCTGTTGATTCCACGGTGTGTACTATCAACGAAGAGGAATCAATGTGATCGCCTGTACACCTGATGCATCCATCAAACAGTTGATGCTTATTTGGCCTGTCTTCACACGTTCCACAGCGCTCACCGTCGGGTCGCGAAGACATGTATGCTATACCTTCAGGATGATGCATTCAGCAATCAACCGCTCCTTGCTTCAACTCTCCCCTCTGTTCCCAGAGGGTCCATAATCAAGACCTATCGGCCTGTCCGTCGGATTCGTGCCATACCTCCGAGATAATGTAGCCATCAGTCAGCAGCCACTAGCTTTGGCTGCCTCCCCACCCACACTGCGTCAGTAATTGCGACGTTGCAGCAAGCGAAGACATATCAGCCATATCGTCTGAATCCGAGATTACTTGTCCACTAGTCTTCCGTCAGCTTACTTGGGTCTCTCATCCCAGTCTCTGCAACGTCCGTGAGCGACGTTGCGGCTAGTGAAGACACATTGGCCGGGCACCGTACAGGTTCCAACCGCCCCTCCGCCATGACATGTCAGCCTCCGATCTGCTCACTGAGTCGCGCACCCTTCATCCTAGAGCGTTCACTCGGCGACGTTGCGGGAGACTTTATGGGGCGCATCGTCGGATTCCAACCGCACCTCCGAGACGACGCGAAACGTCCACACATCACCAGCGTCCACACCGCGGCTGCAGCTGCCACGTTGGGCAGCGGCCGCCGGCCGTTCGTCTCGGCGCGCGCGCACCTGGCGTCACGGGCGCGCGGCGCGCGCGGGGGCCGGCGGGGGCGGCGCGGGCGGTGAGGCCCGGGTCGATGGGCGCGCGCCCCGCGCAGGGCGTTGGCCCGGCGGCGGCGGCGCGCGGAGGCGCGGGGCGGGCGCAGACGGCCCGCCCCCAGTCGCGGGGCGCCGTGCGGATCTCGGCGGTGAGGCCGGCCGCCAGCTGTGGGCGCTCGTCCTCCTGTGGCGGCGGCGGCGCGCGCGCCTGACGGCGCCGCGCGCTGCTAAGTCGTCAGCGGCACCTGCGGCAGCAGAAAGAGCGCGAGCGCTTAGCGAAGCGAAGAGGAAACACACCATTGAAATGAGGTGGAAATTCAAATTTATTTCTTGGTGGAAATTATTGATGATAAATAAATGATGAATAAATATTATCTACAATTAAAACTATTTCATATTTCTAAGCTTTATAATATTAAACATTCTAATATTATTGTCCATTGAACAATTTCGCATAAGCTTCAATAATAATAATAATAATAATAATAATAATAATATGTTAATAATTAGCCTCCTCAGTGGAAAATGTCCACTATCAATTTGTTTTACAAGAATTATCATGAACATTAAATATCAATGGATGCTACGAATACTAAAACTACCCCAATAACACAGAATTCATTATGAAAAATATTTTTAAATTGACAGCTCTAATAGAGCAATGCCAAACCAATACAACGACACCAATATAAGAAAAAACAAGCGTCAACACAAAAACAAGGAAAAAACAAATCAATGGGTTGAAATTTTTTGAAGAAACAAAGAAAAAGCGTCCATTAAAAATGTCAGTGGCGAAATAATGCTCTGTAAGGGTTTGCAGGGGAAATTTGGGAAGAAGATGAGAGTCAAAAAAACACTATAAAATAAAAACCGACAGTCCTATTCAGAAAATAACATTACACGGGAAATTAATTAAAATTATAAACAGAAGAATAATGTGCTGGTCGTAGTCGAGATGATCTTATTAGAAAACTATCATTTTTATATGAAAATCGTTAGCTATTTTCCCACATTACGTTTGCAAATTAATATAATACGTCTGAATCATATTATATTCGCATCGATGATTAAAACGTCTATATTCTCAGTTTTATATTCCATATTCTCAGTCCATATTCTCAGTGCATTGCATTGAATTCACTCTAGCCACAATTTGAATTTTCTAAACATTACAAATTTAATTTTCTTGATTTCTGAAGATGGATTGCCAAGAACACTAAATGACCTAACGATTATCCAATAAACATCAATCAATATTCCCCAAAATGGTGAAAGTGATCAAAGTGAAATGTCCCTGTAAATGTAGCTCTCTGTCTCAGTACGATTTTATTCCTTTTGTTCTCAAACTTCCTTTTGCACACGGTCATTTTCAGATGGATTCCAGTATTGAAGGGTTATAGACGACCCATATCTCAAATCCAAATGTGGTGGGTCGTTACGAAAGTCTTCAAACCGTTTGGTCAATGTAATTCAGGGAAGGTTTTATAAGTAATAAGATGAATTTTGTCACGGTCATGACCAGGGTAGCATGCTCTAGTAAGGATAATGTTCCTTGTTTGTCAATACTGTTGATATTAGGGTAAATCTGAAAAAATATGTTAAAATATTAAAGATTATATGTCATGAAGATAAAGGCAAGAATGATGGTAATGGAGGCAGCGGCGGATGTAATGCAAACGACAAAACCAATCTTTTTTGAAGTGTTTGCTTATCTAAAATAATTTACTAGTAACAAAACAAAAACGTGGAAGCCAAAAACGTTTAGGATTGAAAAGTATATCGAAGAACATTTTGCTCAAAAAAAAGATTGTTTATTGGGAGAGGGCACTATTAATGGCTTTTTGGGGGAAGGGGATATTCTGTATTTTGCAACGCTGTAGGAAATTTAATTTCTCATACACATTCATGATTGTGATACAAAAAGATTTTATAATTTCTCCTAAGCCATGCACAAATATTCAAAGAGAAGATAATATCTCTCTAAAACTCAGTCTCATTTCAAAAGTGAAAAAATATCTGAGAGAGGGATGTCGAATATGCGAGAAATTAATAAGAAAACTACTAAAAAGGATTATGTACGAAAGCTAAAAGTAAATTATTTGCTTTGTATTTATAATAGAATCCTCAATTTTAAAAAACGGGTCACAATGCTTATGAGAAACCTCTTCAGATATTTTAAGGTAAAGAAATATTTGCTTAAAAATTTCTTACGGCTAGCCCATCAATTGTAACGTATGTATTAATGAATTTTAATGTTCCAACTGCGTTTCCTACCACGCAATACATAGGCCACCTTGAAAACTCACTCTTTGTATTACCTCTGCGCTAGTTCTCTCGGTTCCCACTCGGTCGTAACGGCGCTCGGGGCGCTTCCGGCAAGATCCACAAATCTCTGCGTGACGAGAGCGCTTCGGAGCACTGACACTGCTTCGCAGAGCACAAGTGGGCACGGTGGAGGTGGCAACGACGATGAAGAAAAGGATATCGACCAATGGAGTGGTACAGTGGAAAGGATATTGTCGGAGAGAGGTTAATTGATTAATGTTCCTGGGCACGTCAATTGGGTTGGTCATTTAACCCCTCCGTTTTTGTAAATGTTTATAAATGGAACACGAAAATTATTATATTCTACTTTTAACTTACGACTAATTGTTTCAATTATATATTTGGCAAATAATACAATGTTTTAAATTGAAAGTCCTGAGAAATGCTCCACTACGGGTCTACGACAAATTCATTTTGCTAAAATAAAAAGGCTCCTTAGTGTAATGAACGTTCCTACCCACTGGGCAGAACGCCTACACACACGCTGGCTTGCAGAGGATTTCCCCTCTAGGTATCGTCCCAGAGATGCGCCGCCCGAAAATTTCTAAACTTGGAACAAGCCTCCCGACATATGTGGTACTGTAATGCACGAAAATGTGTGTGTAAAGAAAGAGTTTAGATTCGGGAAGAGGAAGGAAATATTGCGCACGATCCGTGGCCCGTTTGTTAGAGGACTGCTCAAGCATTCGCCTGATGTTGATAGGAGAAACCACAAAAAACTAACGATCGGAGCAGCTAGCCGCTAGAATTGTCCTCCAGAAATCAGTGGAATTAAACTACATATTTAACTAGGGTTCAAAATCCGCCACCGTCGCTTCTAGAATCCCTGGACATCTCTGTCAGAGTCGCTTCAGAGGCAGTTGAACGGTTGGCTCCGAGCAACACTCAGCTGGTGGACGAAGTCGAAGAAAAGAAGATAACCTAATAGAGTGATGCAGTTTAAAGAACATTCCAGAAGAGTAGGTAGGTTGAACAGTTCCGTAGAACGGGTCGCATTAGTGCGCAACGAAGATTATAGGGAAGGTAAGTTGGTGTGATGATGAAATGGCTAATGTCTAACGGTTTTAGAGTAAACATGGAGATGTTAGCGTGATTCTATCTGCTAACGCAAGTGTTTCCCGATGTTGATGTAATCGGAAATACATAATAAATAAGATTTTGAGGGCTACGTAATGACGATGGTGCAGTGGAATGTTTTCTAGAGATGTTTCCAAACCATCGACCAAATTTCGAAATATATTATTTTCAGCACTGCTATCTGTAATTCTGTATACAAGTAAAACACATTAAAAGAAATTGATTGTTGCAAAGTAAACTCCAATCAGACAAATAGTTTCCGAGGTAGACGTAAACAAAAAAAAACCTTATATGTGAAAAGTACAAAACGAACCCCCCCTTACGTGCAAAATTTCGAAAATAATTAATTTAAGCACTGCTATCTCTAATTCTGTATACAAGTAAAACACATGAAAAGAAATAGATTGGTGCAAAGTAAACTCATATCATACAATTAGTTTCCGAGATAGACGAAAAACAAAAGACACCTCATATGTGCAAAGTAAAAAACGACTTCCCCTTACGTGCCAAATTTCGAAAAATTATAATTTCAGCACTGCTATCTATTCTGTATTACAAGTAAAACACATAAAGAAATTGATTGGTGCAAAGAACTTCAATCAGACGAAATAGTTTCCGAGATAGACGAAAAACAAAAAGGAACCTCATTGGCAAAGTAAAAACGACCCCCCTTACGTGCCAAATTTTCGGAAAAATATTAATTTCAGCACTATTTTGTATACAAATAAAACACATTAATAGAAATTGATTGGTGGAAAGCAAACTTTAATCAGACACATAGTTTCCGAAATAGACGAAATACAAAAAGGAACCTCAATTGGGCAAGTGAAAAACGACCCCCCCTTACGTGCCAAATTTCGTAAAATTTTAATTTCAGCACTGCTATCTCTAATTCTGTGTACAAATAAAAAAATATTAAAAGTATCATATGTGCAAAGTACAAAAACGACCCCTCCTTACGAGCAAAATTTTAAAAAAATTTAATTTCAGCATTGCCATCTCTAATTCTGTATACAAGTAAAACACAATAAAAGAATTTGATTGGTGGAAAGCAAACTCCAATCAGACAAATAGTTTCCGAAATAGACGAAATACAAAAAGGAAT
>BOPP01000012.1:7700341-7739314 GCA_017312745.1 Gryllus bimaculatus
AGACACTTCATATGTGCAAAGTACAAAACGACCCCCCTTACGTGCCAAATTTCGAAAAATATTAATTTGAACACTGCTATCTCTAATTCTGTATACAAGTAAAACACATTAAAAGAAATTGATTGGTGGAAAGCCATCTCTAATCAAACAAATAGTTTCCGAGATAGACGAAATACAAAAAGGAACCTCAATTGGGCAAAGTAAAATCGACCCCCCCTTACGTGCCAAATTTCGAAAATAATTAATTTCAGCACTGCTATTTCTAATTCTGTATACAAGTAAAACACATTAAAAGAAGTTGATTGGTGCAAAGTAAACTCATATCACACGAATAGTTTCCGATATAGACGAAATACAAAAAGGAACCTCAATTGGGCAAAGTACAAAACGACCCTTCCTTATGTGCCAAATTTCGAAAAATATTAATTTCACCACTGCTATCTCTAATTCTGTATACAAATAAAACACATTAAAAGAAATTGATTGGTGCAAAGCAAACGAGACAGCCCCATTAGTGCCAAATTTCGAAAAATATTAATTTCAGCACTGCTATCTCTAATTCTGTATACAAGTAAAACACGTGAAAAGAAATTAATTAGTGCAAAGAAAACTCCAATCAGACAAAACGTTTCTGAGAAAGACGTAAACAACTGCAACCTGATATGTGCAAAGTACAAAACGACCCCCCTTACGTGCCAAATTTCGAAAAATATTAATTTTAGCACTGCCATCACTAATTCTGTATACAAGTAAAACACAATAAAAGAAATTGATTGGTGCAAACAAAACTCCAATCAGACAAATAGTTTTCGAGATAGACGAAAAAAAAGGAACCTCATATGTGCAAAGTAAAAAACGACCCGCCCTTACGTGCCAAATTTCGAAATATTATAATTTCAGCACTGCAATCTCTAATTCTTTATTCAAGTAAATCACATTAAAAGAAATTGATTGGTGAAAAGCTAACTCCAATCAGACGAATAGTTTCCGAGATAGGCGAAATACAAAAAGGAAACTTACATGTGCAAAGTACAAAACGACCCCCCTAACGTGCCAAATTCCGAAAAATTTTAATTTCAGCACTGCCATATCTAATTCTGTATACAAGTAAAACACACGAAAAGAAATTGATTGCGGCAAAGCAAACTCCAATCAGACAAAACGTTTCTGAGATAGACGAAAAACAAAAGAAACCTCATATATGCAAAGTACAAAACGCCCCCTCCCCTTACGTGCCAAATTTCAAAAAATATTAAATTGAGCACTCCTATCACTAATTCTGTGTACAAAAAAAACACATTAAAGAAATTGATTGGTGCAAAGCAAACCCCAATCAGACAAATAGTTTACGAGTTAGACGTAAACAAAAAACACCTTATATGTGAAGAGTACAAAACTACCCCCAATAACGTGCCAAATTACGAAAATAATTAATTTCAGCACTGCTATCTCTAATTCAGTATACAAGTAAAACACATGAAAAGAAATTTATTGGGGCAAAGTAAATTCATATCAGACGAATAGTTTCCGAGATAGACGTAAACAACAACAACCTCATATGTGCAAAATACAAAACGACCTCCTCTTACGTGCCAAATTTCGAAAAATATTAATTTCAGCACCGCTATCTCTAATTCTGAATACATGTAAAACACATTAAAAGACAATGATTGGTGCACTTCAATCAGACAAATAGTTTCCGAGATAGACGTAAACAAAAGACACCTCATATGTGCAAAGTACAAAGCGACCTCCTTTACGTGCCAAATTTCGAAAAATATTAATTTTAGTACTGACATCTCTAATTCTGTATACAAGTAAAACACAATAAAAGAAATTGATTGGTGCAAACAAAACTCCAATCAGACAAATAGTTTCTGAGATAGACGTAATCAAAAGACACCTCATATGTGCAAAGTACAAAACGACCCCCCCTTACGTGCCAAATTTCGAAAAATATATATTTAAGCACTGCTATTTCTAATTCGGTATACAAGTAAAACACATTAAAATAAATTCATTGGTGGAAAGCAAACTATAATCACACAAATATTTTCCGAGATAGACGAAATACAAAAAGGAACCTCAATTGGGAAAGTACAAATCGACCCCCCCCTTACGTGCCAAATTTCGAAAATATTTAATTTCAGCATTGCTATCTCTAATTCTGTATACAAGTAAAACACATTAAAAGAAATTGATTGGTGCAAAGCGAACTTCAATCAGACAAATCGTTTCCGAGATAGACGTAAACAACAGCAACCTCATATGTGCAAAGTACAAAACGATTCCACCTTACGTGCCACATTTCGAAAAATATTACTTTCAGCACTGCTATCTCTAATTCTGTATACAAGTAAAACACATTAAAACAAATTGATTGGTGCACTTCAATCAGACAAATAATTTCCCAGATAGACGTAAACAAATGACACCTCATATCTGCAAAGTACAAAACGACCCCCCCTTACGTGCCAAATTTCGAAAAATATTAATTTCAGCACTGCTATATCTAATTCTGTATACAAGTAAAACACATGAAGAGAAATTCATTGGTGCAAAGCAAACTCCAATCAGACAAAACGTTTCTGAGATAGACGAAAAACAAAAGAATCCTCATATGTGCAAAGAACAAAACGACTTCACACTTTACGTGCCAAATTTCAAAAAATATTAATTTAGGCACTCCTATCTCTAATTCTGTGTACAAAAAAAACACATTAAAAGAAATTGATTGGTGCAAAGCAAATTCCAATCAGACAAATTGTTTCCGAGATAGACGTAAACAAAAGCACCTTATATGTGAAAAGTACAAAACGACTCCCCTTTACGTGCCAAATTAAAAAAATAATTAATTTCAGCACTGCTATTTCTAATTCAGTATACGAGTTCAACACATGAAAAGTAATTGGTTGGGGCAAAGTAAACTCATATCAGACGAATAGTTTCCGAGATAGACGAAATACAAAAGGGAACCTCAATTGGGCTAAGTAAAAAACAACCCCCCTTACGTGCCAAATTTCGAAAAATTTTAAATTCAGCACTGCTATCCCTAACTCTGTATACAAGTGAAACACATTAAAAGAAATTGATTGGTGTAAGAAATCTCCAATCAGACAAAACGTTTCTGAAATAGACGAAAAACAGAAGCAACCTCATATGTGCAAAGTACAAAACGACCCCTCCTTACGAGCAAAATTACGAAAAATATTAATTTTAGCACTGCCATCTCTAATTCTGTATACAAGTAAAAGACAATAAAAGAAATTGATTGGTGCAAACAAAACTCCAATCAGACAAATAGTTTTCGAGATAGACGAAAAAAAAGCAACCTCATATGTGCAAAGTAAAAAACGACCCCCCCTTACGTGCCAAATTTCGAAATATTATAATTTCAGCACTGCTATCTCGAATTCTTTATTCAAGTAAATCACATTAAAAGAAATTGATTGGTGGAAAGAAAACTCCAATCAGACAAAATGTTTCTGAAATAGACGAAAAACAAAAGAAACCCAATATGTGCAAAGTACAAAACGACCCCTCCCCTTACGTGCCAAATTTCAAAAAATATTAATTTGAGCACCCCTATCTCTAATTCTGTGTACAAAAAAAACACATTAAAAGAAATTGATTGGTGCAAAGCAAACTCCAGTCAGACAAATAGTTTCCGAGTTAGACGTAAACAAAAAACACCTTATATGTGAAGAGTACAAAACGACCCCCCCTAACGTGCCAAATTACGAAAATAATTAATTTCAGCACTGCTATCTCTAATTCAGTATACAAGTAAAACACATGAAAAGAAATTGATTGGGGCATAGTAAACTCATATCAGACGAATAGTTTCCGAGATAGACGAAATACAAAAAGGAACCTCAATTGGGCTAAGTAGAAAACGACCCCCCCTTACGTGCCAAATTTCGAAAAATATTAATTTCAGCACTGCTATCTCTAATTCTGTATACAAGTAAAACACATTAAAACAAATTGATTGTGCACTTGCAAACTTCAATCAGACAAATAGTTTCCGAGATAGACGTAAACAACAGCAACCTCATATGTGCAAAGTTCAAAACGACCCCCTCTTACGTGCCAAATTTCTAAAAATATTAATTTCAGCACTGCTATTTCTAATTCTGTATACAAGTGAATTACATTAAAAGAAATTGATTGGTGGAAAGCAAACTCCAATCAGACAAATAGTTTCCGAGAAAGACGAAATACAAAAAGGAACCACAATTGGGCAAAGTACAAATCGACTGCCCCTTACGTGCCAAATTTCAAAAATAATTAATTTCAGCACTTCTATTTCTAATTCTATATACAAGTGAAACACATTAAAAGAAATTGATTGGTGGAAAGCAAAATCCAATCAGACAAATAGTTTCCGAGATAGACGAAATACAAAAAGGAACCTCAATTGGGCAAAGTACAAAACGACTCCTCCTTACGTGCTAAATTTCGAAAAATATTTATTTTAGCACTGCTATCTCTAATTCTGTATACAAGTAAAACACATTAAAAGAAATTGATTGGTGCAAAGAAAACTTCAATCAGACAAATAGTTTCAGAGATAGACGTAAACCAAAGACACCTCATATGGGCAAAGTAGAAAACGACCCCCCCCCTTACGTGCCAAATTTCGAAATATATTAATTTCAGCACTGCTATCTCTAATTCTGTAATCAAGTAAAACACATCAAAAGAAAATGATTGGTGGAAAACAAACTCATATCAGACGAATAGTTTCCGAAGTAGACGAAATACAAAAAGGAACTTCAATTGGGCAAAGAAAAAAACAACCCCCCCTTACGTGCCAAATTTCGAAAAATATTAATTTAAGCACTGCTATCTCTAATTCTGTATACAAGTAAAACACATTAAAAGAAATTGATTGGTGCAAAGCAAACTCCAATCAGACAATTTGTTTCCGAGATAGACGAAAAACAAAATCAACCTCATATGTGCAAGGTACAAAACAACCCCCCTTACGTGCCAAATTTCGAAAATTATTAATTTCAGCACTTCTATCTCTTATTCTGTATACAAGAAAAACACATTTAAAGAAAATGATTGGTGCAAAGCAATCTCCAATCAGACGAATAGTTTCCGAGATACACGAGAAACAAAAGCAACCTCAATTGTGCAAAGTACAAAACGAACCCCCCCCTTTTACGTGCCAAATTTCGAAAAATATTAATTTCAGCACTGCAATCTCTTATTCTGAATTAAGTATAACACATTAAAAGAAATGGATTGGTGGAAAGCAAATTCCAATCAGACGAATAGTTTCCGAGATAGACGGAAAAGAAAGAAACCTCAACTCTTTAAACCTCAAAACGTCCCCATCTTACGTGACAAATACCAAAAATTTAATATCAGCACTTCTGTCTGTAATTCTGTATACAAATAAAACACATTAAACGAAATAGATTGGTGCAAAGAAAACTCCAAAAAGACTAATCGTTTCCGAGATACACGAGAAACAAAAGGAACATCAACTGTTCAAATATCAAAACGACCCCCGCCTTACGTGCCAAATCTCGAAAAATATTAATTTCTGCACAGCTACCTTTAATTCTGTATACAAGCAAATACATTAAAAGCAATTGATTAGTGCAAAGCAAACTCCAATTAGACGAATAGTTTCCGAGATAGACGAAAAAAAAATAAACCTTAACTGTTCAAGTTATCATACGACCCCCCCTTTACGTGCCAAAAATCAAAAAATATCAAATTCAGCACTGCTATCTGTAATTCTGTATACAAGTAAAACACATTAAAAGAAATTGATTGTGCAAAGCAAACTCTAATAAGACGAATACTTTCCGAGTTAGACGAGAAACAAAAAGAACCTTAACTGTTCAAGTTACAAAACGACCCCCCTTACGTGGCAAATTTCGAAAAATTAAAATTTCAATACTGCTATCTGTAATTCTGTACACAAGTAAAACACATTAAAGTAATTGATTGGTGCAAAGCAAAATCCAATCAGACGAATATTTTCCGAGATTGACGAGAAACAAAAGGAACCTCAACTGTTCAAGTTACTAAATGACCCCCCCTAACGTGCCAAATTTTAAAAAAAAATATTAATTTCGGTGCATTCATATGAAATTTTTAACAAAAGTAGAACACATTACGGGAAATTAAAATCTGTTAGCCAGACTGTAATCAGAACAATATTTTCGGAGATAGACGAGAAGCAAAATGGAGCCTTGAGTGATCTAGTACAAAATATCCGCCTATTAAGTGACAAATTTAGAAAAATAAGAATTTCTGCGCATTTATATGACATTTTGTTAACAAGTGGAACACATTAAGAGAAATTAAAAGCTGAAAACCAGACTCTAATCAGAATAATATTTTCGGAGATAGACGAGAATGAAAACGGAGCCTTAAATGGTCAAGTACAAAATACTCCCATATTACATGACAAAATTTGAATATATAATAATTTTGCGCATTCGTATAACATTTTGTTACAAGTAGAACACTTTAAGAGAAATTTATAGCTGCAAACCAGACTCCAATCAGAACTATATTTTCAGAGATAGACGAGAAACAAAACGGAGCCCTAAATGATCAAGTACAAAATACCTCCCCATTACATGACAAAATTTTAATATATAATATTTTCGGCGCGTTCATATAACATTTTGTTACAAGTAGAAAACTTTAAGATAAATTTATAGCTGCAATACAGACTCCAATCAGAAAATTTTGTTCGGAGATAGACGAGAAACCAAACGGAGCCTCGTGTGATCAAGTATAAAATACCCCCCTCCATTGCATGACAAATGCAGAAAAATATTATTTTTGGCGCATTCATATGACATATTGTATACAAGTAGAACACTTTAAGAGGAATTGAAATCTGCAACCTGACTCCAATCAGAACAATATTTTCGGAGATAGACGAGAAACCAAACGGAGCCTCGAGTGCTCAAGTACAATATATGCCCCCTATTACGTGACAAATTTAGAAAAAATTTAATTTCAGCGCTTCCATATGACATTTGTTATTCAGTTTTATTTATTCAATATTATTTCGCTTTATTTACAATTCCAATGAAAATTGTCGTGTCAATTTTATTAATGATCTTGAGATTTTTATGTTTTTCTATTCAATTCATCTTGACTTTTTGATTCCATTAATAAATATAAATTATTAAAGTACTCATTGGATCACTATTGTCAAATAAAATAATTTGTATATGATAGCCGTTCTTTTCTTGTAGTATATAGTAACGGTTGTTTTCCTTTCTTTGACTTATCAAATGTAACATCACAACACAATAATTTCTTTGTCAAACCAAAATGTGTTCAAATAAATGTATTATTTATATAAGGTACGAAGTAGTCTTATGTTGTAATTATTAGTTTTTTGAGTTCATCTTACTGCGATGATCTTTAAGAAACCTTTCCGCATTCATCACAACAGGTTCTCGTTTGCTCCATCAAATGGCATGTTTGCATCTATCTGCTTTACTGAACCCTTCGTGGAATTCCATTCGACCGTCAAGCAAGAAATATATCACAAGTACTTCTCACTTACCTCGTGAAATCGTCTGGCTTTTTATCTAACAAATACATATCTTCGTCTTACTGCTTGATATGAGGTTTCATCTACGTATTTTAACTGATGTAATATTATGTTTATACATTACAATAAGAACAATAAGTGGCAAAGTTCAAGTTTTATGATATTTGTTTTTTATATATATTTTTATTCTGACAATCTCCATTCGTTCTTCAAAATAAATTAATTTCCACAATTCATGTTTTAAGACAACCCGACAAACTTTTTAGCAAACAGTTGTTTTTTTCGATGCTTTGCACATCTTCCATACATGTCTTGCGAATTCTATACAAATAAATTATTATATGAATGCTTTATATTATCACCCAGCAAAATTGACCCGTTTTTAGATCATGCATCCCACTATGGAAGGCAACAAAACCGTTTGCTGCACTCGTTCATCGGGTTGCTGGTCCACCTCTTGGCACAAAAGCCTGCTTACGACCTAACTTGTTTTGAAGCTACGTTTCTCTTTTCTTTCTCCATTTCTTTATCTTTCCCATTTTTTATCCGGGCGCGCTGTGTTATTTTAACCCCAAGTTGCGCTGTATACGAACGGTATTAAAGTATCGGGATTAAGCAAATGCGTCAGGGTAGTAAAAGAGATCACAGTCCACTTCACAATGACACAAACTGGAATGGTTTATAGCGTGAATAAAACTTTACATCTTTCATTTCCTCTGTCTCATTTATTATATTTTTAGAACAGTTTTTCATGTACCTTTTTTTTAAGAAAGTTGAGTACGTATTGTATTTGTGAATTCGTTATTGTTCATTGTCTCTACTCTCTCAGCACAGTTCAATAATTATGTAAATTTATCTATCCTTAGCAATAAAGTTTCATCTGTCACTATCAATTTAAGTGATTAAAAAATTTTCCCTCTAGTTCTCTCACTGTTTGTCCTATTTTCACATTAATTTCCGCCATTTTCTGACACCACGTGAAATTAAAATCATCCTAAAATTAAAACAGAAAAAATCATATTTGTTTAAGTATTCACAAAAACATTTGCTGTGTGTGAAGGAGAGCCTTTATTTCGAAAGACCTATTGGCGAATATTTGCCAAAACACTTCACTTGCGAAAACTATCTTTCCCTCTACTAAACGTCTTATAAATTGTTTCTATGCATTTTGAAAGACCTGTGTATATGTTGATTAATATTACTTGTTTATTTGAATTTGAATTTGTATTTGAGTTCAGATTTTTCTAATACTACATTTTTAAGGATATTTGCCAAGTTTTCAAAGTTGTTAAATCGAAGAAAAATATGCAATATTTTGTAAAAAGAATAATGTAAGATTTCATTTACATATCCGTAAAAGGTGGAATGGTGCACAATTATGACTCTCGCAGTATAATGTTCTCATGGAAGAAATATAGAAGGAAAATGGAGGGAAGAAATGTACCTACATCTGTACTTTATAAGGAAAATACATTTCTACAGAACAAGATTATGAATTTTTTCTCATAATTTTTGTGCATAAAAAATTTCTAGTTAATTCAATATAATATTGCCTGGAAGACTAAAAAAGTTTATTTTATAAAAAAATGAGATAATACTATTTGAAGAAAAATATACGTTATATCTCTTTATAAGAGAAAGTAGAACGATCACATTTTAAAGATAGAAATGAGAAATTTTCTTAATTGTGCATAAAAAGAAAATAAGAAATACTAATAGCCCGTAGTTTAATTCAGATTTTAAAATGAAAGTGAGACCAAAGACTGCCCTTTAAAATATAGAAATTTACGAAACAGTTTTCGTTACAAATTGAACTAATCTTACCACAAGTCATAATTCTCATTATGTAAATGCAAAATGAATAGTAATTACCCCATGTTCTCACCAAATATGACTAAATTAAAGAAATTGGACCAAAATTCAAGAATAATTATTTCTCTTAATGATCAAACATTAAGAACAGGGTAAAAAATCATAAAATATTCACGAAATACATGCTTTGACTGATATTGTTATAGTTAATATCATTATAATTCTTTTAACTATACAATTTATTTGAATATTTCCCAGAGTCTGTAAATCTTCAATATATAGGATATATTCTTCATGTATTAATAAATAGTTGCTATTATTATTTACCAAAAACATTTTGGTAAACACACCAATTTGAGGTTATCACACGCTTTGGCCTTCAAAGTAGAAAATTAAACAATTCATAGAAAATTAAATGTTCGATACCTCCAGATAAGAACATCTTATACCACCATGGGTGTCATTTAATGCTTTTTTAAACTTGAAACCATATCACTGGTTTTCTACGGGAACCTCCGAAAACACCAAAATAATTCTGGGAATAGTTGTAAAGCGTAAATAAGAATCATGAAATCGCAATCAGAATACTTTGAATGAATAGAGCATCGCTAGTTGAGTAGCATAGAATCCAATGGCCGGTGCGTGTGAGGTCAGGGCGCCTTGGGCTATTAGCAACCCACCCGCAGCGCCTGCCTAATTGCCCGACGCGTCAGCAGCGACACCGCTCGCACCCTCGGGTGTGTGTGTGTGTGTGTGTGTGTGATCAGGCAGACGGATGGGAGGTAGCCGTGTGACCTACATGAGCCAATGAGTGGGAGGAAAACCGAGTAGGGTGCATCGCATGGCAGAGAGATTACGTTCCAGACGAGCGGGTCGATGAGACGGGGGATTTGGGAGGAAACTGAAGACTGGTTAATTGTGATATTTCTTCTTTATTCCCAGTTCTCTGTAAGTGGCTGCTAAGTAGCACTATAATCACAAATAGTTTTGTAAGATTCAGATTGTGATGTCTAGAATGATGAATGAGCAATAAAAGAACGAGAAGGGTTGGAGAAACAGGAAAACCGCGGCCGAAAGGTTAGTTGATGTTACCGATGATGCGAACTACTATGGTGAATGTTATATCGCAGTTATCTTCTCCCACTGGATGGCGAGATCCGGCGCCGACCTACAAGTCGTCTTGCGGAGAATTCCCCGTCCAAGCATATCCTAACGAGGAACTACTTCAACCGAGACAAGCTCCTAGCTTCCATCTGATCTCCCGACATGTGTGGTAGTGTAGTGCCAGTTTGTTAGGGTACTGCTCTGGCATTCGCCTGGTACTTAATCGGAGAAACGATACATAACTACCGATCAGAGCAACTGGACGCTATCAATTGATGTCACTTGCAGTGCCTCTGACTGCTAGGTTCTAGGTCCCCACGGTGGCAGGATTTTCGACAGTAGCTACATAGCTAGACCGTGTTCTATCGCTATCTGGAGGAGAATTCTAGCGGCCGACTGCTTTAATCGGTACTTTTCGATGGTTTCTCCAAACAACACCAGGCAAATTTCGGAGCAGTGTCCTAACAAATGGGCCACGGACCGCAAGCGATGTTTTCTTCCCAGTCCTTGTCCTATCCTATCCCTTACTTACACACACACACGCACTACATTACTATACATACCCGGAGACCTGTGGGGAGCTTACAGCATGTCGCGGCTGGGGCGGTGCTCGCTGGGGGAGATACCTGTTTAGGAGAACCCGGCTATCGCTGCAGGATCTCGCCATCCAGCGAAGGAAGATCACAGCCAAATACCGAGCAAGAGCATGCACTACTCTTACGGGACTAATTACTTTACCTCTGCGACGCGCCCGAAATCACTAATAAATCGATGAAAATCAAAATAGGGCGGTAGATTTATCCTTGAGACAGCGGCAGAATTCGACCTAGCTATCTAACTAGTGTCGAAAATCCTGACACCGTCGGGACACGGTCACCTCGCGGTCAGAGGTACTGCTGTAACGAAATGCTCCAAGCCACCACATCCGGTCATTGACTGAAGAAACGACGTAAAACCACCGATTACACCTGCCAGTTTATAGTATTCTCTTCGAGACGTGGCTGGATTAAAAAACCCGCCCCCGTCGGCGCTCGCCCTACCAAGGCGACAACGACGTCGGCGCACAGGTAGGCGTTCCGGCCAGCGCGAGCGGGCTGGCGGGTGGTTCGGAGTGCCGGGGGCGGGGCAGGGTGACGCGACGCGACGCGTTTTCAGGTCGGCTTGCACCTCGTTACGCTCGTCGCGGGTAATGCATGCAAAGCGCATACGACGCACTGCCGCCGCCGCCGCCACGGCGTCGAGCACGTGCCGCCGTCATTAGGGCCACCGCTGCCGCGGCAGGGAGGCGACGATGGCGTGGGCGGGACGGCGAGGGCGTCACAGCCTAGGACGGGGCTTGGGCAACGATCTCCCATTTGCGCCATAATCGGTTCTGTTCTTTATGTTAATTGGAAGAAAATGATCGAGTTTCTGGGCTTATTGCGATGCTTGTTTCTCGCCCGACTCAATGATAACTTCTTGTCTCTACGTATTAAGATTTCTTGTGGTATTATAAGCCGTGTTTTCGACTTCTCCATTCCATATTTTAATTTTTGTAGTATTGCACATGTATTTCTTCGCTTCACCATAATTCACCTGATGAAACGATATACACTTTCTTAATTCCTACTCATAATACTAATAATAATAATAATAATAATAATAATAATAATAATAATAATAATAATAATAATAATAATAATAATAATAATTTGATTCAACCAACTTGTTTCATGTTTTTTATAAAAAAACATTAGACCGAACATTTCCATGTTCACATTAATAATCACAAGAGTGTAAAATTTCAACAGTGTCTTGTTTTAAGTTATATGTTTTGCACACTGACGCAATTCGAATGAGTTTTTAAACGAAAAGCATGGCCTTTTTTATGAATGAACTTAAATTTCTTTGAAATATGAGATAATTTATCTAGTCACATAAGTCGTCCCTTGAAGCTACATTATTGTTGTTATAGATAGAAAGCACACGTTTGTATTCATTATGAACATTTACGAGTGAAAGTGTTAGAATGCAATTACAAACGTAACAATGTAACAAACGACAATTGGATTTCATTTGTTTGGAAAGTCAATACTTGGAAAACTAGTGTATTCTGAGAACTGAGACATGAACACAATTAGGTATCTAATTTGTACTTAAAGCTTCATGTGACACAAAGGAAGTCAAAACGTACTATAAACCACTCAGCTCCTCGTACCAGAACGAATCATTTTAAATGTACTATATATTTAACTTGTATATAAATACTCATCTAAGTTTTCCCACCTACTCTAAATGTGCTAATTTAATTTTTTGTATTATTCTTACTACATTAGTCAAATATATCTCAATCGCACTAATTTTGTTGGATTAACGTTGAGTTTCAAATTTCCTGTGAAAAAAAAAAACATTCTAGTGATTATTCACGCAAGAGTATAGGGAATATTGATCTAATAACACCTGCCTCTAAACGCAAAATGGGACATTACTCCACAGAAAATTAAGATCTTCAAAGGAATTTTGTATCAGAGGACTCATTTATCGAATTCGCACTTAAACATTAGGGTTCCGAATCCTTGCGGCATAGATTTGCAGAGCAGGGAATATAAATTGCAGTATTCTGTTGGGAGCAGGGGACAATAAATGACATACATGACCGTCATGAAATACGGCCCTAGTTCACTAGGTTAGCTTGCAATACACGGTGATCACGACTGTCAATAGAGAATGGCGGGGCGCAGTATGGGCGTTGTAGAGTGGTCGTGTTTTATTCGCAAATAAAACGATAGCCTCCGTTTACAGCCAATATTTTGCACGAATGGCTCTCGGGAAAAACTTCTCGACTCGAAAAAAATGGCTCTCGGGAAGTCTCGACATGGAAGCTTGTTAAGGATGACGATGCCTCAGAAGAGAATCGGAAAATCTAGATGCGCGACGCCGCATTTGGCGGACTGAGAGCTACGGCTGTCAGATTTTGACAGCCAATATCGCGGCTCGTCAGAAATAATGTTTACGTTATTCGTGTGGGATTACAGTAGGTGGACTGACGTGTGCACTCAAGGAGGAAATGTTACAAAGTAATACAATGAAATATAATAAAGTATGTAGGCTACACTCGATCTTACTTTTCTTCCTTTGTTTGCATTTCTTTAAACGGTCTCGGAAATTTATGACATAAGTAGTAATTAGTTTCGTGTACATTACATAAATATATGTGTACAATATTATAAATATTTTATTTATATCTTTCTATTATAAGGGACCCATTACTTATTCATAATAATATTTTTATATTAATAATACATGCATACAAGTACACTTTATTTACACTTACATACATGATACATATGAAAAAAATATGTTATAAAACTTCAGACAGATCCACAGGGAGCTAATCCATATAGTGGCAAATTTTCGAAACAATACTTCCACGTTTAGGAAAGTAGAGCAAACATTATTAACTTCATATTTTGTTCAAGCGAGTATTTTCTTTCTATTTCTTCATTTTTAATCCAGTTTTATTAAAACCTACACCGAGAACATTTTTCCCCAAAAGAGATTTATTTCCTTCATTCATACCGGGTAAGGCGCCGTTGAGTTACTGCGGCCGTTTTCACAAGTACCGCCGTAAAATATCTCAATCCCCGCACGTGTTGTCAATTTTATGACCAGAACTATTGCCTTACACGCAGAGGGCGGCGGGCGCGACGCAAGAGACCGACGAAAAGCCGCGCTTAACTCCCAAACAGGCGCGAACGCCGCTGTCGCATTGCCGCTCTCAGTTTCAGCGCGGCGCCCGTAATTCATTTTTCGCCGAGCCTCCCGCCAGAGGGCCGCCCCGACGCGGCCTAAAGCGGCGTTTATTGTCTTTGAATATTAAAAACAGCGCTGTTAAATTTCATAGCGTGTAAAGTGAGAGTTAATGGAGTCGAGTTTATGCGTTCGCGCCGCTAGGTCGCGTGCCGAGAGCTCGGATCTTTGCGTGGGTGGGGGTGGGGGGAGTGGAGGGAGGGAGGGAGGTAAGGCGGGGAAGAGAGGGTCCCTGGGACGCATTACGAGCTGCGAGGCAGCAGCCCCTAGCGGAAATACCACCACCGTCAACCCGTCCCCTCGTTTCGCCGTGCTCGCTCCCGCACCCACCCCCACCCCGGCCCCGGCCCCGCGGCTGCCGGCTGCTGTGGTAGTATCAGAAGAACCCATTACCCTGCCGAGAGAGCGGGCGAAACATATTGCTCCGCCTTTTAGACGTCGTCCTCGTTGTCGACTCGACTCGACTCGACGCAGCCCCTCCGCGTGCTCATTACAGACGCGCGCTGCTTTCCGGAAGGCAAATCGGGGGGATATGCGCGGGCACGGCTGGCGGAAGCGCGCAGGTTACAATATCAATTGCACGACGTCTCACAGCTGGAGCGATGCGAGATATTTTGCGACTGCCATGGAAATTATGACGAGGGAATTTTTTTTTTTATTCAGTTTCCAACACCAAGTGTACGCAGGCAGTATTATAAAAAAATCTTGTTTGGAAGGGTTTTATTAAATATATTCAAGCATGTGTGGTTTTAATTGAATTATTTTTATATTCTCCTTTAATGACGTAATGATCATTTCTGACTTTGGTAAAACGTAAAAAAATCAATGGCCTTCACTTTTTAAGTTTCATTTGATTATTCTTAAATAAGCAAAAAGTCTCGCTTTTCTACATAGTTTTTTTCTATTTTCCTTCCTTCTTCTCCTATCTCTCTCCATTTATTTCATGAAGATGACAACGTTACTTATACAAGAATTTTAAAAATATGTAGTTAATGTAATGAATGCAATTTCGCACTTTTTTAACTTACAGATTGTCAGTAAAAGGGTCTCAATCCAGAGCATTCTTAAAATAACCGAAATTATGGTACCCACATGAAGTGTCTGCCCTGTAAGGTAGGTGTGTCAGAAAATTTCATCTCCGATAAAAAAATTATTTGCTTTACAGCTGCAATATTGGATCTGATGTCTCCGTCCAAAAGGAACACAAGTTTTCCAAACCATTTTTCGAAACTTCAAAATTTTCCGTAACTTTGGATTTTTATAATTCTTTTTGATGAAACTTCACCAGCTTTTTTTCTTAGCGCAGAGTCTGTAGTCCTTGTCTCTGTATTGACTCTGATCAGGAGGTCCCAGTGTTTGTGACTGGACAGTTGCATATTTTCGATTCTAGATATGGATTATCCTAGCTAGGTTGATTTCAGCCGCTATCTAGAGCAGATTTCTATCCTCTGGCTGGTCTGATCAGCAGTTTCTGTTGTTTCTCCGATTATCTCCTGTTATCTTAACAAACAATCACGAGTCGCGGGAGATCTTTCCTTTCTCTTTCTTGACCTCTCCTACTTCCTTACACACACATACACTACATTACCATACACGACGGGAGACCAATCAGGGGATTACGGATTGTTCGGGCTCGATCGGTGCCCCGTTGTTGAGAGATACCTGGAGGAGGGAAATCCTCGTACACTGACGTGTAGGTCGGGGCCGGATCCGAATGCAGTGCGGTAGGATCGCAGTTAGTTATAGTGGGACTAATTATAGCAATTGATGTGCACTGAAACAATAAATGGGATGACGTACACATATTTCTAAAGCACTTCCCAAGCCCGGATGCATTTTATTTATATTCAAGTGACTATCTTCCTTAAGAAGTCACGCCCCTTTCCAATTTTCTCTGAGATGCATCTTGTTTTGGGCATGCATGTGTTACACACGACAACTATTTACTTGTAACGTCAAGTTCTTGGTTCCCCGTATAATGAGTGAAATCTGTTCCGAAGTTTAGCGAGCTCGACTTTTTCGTTTGTAAGAAATTTTATCTCAAGAACCTCCCACTCACTCATTCTGGTGTCTGCTCTCAAGAATCAAGACGTCTTTCCCCTGACTTTCCGCCATTACTCTAGAGAAAAAGGCCAGCTTATGTTTTATCCAACCCCGAATTTCTGCCAAAGATTAACGTAAATTTCAAACAAGTGTTCGGTACATCATTTTTTATAAGCAAATAGAACATTTTATGATAAATCTCTGAGGGTTATGTTACGAAATTTCAACTCGGAGTTTACTTCCCAGTGGCGTAGTCATAATGGATGCGAGTGATATGTGGCATCTCTAAGTTATAAGGCTGTTTTAAAACTTTTGTTAAAAGTATGTTCCTCTAGTCAATCTCTCTGTTGCGTCTGTACCTTTTGTTGTTTTTATGTGCATTCAAATATGTGTTTGGCACCTCCGTGGATGTGATAGACCGAGAAAATCCCTTCCACGGCATCGCCTCGTAACTGAGATCATTGATCTCTCATCATGTTCTGTGTGCAAGACGCAAGGGTTTGGCCGACGGTGACGTGACGCTGACTGTCTCATCTCTGACGTCGCATTGGTTGATTCTGTATCCCCTCTCCCAAAGTTTTGCTATAGTCTTCTCTTCTGTATAGTAATACCTCTTCTTTCAGTGCAAGGTCTGGCAAACTCAGAGATCACGTGCTACAGACTGAACTCCCGAACGGATAGGTGGGGGGGGGGAGAAACCTCTTGACCACACCACATACGCACGCATGTTTGACAACAGACCTGATCCAGAACGTGATTTACGAGATGTAGGGTATCAGTACTGACAAGGAACTCTTACGCACCTTTAGTAGTTCTTAGGAGACACTTTTTTGACGTGTGTTTTATGTACTGCGTTGTGTATTTTTGCAAAAGTGCTGAGTTTTTCTTGAAACTGCGCTTTAGAGCATAACATGTACTTCCACAAAGAACAATCATAGTTTTGAAACTGCAACGCGATAATAAGAATCCAAAAACTTTCGTGCAAAAAAATGCGTCATGGCGAGTCCATGGTTTGCAGAAGTGGATGAATTACATGAGGCAGGAAACGATGAGTAAAAACTCCCAATGTCCTATGAGGTTTTAAAAAATCTATGTAGTCACTTCTCAAGTATGCTAGAAGATAACAGTAAATTGACCTCTAATTAAACAATTTGGTATATTTTTTATGTTACAACGTACGTTTGTGTATTGTTGTTTTCTTTGTTACTGTCAGAGCAAACAATTCAAAATTAGCATTTCTTAAAAATTCTACAATAGGTACAGTATCTTCATCGTAATATGGAATACATAAACATATAGTACGATGTCGATTAGATACCTTAGTCTACCTTGTTTAATCTGTAAAACGGATCGTGTCGTCATGCTCACTGAGTAGGAGACGCCCCTGCTTCTTTCCCATTACCTTTAGAGGTTTCGCGACCTGCATGCTTGTTACGTCGTAAATTCTTGGCCCATTCTACCGTAAGAAATGATGTGGATTGGGATGTAATTCATATCTCAATGTTGTTTCAAGGAACGTGCTTCCTTTTCAGTTGAATTCGGGCATAGTGGAGTAAAATCTTGTTAGGAAGGTAGATTCCGCTTCATGATAATTTTTGAAAAGAATCGTCTTACGTTCTTTGGTCTTGTGAAGGAGACTTAGTCACTTATATTGGAGGAACAAATAGGACTGACTGATAGTACTAACAGTCCTTTCAATTCCATACGTGATTATCAGAAAATAATATTTTCAATATCAAAAACCCTCATTGACAAAGAATTTGTTTAAATGAAAAGAACACAAGTTTAATATTTTGATTTAGTCTCAACAATTAAGTGTACTTTATTCTGATTTTCATACATTTATTTCTACTTTCTATGAAGCCCCCGATAGTAATCTGTCATAGAAGTTTAGATTGGTTTCTTTGAATAACAAAATTGTGTTATGTTATAAAAATGTTTAAATAGCCATACTTTTACATAAGTGAGTTTGGGTTTATTAAAAAGAATTCGTAGTTTTAAAATCCTTTATTTCATTTCTATTTTATTTCCTTCAGTTTATTCCAAATTTTGAATTCTTTCTCCCAAACGTCGTATATAAATTTGACTATTCTTGGTATTAAATTTATAAATTATATATAGTGTGCTAAATATCGATTACGACGAAAAATGTTTTCAGCAACTAATAGATAAAATTTCTACACTAAAAAAGTCATTATTACACTTAATCTTAATTTTTTTTACCTCTGATGAAAATCCCACAACAGTGAGAACAAACAACCCATGTTCCAACCTCATTCATTATATCTTGCTGTTATTAGTTTAAATGTTTCAACATATAATTTTCATTTTGTTTTAAATTTTGATCTTACACGTCTAAATATTTTTTCTAGTTAATAATGTGCTTTACACTGAAATTTAAATTAAAAAGATTGGTTTAAAGATGTGTAACTTTGAAAATGTAGGCCTACACAAAGAAAGTAAATATCTCTTAAAATTTAATGAATGCTTAGGAAAATATATTTCTGTAACTTGCTACTTGTAATATTTCTGTTACTTGCTACGCAATGTGCAAAATCTATTTCATTTATACGTTCGAGTATCGCGTTGCAGGTACTGTTTCATTTCATGCCAGTGTAAAAATTACCCATCTATTTATGTGTTTTGTATTTCACACGTTCGCGTTTCTATCAGGTGAGATTACAATGCAAAATTTTTAAATTACCTGACCGTTTTTACGGGCGAATATCATTGTTTTTTTTCATTTTACGGTATTTTGTTTCATGCACATGTGAATCGGAAATACAAAAATGTTGCAGTTAGATAATTAAAGACGACCGTATTTTGTATGAAATGTACGATGTAAGTAACATTACTTTTGCTGTAATCTTTTCGATATTTTGTTGTTGTGTGTTTTCATTTGATCGCTTCACTCTACTTGTGATGGAACACGAGTCTCAGAGCATCGGCTCAATTTACTCCATAAATGCGCATCACTTTCCAGTTTTCCGAATACGTGCGGTATTTACCTCTGTGCTCAGAAAGAAATGTTACAGCCTGCGTTCGACGAGAATTAACAACACTTTTTCACCCGTTGCAAGCAGTAAACCATTGCAGGGATTAGTTATCTGGCGTCAGACGAAAGATATTGCGAGCTTTACATTGCAGGTTGTCCGCTGCGAAATGTTGCAATTGAGGGAATTTACTGTCTCATTTTCGAAATAGCCGCGGCGAGGAAGAATGAGCAGTGTTCGTTCGTACCCGACATATCACATCTGGAACAGATATGTGGAACAAAAACAAAACCTGGTTAGTGGGATCGCGGCGGAGAGAGTTGTTAGGTGTTGCAGAACGAAAGCAATTTCAACTTGCGTTGGAATACCCTCCACTTAAGAAAGGATCGGCAAACGTATGTGTTTAATATTAATACACAATAAAATAATTGTAGCACTATAACGAAATAATTAAATCAGCATCGCATCATATAGTATATGGCCGATCGGAAGTAAATAACAGTATTTTTAGTTATTCACAAAACAATTTACAATTTTGGACTCATGATTAAGTTGTCAAATTTTATAACATGGCGTGAGAAATGAAAAACGTTTTAGTATCTCTAAAATACGAAAGTAATAATATGGTGTATATGAAATTACAACCAAAGAAGAGTTAATCAATAAAACAAATCTATAAATATTATTTTCCAAACATTAATTGAAAGAGATCATATAACGTATTTAAGGACGAAAAAGTATGAGGAACATAATAATACTAATAGAGGCTATTAAAATTGGAAACATTGATCAACGACATTGCATTGTGCAAATTTGAAATATAATTTCAATAACAGTTATTTGAATCTCAAGATTTGATATTCAAATAATTCTGCCTCATGTTTTCTTGTTGTTGATTTCATGTTGTTAACTATAGTTCTGTTTGGACCATTTGAACGCCGATAAAGGTACTTATTTAAGTAGATTAATTTTTATTTTCTTAAAATGCTTTTTTAGTGTCTTTAAACGCTTGTAAAACTTATTTCGTAATGTAAACTTCAATAAATCTCAACAAAAACTACTTTCTTCATTTCTTTTGATACGAAGGTGACATAAATCATTTGCTTCTCAAGGCCCGTAAGGCCTCTTACAACACTACGTTTTGCATAAAATCTTAAACTGGCAATGTGTTTGAGAATGACACGGTTCTTGCTACAGACAATGATTCTTCATAGCTATTGACAACGAAACATATCAGGCATTCAACATAAAAACAAACGAAATAATTCACGGCGTTGTTATTGCCAACAGTATTCTTTATTACAATGGCAGCATTCGATAGCTAAGCTCTTATCAATTTCCAGGCACAAGAAATATAGGCCTGTTATAAGAAATAAAATCCACAGAAAGCTGCAATTGTAATATACAATACTGTTGGCAATTACAACAACTTCGATTATTTCATTTTAAATTGCAGAAAAATGGTTACATGCGTACTAAAACTGCTCTTGACGCTTTTATGCGAACTTCTGAATAACCTTTTAAAAACGGTTTACGATTAACTTTTCAAAATGGTTTAGAATAACGTGTTTTAAATGTTTCAAGTAGACATAGAAAGGATTATTATAGAACTATCATATCTTCAACAAGATTCCTCATAACTTTCAGAAATAGCGTATAATCTTCATTCTAAAGTAATAGTATTAACAGGGAGCGATTGAAACAAATTCTACCCGCAATCTCCGAAACAGCTTGGCACTTCTCGAAAACTCGTCAAACGCTTTACACAGCAACTTGGCGGACGGGCAGATTATCCAAGTTGGGCCAACAACGCCTGGGGCATAATTATCAGCGGGTCGATATCTATCAAGGGCCCGCCCACGTCCTCCTAGTCAATATCGCAATCCAAACACCGGTGCCTTACAGCGCCTGGATCGCGCGAGCCATTTCCCTCGCGGGGGTGGGGGGAAGGGGGGAGGGGGAAGGGGCAAATAACTCAGAGAAGAATCCATCGGTAGTTGCGCCGCCGCGTCCTCCCTCAGGTCTCATTACGCCGGCCGAGGGCATCAATCACGCTTAAATTGTGCATCCATTTCATTATCTATTCGATACCATAACGCAGACGTTATAACAGCCACACATAACCTTAATGAAACCCGCCGTGCCGACATTTGATTGATCCTTCGCCGAGTAGTGGCATGATGGATGCTTGGCGATGCCAGGTCACCGCGACAGCTGGGCAGGACCCCTGTCTGTCCTCGCCGTCACCCCCTGTCCCCGCCGCCCCGCGATCCAGCGGTCGCCGGGGCGTCGTCCCTCTAAATGATTAAACCGCAGTCTTCCACGATAGCGCCTTAGTGGTCGTTTCTGTCACGGGGCAGAAGGAAGGTCGGAGGAAAGAAGAAGAAGAAGCAGAAGAAGAAGAAGAAGAAGAAAGTTCGTTCGAAGCGGACAAACTGTCGTTCCCGCCTCTCTGCGCGCGCTCCACTGCCTTGTCGTCGTGTGGTGCAGGTGTGTTTCTCGTGAACGTCCCGCCCCGCGTTGGCTGATGGGAGTTATAAACTGTGCTGCTCCAAGCGCTTTTCCTCTCCGCGGCAAGAAAAACGGCTCGTGTGTTAGCGGAGCCGCGGTTTTCGGGTTTGCGCCTATTGCTTTCACGTGCTGCCTGGCCATGTCTGGAAGTAAATTGTCTGCAAAGGAATATAAGGACCGCGCTTTCTAGAATTGTTAACGTCGGATAATCAACAGTATTAGGATTTTTTATTTTTTTGGTACGTGGCAAAATTTTCAATAATGTATCACTACTAATAATGTTTTGAAACATTGTACATAATTTCAAACGTTGCACAACATTCATTTGTTATTTGAAATTCATTGTTAAACCAAAATTAGTTACATATAAACTTATGAAAAGAGAATATTTTTTTATTTCGTAGAAATCCTTTTATGCTAATATATTTTTAAAATTTATTTATTTAGTTTAAAAAACATTACTCTAACAGAGGAATTGTAGATATTATTCTATCCTTCTATATATTTATAAAATTTCAAAAGTGAAGTAGAACAAATTGACTTTTCTGACTTTTTACTCAAAAATGAGAAATGTCTATTACTACTCATTGTCTTCATAAGTAAATTCTTGACATCACAGAATATGTATTTCAAATATTGTAAAAATATAACTTTGAATCTGTAAAAATAGCTCTAAAATGACAACGTATACATGGACATCCGAAAACTAGAGAGTTCATCTATTAATTGAGAATTCTCCTATTGATAATTTTCAGAGTGAAAAATTGTTCGTTTCTTTTCTTTTTTTCGTATTTTCACTTACACTAGTAGGATGGTTCTGGGCGCGTCAATAGCTAAGAAGACCATTAGCCCCTACGTGTAGAGCAAATGTCGCGGGATGTGGCAGTGTTCTACCCCGTTGGGTGGCGAGTTTCAGCGCCGACCTTCAAACTCGCTTGTGGGGTTGTCTTCAACCAGGTATCTCCCACCAGCTGGGCACCGTCCCGGCCGGGAAAAACTTTACAGTTTCCGGCATGTGTGTTAGGGCAATGAATGTAAGAGGTGGTGTGGGTATGTAAGGGGTGAGGATAGGACAAGGAAGAGGAAGGAATGATCGCGCGCGTTCCGTGGCCCGTTTGTTAGGTACTGCTGCGGCACTCGCCTGGAGTTGATAGGTAAAATTACGGAAAACCACCGATCAGAGCAACCGCTAGAATGCACCTGGAGTCGGTGCCTGCTTTCCACCTAGCTATCTATGTAGCTAGTATCGAAAATTCTGCCACCGTCGGAACTCAAACCCTAGGACCTCCTTATCAGAGAAATAATAAACTAGCATTATTGGTAATTAACTGAAATCGAGTCCATAATTTGGCCAGCACGAATTATTTAATGCAATATATTAATATTAATAACACCTTCCTGATTCACAAAGTGAACATTGGAGAATTACTGATTTATAACAGTTCGTTTCATTACCAAATTATAACTTTCCCTGATGCATACTAAATCAACGAAACGAACGATTCCTCAACTTTCATCGCATATTTTATTAAACTACTTTAATCCCATATTTTCACGCGCTAAGTCTTATATTACGAACGATCCTTGCATTCATTGCTTCTCGGAAGGGAAAAGCAAGGCAGATAATACCGTGTAGTGCCCATTTATTACAAGACTGCCAGATTACACCTCGGCACCCTTCGGGAGGAGTAAGATTGCATTAGTTTATTGATATTCGATCCCCCTACCTTCCCTTTACTAAATTACGTATTACGTAAGACCACCCTTCCCACAGACATTTTTCATGAGAGCGGCGAGGATAACGCCCGCACCTCCTAAACCTGTATTTGTGCATTTTCCACGAGACCGATCGTCCTTTCCCTTCCTCATTGCTCTAACAAGAGAAAGTATACACGAGGCCATGGGTGGCAACTGTTAGGAGTGTACGCCAACGCTTTCGCAGGTGAATCAATTTTTCCGTTTGATCTCTCGACCAACAGCATGCCATCAGTGAAGCAATGGCGCTACGCATTGTCTGTGCCCGAGGTCTTTTGTAGTGAAAATGCCACAAGCCAGATCGCCTGAATTCAGAGGTAAACAGCGGTAGAATCTACGTTCAAAATGTCAAAGTATCATTGATGGTTTTTCAACAGACGTCCTATTCAAATAATTCACGGCAAAGAAAATCATACTATAATTTTATTTCATTGCTTTTCGAACACTGTTAAACTTCATTTCTGTTCTGTAATTTAATTGGGATGATAATTTTTATTTGAGAATCATAACATTAAGTAATGTTCCTGTTGTTGAGCAATTGACGTATTTACAGAATTACTTGATTACCCTGGGCAACTATAAAATGAGGAGGGACGGTTTAGGTATTTTGGTAGTATATGAGAAGTTAATCTTTGCCTTACGGCTTACCTACAGCGGAGCTAATGGGTCAAAACATGCTTGACCTACGCGAATTCGGCACTGAAAACCTAGTGATGAGTGAAGAGTGTAGAGTAATCCCACTGCTTGCATTATTCAGAACGACAAATCAAGACACACCTTACTAATTAGATTGCAAATCAAAGCAGTCGTGATAAATTACGTGTAAACGAGCATTGCAGAACAGCAATAAAAATGAAATAACCAGGTGCGTAGATGCGCTGCCAAAACGTTTTGCAATGGCTGGTACTTGTCGGCTGGCCGACCGGCCTGCCGGCTGGAGCGTGCGAGAGCGTGGGAGCGTGGGGATGCGCGCGAGACGCCGCGGAGCGTGACTGGCGTCGTGCGCGAGGCCCTTTCAGAACGAGCCATGTTTGCGACGCAACTTAGCATACTAAACGCAAACAGGCGCCACGTTCGCTGCGAGTCGCTCTCGCACACACGGCATGCAGAGCGTGTGTTAATGTGGGCGCTGTGTGCGGGGCGTCGCCGACGCCGACGTCGACGCGGTGCACCGCCTGGGATAGCTCAGCGACAACGCCGTTGTCTCTGCAGCGTTGTTTGCGAGGACATGCTGGGGTTCGAGTCCCAATGTGGCAGATTTGCGCCCCTACTAATCGTTGAATTCAGCATGTCTCTATCGTGCTGGTGGACACTGTGATCGGTGCACCGACTAAGACAGCTCAAGGACAACATCGTTGTCGTAACGGCGTCGTTTACGGGAATGGCATTGGGTTCTAGTCGCAAGACTGCGGATTTTCGACCCTCGGTAATAGTAGAATGCAGCCTATTCTGTCAAGCTGACAGCCGCTATGTTCGGTAGTTTTCCGTGGTTTCGCCAATCAATACCAGGGGAATGCAAGTGCAGTGTCCTAACAAACGGGCGCGCGATCTTTTCTTTGCCACCCTCTCACCCTCCCGCCCCTTGCACATCCAGGCTCTTACACTATCACACAAAACCAGCTGGGAGACCATTCCACAGGAACAGCGACATCGAAGATTATGTTTGCAAAGCAACAATGCTTTTACATAAACATCTATGTTTTACAGCCCACTTTTTTAACACCAATGTTTACTGCTCGATGTTATTAAAATATTGATGATTTGTTTCTGAATCAAAATGTTCAATAATCACATTTGATAAAATTTTAACTATGAAATTATTGAAGATTCCGTAGTCAGTTCATACGTGATAACAAAGCGATCAGTGTTTGTAGTACCTTCATGGATTTTGACTACCGAGATAACCCCGGTATTGAGATAGTTCCTTCGCTTTCCGTCATATATCGCACGCAGAGAGGTGATCAAGGCATAAATCGTAGGCGTAGGGTCTCGCTACTTTCCGTGCCCTTTTGCAGAGAAATAAAGTACTAACCCTTTGAGATGAATTCTGCTGCTCAGGTTTACTTTATTACTATTACTATTATTATTATTATTATTATTAAAAATATTAAATTATAATCACAGTGAAATAGAATTCTTACCCTCGTGATCATTAATGTTAATCCTCTATCATTATAAGTTAGGATTATTAAAATATTTTCAATTTGAAACATGGATGTTTTGTTGTTGGTGTTCAATCCCTACTTAGAACTTTTTCTGACTGAAGCGGTGTCCTGATGAGGGCGACACCTGAGCGGAGGGCACGTCGCTGCCGGCAGGTATTCAACATGCACTTCGCATGCGGGACTAATGACCCCAGTAGATGACGCGTCCGGAATCAATACTAACTCCCCCCAACGCGGTACGGCAGGCGGAAACAAACCTTTAGATTGAAGTACGTAACGCACATGATACGGGTGGTAATCGTCGTGTCGAGGACGGGAAGTTTTTCTCAGGAAATATCGTTCTTATTTTAACAATAAATAGTTCTCATTGCTATCATTCTGACTTATTCTGGTACTGATAGGATTAGCCGGCAGCCCCTCATATATTCTCAAACTTCGACAAGCTCCTGAAAACCTCCGTTTCCTATGAAATGACCTAGCGCACTGCTCCAGCTTTTGAAACTTTACTCATAGAAGACTTAAATGGTTTCTAAATCAGACTTCTCTGTGTTTAGACGTGTTGCGATTTACACTGACTGTTCATGTTGGTTCGTAAGTATCATCTGTAAGTGCACTCGTTGCCCTGACTTGTAGGCGGCGAAGGATAGATTGCAAAACGTTGCGCAAATCGTTGTCTGCCGAGTATTGTGTTGCATCATACCTGATGCATATTTTCGAGTGTACTGTGATCAGTTTTCTGGAAATTCTCCGAGCGCTACTTAGATATCATCCATTGAAGTATAGTGCGAAGCCATGATTACAAAATATATAATTAATTGGAGCGTTCTTTCAAACATTAATCTAGAGACTTCTGCACAATGTAATCCACATCTTAGTCTGTCTTAACCTGGCGGTGGGAACGTGAAAATCCTAACGTCAGTGGGAACGTTGGTTCTCATAGACCCGCTTGTTATTAGAGCCTATTTAATACACTCATTTATTACATACATATTTTATTATGACGTAGAAGATGCAAATAAATCATAGATCCAATATCAAGCACATTTTTTTAATTCTCTGACTTAACAAAAAACAAAATTGAAAGTGAAAATCAAACAAAGAAAAGAAAATGTAGCATTAAAAATTAATTATTGCAATATTAACAAAATACGTCTTTGTGACTTAAACATATTGGATGCATTTTTTACGGGGATTAAATTATTTTATAATATACGTTTTATGGAAGAATTTTTTGTAATAATTTTTTCGTCCATTTTATTTTTCTTAACCTTTCGAGAAAGTGTTTTGTGGGGTCGTAAAATATAAATAATTTGCATTTTTAACCATAAAATATCGACTTTGTTTATGAAAATCAGACTACACGTATATAAATAAATAAATAAGTAAATTACAAATGATTCAGATTTAATTTCCTGATTCTCAGGTACAGTTTCTTCAATTTCTTGTTCATAATCTGAAGAGTACAAACTTGCTAATTCAAATAATGGATCAGCAACTTCATCATCACTTGATAAACAATTATAATTTTCTAAATGTTTGTTTATTAATTCTATGTCTTTCGGATTTAATGCATTAAAATAACTCTTGTATGAGCCGGTCATTTTATAAAATAGTTACATAAACGGGAACGTTGGGTCTGATGGACCCATCAACAACTTTGAGCGGGCATAGCACACCACGTTTTTATGATAAACTAAAACTAATAGTCGTCATCTGTTCAGGAAGATTCCATTTAAAGGTAGACTGGTGGATAAGATAATATATAATTTTGTGTAATTGACAGACGTCTTGAAAGATGTCACTGGGACTCACAGACCCAACGTTCCCACTGCCGGGTTAATGGTCGTAAGTGTTTTCAGCGGTCGGAATTAGGTCTGCATACCACGTATACTCACTTATTACCCTGACGGAGAATTTGAATCTCCCGCACGGTTTGCCTGACTTCCGGCGATACTCCCGTCGTTAGAGCGAAGGTGAGGGCAGTGGAGGGTCAGGAGTGTGATGGGCTGGACTCGGGGCCTCGCGCCAGGTGACCCCTGGGTTCTGACTTTATTTATTTACTTATTTAACGTAAAAAACAGTTAAATTTGTATTACGTATTATGAGGGGGAGTGCAAATCTGTGCACGGTTTTTCCAGCTGTCGGATCTCTGTTCTAAATCACATACATATTAAGTTGAATTACAAATAAAGGTAACAACGAGAGTTTTGGGAACGAAAGTGTATGAAATATTCGCTCTAGTGTAATAAAAGCTATTTGTGAAGGCAAATCAGCTGCATCGTTTTGCCATTATACCTAGTGTTCGACGTGAAGCAATGACTCCAGCGAGAAAATGGAGAACGATCATTTGAACATGTGCATCCATACAAAGGTCACGAAAACATGCACAGATCGCGAAGCTACATTTATGTCCAGAAGCAAAACAGAGGGCATCTCTGCATTTGATGAAAGGTTCAGGGGAACTGAACGAAAAACCTGATCGAGATGGTGGTTATTGACCCAGCTTCGTCGAGGAGTACTTAGGCACTCATTGAGAAGAGACTAGTATCTTCTCAATGTGAGTAGTGCATAAATGGATTTCGGTTCCAATCTGACAATCTGTAAGCTCAGAGATGGAGGGTGGCCTCGCCAAAGTTTGAATGAGTATGAGAGCTTTGCGTTTCGGCGTATCCCGAATGCCAACTTTACGGTGCTGTGGAACAATTCGAAGGGGGTGAGCTAGGACTACATACCGCTTTGGAGACGACTGAAATCCTCCCTGGAATGGGCACAAGGTCTAATACATGTTCTTAAAAGCCTAATCTAAAATCGTTCTTGCAAGGTTTTCCATGTCCTTTTTCCTTTGAAAAGTTAATTTAAGAAACACTCCGTTAATATGCTCGTTTTAACGCGGTGTGAAAAATGAAAACGAAACAATCTTATGGTAGAGCAGGAGATTTTATTTTTCATGACTCAATCGCTACGAGTTTCCCTTTGAAGAACTGTTTATTTCGAAGGTTTCTGAGCTACGGACTTGAGCATCGATGGCTTGGTGTATCTTATTTGCACATAAATAGCTGTGTGTGACTAGCTAGCTCTACGAAGAGGAACCGATTGTCCTGATAGGTCATTTTGTAGTATTTTCTGAAAATATGTGAATAAAAGTAAAATAAAATGAATATGAATAGTTGTTTTCATCTCAATTTACATTTCCTGTTTAAGACATTTACAATTTATTTTCGTCTTGTAATAGCCTGATTTACACAAATACAATAGTAGAGTACAGATCCTAGAAATCATATCTAGCAATGATACAAACGTTCATATGAATATGTCTGATGTAGGTACGGTCTTTGTTACGGTAAGATTCAGCAGCGAGAAATACGAAAATAACTGCAGTAATTATTTCAAACATTAACACTTTCAAATTAATTATAATAGCTACATTTTCAAATGGCAATGTTAACATCTTAAGACTCGTGTGATTTTGAAACTGACCCTTGACATATTTTTAATTAAAATTCCTCCTAAAATGTTTTTGAAAAGTCCGTTTGGAACCAGATATTTCCAGTTTCTGCTAGAAAACCTCAATTTTAATCATCAGAGATACGAAATGTGTTACCAAACTGGGAGTAATGCCTATAAAATAAAAATGATATGAAACATTGAAGTCCAAACTTCTATGAACTGAACTATGAACGAAGTGGAAACTCTATTTCATACCAAAGGAAAGGGAGGAAAACAAAGACAGCCAAATTTTAAAAAAATAATAATAATTTTTACGAACTTGATCTTAATAGAGATGTGTGTTCTAGATTTTTCTCTTCTTTTAATTTAAGCATTCGCTGATTTACTGGATTTATTTTTTAATTTCGTTTTTTAATACGAGTATCGCGAGTGAAAATTAATAGTATTTAATGCACTAATATCTGAATCAATATGTAAAGTTAAGAATATCTTAATACTGCACTACAATGCTTTTCACTGATGTTGTGTCTGAAATTCTTAATAAACGTCATGCGATACAATAAAAAATTAGAATGATTCCACTAATGGATAATAACAAAACAATTTCTATAAACATAAGCTTCAAACTATCGTCAACAAAAGTGTTGGCGCCATTTTTTGTAAATTTTACAAGTGAAGCAAGGTCTTTAGACAAGTTAACAAACTTCAGACAAACATACTGATGTGTTTTTTGAAGGCTAATCGCATTCATTTGAGAAGTTAATTGCTATTATATATGCTGAAAGGAAATTCGCTCATTGGTGAGGCTCACAACTGCTATTTATAGCACACTGAATGTTATTTTCAAATGTTGAGTGCACATTTAACAAAAGTAATACATTATTTATATCATTTAAAAAATAGTTTATGTGTTAAAAATCATTGTTGAAATATCTTGTGTAAAGTACTTGTAGTTATTGATATTACAATTTTTTAGATTAGTATTTCTTTCTGAGAACATTGCTCTATAAGAAAACTTTTTCATTCCCCCTATCTGTTCTAGGAAAAGTAAGAAAAAAATATTTTATTCAATTCAATTCAATTCTACTTTATTTTAGGAGGCGCGACTCAGGCCATCAGGTCTGCTCTTTCACTTAGCCACGCAAGTTTCGCTAGGCCCCTTTCGTCATCTTGCACACAAGGTGTCATATGGGCGACGAAACACATGATTTGAATTTACTTAAAAGGTTCTTTTAGTCCTGAATATGTATTCACTGCTTTCACATGCAGTAAATCTACAACACGGGCCATCCGTCTTCATTTCCCTTCAGAAGGAAGGCGGATGAAGTACTTTTTTCGACCGTAAATCCTTGGCTTGGATCGGATTTGCCCGCGAACAACAGACCAATTCGCTAACCATTTCACTACCGACGCCAATAAAATTTAGCAGCATAGCAATAAGAAAAACGTTACTAAACATAGATGCTTGGGAACATTGCTGATAATTATTGTAATTTAAAAATTATTATGAAAGACTACTTGATTGTTGTTTTGTGATTATTATTTTTAATTATTTTCCTGTAATTAATAGGCATATAACGATAAAAATGATAAGAACATTATTGACAAGTCATGGCTTTCACTATTCCATTTCCCTACAAATCTCATTTTTTATATAATGAAATTACTACCCATATATACTACTCAAAGGAAAGCTTCCAGTAAGGTTGCATTGCACATGCAATAATATATTATAAGCCATTAATTCAGTGAAAAACGGCACTGTTTTCATAATACTTCCAGAACGTTATAATATACAAAATAAACAATGGAAATGCTATCAACATAAACTTCACATCGCTTGACATTACAGTGCAACGTATTATTTGTGTATATAAACTTGAGGCAGGTGCAACATCCATTCATACTTTCACAAGCACATTCTTAATATTCTAACTGGAATTTCATGAACTTTTAATTACCTTCTCGTATAACGCGAACAGGGTGCCCAGTGCTAAGCCATTAAATCCCCCATAACCTGCATACGTTTCGCAAGTACTTCCATCCATTTTGATTTCACAGTTCGTCGTTCACCGCAGCCAAATGAGCGAACTAAATTGAAACACATGCACACTGATGACGCGCTTTCCGCCTGCCTCCACACCTCCACGCCGCTTCCCATCGTTGTAAGCGATGTTAACATATTGAAAGAGGAGGCGCGCCGAGCAGGGGCATTGGCGTAAACATGTCCGATAAAATGCGCGAACAAACAACTAAAATTTGTCGCGGCTTCTGATGAGGTTTCACCCGCGGGCGCGCTGCCGTTTATCATCCGCCACTCTCCGTGATTAATGAATATTTATTGCGAGCAAAGGGCTTCATTAGTCTCGTATTTTAATACTGCCATTAGAGCATCCGGGAAAGACGTTACAATCAAGGTAAATGGGGCGGGCGTGGAGGCAACGAGCGGCTGTGCCCGGGGCTGAGACTCTGTTGGTGGATCCCGCCCTGTTTCGCCTGTTCGCCCCTGTCGCGTGCTTTGCTGTCCGCCCTCGCTAAAAATAATACACCGTCATTAATATTACTTACGTAATAGGAAATACCTTGATTGTAGGTCAAATAAAGAAACCAAAAATTCTTAAAACGATGAAGTTATTAAGCCTTCTTGAAGGTTACAACACAAACGGTTTATTGTTTCCCTTAAAGAAAAAGCGTTTCCCTTAAATAAAGAATGTTGTAATATATCAGATTCTTAATAAATGCCATATAAAATGTATTGAAAGAAAGAATGTATGTAAGAAAAGTATTGTAAGAAAAAATGGTGCCGTTTTGTTAAGATTTCTTTTTGCAAATTGGATTAAATTAAAGGAAACTTTATATAAAAACTAATAATTTATACTAGTAGTTTTTATGTAAAGTTTCCTTTAATTTAATGCAAATTGCAAAAAAATCTTAACAAAAGCGCACATTTTTTTACTTTAATGTTTCACGGATAGAGCAAATGACGACTAAAAAATCTAATCGGTTGTCATTTTTTGATATTGATATAAAAATTGCAAAAATTGGAAACATTGCAAGAAAGTGTGTGGTGTTGGATCACCACTAGTTCAGTTTTCGCGGCGATAAATTTTCTTGAATTTCTTGCAGAAAACTCATGTCATGTATATATTTTTTTGAAAACTTAAGTAAATTTCGCGCACTTTTTTTAGCAATATATGCGAACAAAAATATCTAAGTCGAGATTTTCTCAAAAACGGCATCAATATTTTTCTTTAAACTTTTGGTAGAGACGGTGCTAAAAGAACTCTATAAGATGATATAAACGCTATTTTTCTCAACTCTATAGTTGTTTTTTTAATAATAAAAATATATTTTTACTAGTCTCACACGTTGTTAATATTTACATAAGCGTCGGTTTGTTCACATTATTGAATTCATGATTACACGTGCTTTAAGTAATGTATGATAATGTTTATCGGAATCTCAACAATTTTCTGTAAAAATTAACTCATAATTCCGTTCTTTCAAAAACGCTCAAACGACATTTTCTCAAAAACGTCTCCAAATTTTTTCTCCTGACTTTTCATTGGAGAATTCCTTACAATACAGGAAACTAATTGTGCTGTTTAATACGACTTAAATTCATTTTGTGGTATTCTTTTGTTTTCCAATAATTAAACACATGTATTTTTAAATATCCCTCATGACGTAATTGACATTTCCAGCGATTTGTATAGATTATTGCATTTCTTAATGGAAGGGCTGGAAGTGACTTCTAGTGAAGTTTTTCAAAAATCTCAAAAATGTTTTTTGAAAAAAGCTTCAAATTTCGCATTTACAGTAACGCCAAAACCCCTTTTCTTAGAAACGGCTGCAAATATTTCAATGCAAATCATCATTTTGGGCGAGGTTTTACTCTTTCTTAACATTAATAAAATAATATATCCGTTCATCCATTATGAAATCGAAAAATTGAGACAATTTGTTAAAAAAGTTATTTGAGCGGTGATAGATGAAAGCTGGCAAGATAGATCATGACCGAAGACCAAACGAGAAAACCTGTACCATTCTGAAGCACTACTAGTTGTAAACCATGTAATGAAGTAAAAATTATACGAGGAGATAGCCCATAAGAGAATTTTCACTTGATTAGTTGATTGACATATTAACGCTTTTTGTTAACTTCGCGTATATTTTGGTTCCTTCGAAAAATTCCTTTTATTTTGACGTACACATACGGAATACGAAGTATTATAGAATAGAGAAAGTTAATAAAAAATGCAAAAAAAAATATTTCGACATTTCAAAGGAAATGCTCGTTTTTCAGTCTTCTAATGCTGAAAATGTGTTGTTGTTTTTTCAAAACGTCCGACTGGCGTCTGTCGTTTGTGACAAACACGACTAAATATTTGTAGAATGTTTTTCAAATTGAATCAATTCCGTGTGTTGACATTCATTAAGTAACACTTATAAAGTGTCTTCGGTTCGATTTTCAATGATAACTCAAACGACTTTCATGAATTTTGAAAATTGCAGAAAAATATGCACCTGCTGGAAACTGCAAAATTGAAGAATATATTTTCCTGTCAAAGTAATTTGTTCTCCATCATTTGTTCTTTCATAATTCTTTATTTTAGTTTTAGTGGTTGCCTCTCCAATTTTTTTCCCTTAAACTTTTAGTAGCGATATAAGAGATAAATGCATTTTTACCTCAATGATTTTTTTTCAAAATTACCATAAATGCGCGTGTTTTACTTGTTTGTCAACTGTTCTTTATACCGGTTAACTTCACCGTGGTTTGTAAATGTCGATTCATCAGAGAATAGTACTTGAGTAAAAAAGTTCGGATTCGTTGTATTCTCTGAACTGCCCATTGACAAAACTGTAGTCGGTTTTGAAAGTCAGTTAATTCCTGATGCAAGGATTATGAATCCTTGCATGGATACGGATGAAATTTATGTATCTTCAGTATCCACCAAACACTCATACGAGGAATCCCCGATTGTTGAGATATTTCTCGAACGCTCGCATGTGGATTATGAGCTACTGCAGCCAGTATTGATATTTCATTATTTTCTCCAGCAGCAGAAACTCTACGTGTTCTTTTCTTTGGTTGCATACTTCCGTCAGTAGAGAATTGTTGAACAATTCTAACGAAAGAAGAACGCGATCGTAGTCTATCAGGAAAACGTTGAGCATACAAATTAACAGCAACGTCGAAATTTCTCCTAGATTCACCGTAAAAGAAAACAATTTCAATTTTTTCTTCTACATTTACATAATCCATGATGCAACAGGGAGGAATGTTAGTTCAGAAAGGTAAATGTTTAATAAATGTCGGATCGCCTCTGAAGTACTGTAGGCACAGACCATGGAGAGACGCTACCAACAAATTGACGGGTGTGCCCTGAGGCCACTCTCAAAAACACTCCAATTACAGTCGGAAATCTTCGGAAATCAATTTTTTGCGATTGCAGGGCCACCTATCACAAATCAGAAAAAAGTTTGAGACAAAATGTATGTATTTTTGTCCGAAGAATCCGAATCTGAAATAAAAAATGGAGGTTCCTATTTAAGATTTCAATGTTGGCCACCCCCCACCCGCTGGGGGCGGGGGAGGTGCTGATTTTAGTATAGAATGTTTCCCCCTTCAAAACTGTTATGATTTGGTCTCGGCTTAATTTTTCGTACATCGCGTATTTTTTGAGTTATTTCAAGTTGTCAAGTTAGCGTCAATTTGTTCATATTCTTACATATACTTCATGTTATGTGTTCATTATTTCAAATCATGCCCTGATAAAATTTCCCGATAACTCAAAAAGTTTCTGTGAAAACGAACTATGATTTCCCTATTTTCAGAAAAGTTTAAACAGCATTTTCTCAAAATAGGTACCAAACTTTTTGTTCAACTTTTCGTACGGATAGTAGTAAATGCCCTCTGTAAGGTATAAAACCACTTTCTTGTATTTTTGTTTGATTAGTTATTTTTTACAAAAAATACGCAAGTGTATTTTTTAAAATATATTATCTCACGCCATTAATATTGTTATTTCCATAAAATCGGTATACATTATTGCAAAGTAAAAAACTTCCAAAATGAGATAAGTTTCATTATCTTTGCCAGTCATGTGATTAGAATCTATGTTATTTCATTTATTGTAGTTATTCTATCACTTTATTTTACTAACACACTTATTCATCACAGCTCCTTAAAGTTGTTTTGTTCTTAAAAACGTCTGTTCTTAGACTGTCCTACCAGTTACGGTAATTTAAACCTGCTTTTTTACCACTCGTCCACACGTTCTGTCATCTTGTACAAATGTAATCTGTGTAATCTCGGCATCCTCTGCTCTGTTTTTTTTCTCGTGATAAGCCACACTATGACAATTATCACCAAAATTATCTCAAATCTTCCCTTTTGGAGAAATGTCTTTTATATGAGGGTTTTTATTACCGTAACGATGCCGCACACTATTTTTATGTATTCAATAGATTGAGGCCGACTTATCAATACCTATATTTGCCATCTGGCATTATTAGCAAGTCATTATTTATTCAAATAGTTTCCTCTCATTGTTATTAATATACTAGATATTCTTAATGAATTATCATATCTGCGTGTGATAGTAAACACACTGATGCCATAGGGACGGCTATGTATCCCATTTAATTCCATTTTTTGTCTCTTAAAATGTCTCACAATATTATCAGCAAATTTAATTATCAATAATCCCATTTCTATTTTTATCAATTGTATTAATGCTTAGCTCAGAAAAATGCAATTTGCTTTAATATTCATCACCTTCGTTTATTGTTCATGGAGTCTCTTCACTACTCACAAAATTTCGTATCCAAGTCAGAAGAATACTCGTAAATTGTTATATCCGTCCTCTACCTTTGTAAATAAAGCCATTTATTAACGTGACAGCAGAACAGGTTGAGTTTGGAAAAAAATCCTTGTTGAAGAGAGAAAGCGAATATATTTGTTATTCTCGTTTTATGCAAATGCAATACTGATCATATTATGTCATCATTCATCATCAAGACATATTTTCAATGTGAAACACGTATCTATAGACACCACTAGTATTCCTTTTAATTTTCCAAAAGTAGAAAATAAATTTTTTTCCCAAAAGTTTATCTTTAAATAACGCCAAGTGCACATTTTTTTCAAAGTATGAGTAACTTTTGCGAAACTTTGTGCAAAATGACGGCAATAGTTTTAAAAGCATGCTTTTCTAAAAAAATAATTTTTCTTTAAATTTTTTAAAGCACTGATAACATGATATAAACGTTACTTTGAAGTATCTCTAACGTTATTTCGATGTAAAAAATCACACAAATATGTGTTTATTACGAGAAAGTTCGCTCTTTTGTTGCAAGACTAGTTTTATTTATTTCATCCCTTACAGCTTGGTCTGCTCTTGAGTGGAAATTACAGTTTTTTCTAAATGTTTTGTTTGAAAAACACTTTTTCGAGTCTGTATATTTTCTCTTCCGTCTCAACTTTAACCTATTAGCAATCTTTAATTTATTTTGGACCACAAATAATAAAGTTAAATAACAATTTGAGGGCAGAGAGGATTTTTATGATAATACGACTCTGTAGCGCATCTAAAGGGCTCTCGAATTTAGCGACACTCAGAACTATATTTCATATCAGTTATTTTTTATGACATGAAAACTGCTCTCGTACAAAAACTCAGAAATCACTTCTGGACTCTAGTAAGCGAAATGTGAGCATCCACAACATTCCTTCTCTTATCTCTTATAAACTACGTCTGAGACTTATTAGATTTTGTCCTCTTGGGTCTGAATGTCGCCTTTGAAATATCACTACACAGATTGATTTGGTGAAAATTTAATTAATATATATTTTAATCACAATTCATTTCACTAAATTCGAAATAATACGTATAATATTTGTTCGATATTCTGCTGGCAGTGTCAGTGAAAATTGTTACTTGCGGAAACGTTATAAATTTAAGATCATCATACAACCTACTCACCCATTCATGCCAATGTAGAACGTAATTCGGTTATTCCTTGAATAGATCGTTTCTTTGTACCAGCCGCACAAAGTGTTTTACGTCCCTGAGTTCTTTCTGCAGCCAGTTTCAGAGAAAACGAAATCTTTTTTGGCGCCCGAGGGGGCAGACGTCAAGCGACGGCGCTTTCGCCTCAGCGCGCAAAGCGCTTCACCTGTGGATTGCGTTCTACGCCCACACCCCGCCCCCGCACATGCCCCCCGCCCCCACGGGTGGGTGGGGGGGTGGGCGGACAGATGCTGCTCGGAGAATTGAACAGGTGGACTGTGGGTGTGAAGCTTCGGCGTCTGGGTTCGGGATGGGAACTGCTAGTATGATCGTGGGTTTGCCACTGTTAAGAACGGTCGAAGGGGAGGAGGAGTGCGGTTGATGTTGGGCGAGTTGGGTGGGGGGAGAAGCCTAGGCATTCTGGGCGGAGGTAAGGGTATGGGGTGTACGTAATAAAAAAATTATATTATTAATAAAATCATCACATTATTATTATATTATATTATTATTAAATATGCTTCGATTTAGTAGAGAGCTCAGACTTGACAGGTGTACTTTTCCGACTGATTTTGTGAGGAAGGGAGGAGGGAGGAAGTCGATAAGTTACCGTGTACTTGTGTAGATGAGTGCTATGGGGACAATTGCGGGCTTGGAAATGGTTCCTACATCGCTGAGGAAAATGTATTAGCGCGTTGATGGCGATTGTAATTATACTGGTAGGTGCAGTAAATGGTCCATACGCCAACAGTTGTGTGGACTGCTCAAGAGTGTGAGAAAAGATTAGAGATAGACTAATAGGGGAGAGAAGCGAGAAGTGTGGCGGGAGAATTAGTTGCATTATAGGAATAGGGGTGAGTGGTTGAAACAATGGTTTCTAGGCCGTGAGCGAACGAGGAAGATTTAGATTGACTTAGTTTATTCCAGGCGCCGTCCACAACGGAAAGTCTTTAGTCCCATAAGGTAAGTACCATGTTTTTAATAGCGCAGGAGGTGGCCGTTGCTTGCGGTTTTCTCCGCAACTACGTATCTGTTACCAGGTAGGGCGGGGGTAACCGTACCAGCTAGGACAAACTCAGTCTGCCGCTGACTGATCTTCCGAATGTGTATAGTTGTAGTGCTGTACGTGTGTGTGTGTGTGTGAGTAAAGAGAAAGCTTTAGAAAAAAGTGAAGAGGAAAGAAAGATCACGCACGGTCGTGGCCGTTGTTAGGTTACTGCCGCATTTCCGCCCGGTGTTCATCCGAAAGAAACCATAGAAACTACCCACCGGCAGCATCTAGCCGCTAGAAGAGTGGCTGAATTCGATCTAGCTGTGTAGCTATTGTCGAAAATCTTTTGCCCTGTCGATTCGAACCCATGTCCTCCCGGCACTGCAATAATATTGATGTCAATTGTCCATTATTACTGAATTGATGACCTTGAGCCACCTCCGCCGGTGAGGAGGATGCGAAGACTAGCTATTAGTGTGGGTGATAGCCTGGGTTTCTGTGGTTGACGGGGGCGGGATCGGATGAGTAATCAGGAAGTGACGGGCGAGTGCTCGGGGCGAGTGATCGCGCGAGTGATCGCGGCGAGTGGATCGGGCGGGTGATCGGGCGGTGTGATCGGGCGGGTGATCGGGGGTGATGGCGCGGGTGATGCGGGCGGGGGTGATCGGGCGGGTGATGGGCGCGGTGATCGGGCGGGTGTATCGGGCGGGTGATCGGCGGGCGGCGGGTGATCGGCGGGTGATCGGGCGGGTGATCGGGCGGGATCGGGCGGGTGATCGGGCGGGTGATCGGGGGTGATCGGCGG
>BOPP01000012.1:7751743-7768560 GCA_017312745.1 Gryllus bimaculatus
CGCTTCCGCCTCGCCCCTCCCCCCCCACCTCCTCAACTCTAACCGCTCCCACGTGATAACCTCCCCGCATCCAAGCAGCATTCGTCTTTCCTTCTCACGTCCCGCCGGCACCGCGCGCCACCAGGCTTAACATATATACAGCACCGTCCTCTCGGGAGTTCTGCCGTTTCCAGCGCAGGCTGATGATCGCGCCTCGATTTGTGTCGCTGCTGCTGCCGCCGCCACCCTCACTATTCACCCGACGCAACGGCCCGCGAAGCACTCGTGGTGTTTGAACGACTCTGCTCCAGGGCTGCCTTTGCGGCAATCTAATCTGTCGGTGGTGTCATTCATCTTTGATAGCGGTCAACTGCACATGTAAATATATCGCCTCTTCGGTGCGACCACCACAAACTCTTGGCTTTTACGTTATAAGCATTAACAGTAATGCCGCACAGCTATCATCATCATCATCATCAACATCATCATCACCATTACAACCAGCATTGGTGTCTCCGTACATATCACCACAACCGTTTCTGTCGTCTAGTATTGCCTCTGGCTCCAAGTCCATTTCTGTCATCGGAACCGTCACCGGCATGTCACCAATGTCATTGATGTCACTAAATCTGTTTCTATCGCCAACGCTGCTACTATCGCCAACGCTGCTGCTATTGCCAACGCTGCTGCTACCTCCACACCGTCACAATCGTCAATTCTCCATCATCATCATCATCATCATCATCATCCCCTTTTTGCAATTAAATCTCAATTATCATATCAATCCATCCAATAACTCTCTCTGGACCCATTTTCAACCACTTCCGCCACAATTGCCCTACCTCTCCATTTCTGAAAACGATTCCATCGCAACTTCCGTTTCTCCCGCCAGCGCCGTCGCCGCCACCGTCATCACCGCCACATCACCCCGCCTCCGAGCCGGGGCGGAGCGGGGCGGGGCGAGGTGGGGTCGCCTTCCCCAGCTGGGACGTGTTAATTCACGTCAGGGCCCGCTCGAGCGCGCCGCCCCGCGCCGCAGCTCCCCCGAGTCGCAGGTCGAGCCGTGAGATTTGTAGGCGGCCGACAGCTTGGTCGGGCGCCTCCCCGCGCCTGCGGCCACCGTCTCGTCAGGATCCCCCGCTCCGTCAGGATCAGGCCGCCCGCGCTGTCTGCCTCTTGTGGCTGCTCTCGCCACATCTGGCATCTGGGTGGCTGTCTTATTAGTTCGTTTGTTGTTCGGTTACGATTAGTTCGTTTGTTGTTCGGTTATGATTAGTTCGTTTGTTGTTGGGTTATGATTAGTTCGTTTTTCGGTTATGATTAATTCTTTTTTTGGTTAAGCCGAGTTTGCTCTGCTGGTGACATATATGCATGGGTTATGAAGAACCGTAAAGTATCCTAGTATAATTTTAATGATGCACGAAACTATTGAAGGTCAGTAAATGGAAAGAAACTACAAGATATGCTTATTATATAAAAATAAGTACCCCATTAAATAAATGTTTACAGAACATACGTTATGGGAAATACACACCACCAGGGTGAATGTTGGACAATACCATAACAAACGGGTGATGGACCTTCCTTGTTCTATCATATCTCCCTCCTTCCCTCTCCCTCACCCCCCCACACACACACACATGCTGTTCAACACATGTCCGGAGGCAAGTCAGGAACTTAGAGGTTGTGCCGCGCCGGGGGAGATACCTGGGAGTATCCTCCGTAGGTCATTCGCGGTTCTCACCAATCGGTGGGAAAGGAGTACCGTCACATCCCTTGATTAAATATTCGATCCCTTGATGAAACTACACTAATGCGATTAACAACCATAGCTGTTGACTAGTCAGGAAACACATCAATCAATAAACTCACACACGCACGCACGCACACACACACACACACACACACACACACACATTTTCATGTCTCTTAGAAAAATAAGCCCATATTCTTCTAATCGATATACATTATGTCGCTCTCATCTAAGTCACATGTTTACCTACATTTCTGTTGGTAAATTAGATGATTTTGGTGTTTGTTTTCTTTACTTGGGTAAATAATAACAATAGCCAAACATTGATTTCTCCGTTTTTTTATGATTCTTTCAATTTTTTTCTTATGCGTACTTTAATTTTTTTATTACAGCTGACGACGCTTTCAATAACCACAACAATAAAAAGAAGATAGATCTTCTCGCTGCTTTTACTAAAAATGAATTGAAATTGTCTCTCTTCCAGATAACGTTTTCAGATACGCACGAAACAATATTTTAAAATGTAGCGGCAGAGAAAACAAGACTGTTTATGATTCGCTGGAACATTCTTCCGCCGGTGTTTGGGAAGGTATGATTCAATATCAACTCTCAATAAGCAAAATTTTAAAATCTCTGAAGTATGAATTTACTTTGCAAAAGTTGAGAAATACATTTATTTACTTATACATTACCCTAAAAATATAGTATATATCTTTTCAACATTTAAATCGTAAATTTCATGTACAAAATATAATGAGAATGTCAGAATGAAATAATAATTTAAATGATACAAAAGGTGTAGTCTGTGTATACTTTTCATCTTATCCCTCCATCGAAAACGGTAATATACTGGTATTAATCTAATCTGAATTTTTAATAGACATGAAGTAAATGAAGGAAGAATCAAAGAAAACTATAAAAAATGAAATATATGTTGATGGTTAGAACTCCACAGGAGTAGAGGAAGCTGACCAATGTTCTGTCAAGTTTTTCCTCTGGCAACAAACGTCATGGAGAACATTTGAGTGTAGATTTAATATTGCAAAGATCCTAGTGAACCCGTATTTTCAATAGTGAATTTCCTCCGACAATGGTCACCATGAAGGATTGCAAACTGCGGTAATTCTTGTAATGGTTTCTTGAGAGGTATGCATTGTCGCACGAAATATTCATTCACTAAGTATTCCTAATATATCTGGAGAGTAAGTTACAATAAAATGAATGAAAATGAAACTTTAAAAATAAAACGTATATCAAAATAAACATTTTCAGTGATTGTTTACTTTCTTCATAAAATATTGTAATATCACACTTATATATTTGTATTTTTTTGTTAATTTCATTTCGAAAAAAAATATTAATCCATATTAAAGAGAAATTATCACTAATATATTGTAAATATTCCTGAATTAGTTTATATTGCAAAATAGTTAACTATGAAAATTGTGATGGGAGCCACGAGGCATTCAGACTATCGATAAATACTGGTAATTTCTAAATTATACCATAATATATTATAATATAATACCCAATATAATTATATTATTATACTGAATAACAGTACAAACAATTAAATACATATACAAAATATATCTACCAAAATGTTTTACAAAAAGTTAGTTTTTTTATTGAAATCATTAGAAGTTGTTACCAATAACAATATATTTGTATAGTAATGTAAATATTGTTAAACTGCTTGCCTCCAGCAGTGCTTTTGCCTTTTCGTCGCAAAAATATTTTCTCTATTTATCACCCCTCCCACCTTTCCTGGCTTATCCTAGTAATACTGTAAAGAATAAAATGCCTCTGTAAATAATGAAACGAGATTCAGATTTGGCATTTAAACACCTTTATTCTCAGGTTAATTTTTGGTCGTCATTTAAATATCACAACAAAGTCAGATTCAGAAGAAATTTTCCACTAACACACTATTGGTTTTCTACCTGCACTGGCTGCCATGACACACAATAGTTAACTGCGCGTATTTGTGGGGATTGGAAGCGTGACAGGCAGTCGTTTGGGGGCGGCGTTCAATGGAGGGCGGGGATCTTTCATCATCACTGATACATATGCGACTGTTTCGAAAGAGGGAATCCATTCGTACCTGTTTCCGTAGCGATAAAGCACTGGACCCATATTGTGCTGAAAGTCTTTGATGGATTTATGCTCGTGTGCACTTCTGGGGCACAAAAATTGAATTGTTCTCATCATTCTTTATTGGTAGTTTTGGAAGGTCGACGCTACGATGAAACCTCCACAATGACGGTGCATTCGATTGCGTCAGGTATTGCCTCAGTATCGAAATATTTCTCTCTCGAACTTCGTTGCTACATCTGTGAAAAAGTTCGAAAGCTGATTACTTAAATATAGGGGAAACCTTGTGCTGATAGTGGAGAGCGACTGTATAGCTGCAATGACTCGTTTAGAAGAAACTATTTGCATTAAATATTATTTACCAATAACTGTGTTTTACGTCCAGTTTGTTTTTCCGTATAATTGTTAATTCTGTCAACCTTTTATTACAAATGTCAAACACTTTTTTTTTCAAAATAACGAAAGAAATTTCATATCTCATTTGTGTACAACAATGTTCAAATGGCTAATGAGGGACAATATTTGCTTTACTATGAAAAATAGAAAATACGAAATTTTGAAAAGTAATGCACACTATTGAAAATCACTGATAGTCATATCATTGATAAAACACGAAAACATTAGTGTTGTATTATATTGGAATTGTATTTAACTTAGCGTTTTTTTATTAATGAAGATTTTTATTTTTCTGGAATATTTATTTATAATATACTGGATGAGTGTCTCTACTTGATTGTGGATGAGGATCCTTCTAACTAAAACAGCAAGTCCTCCACAATTGCATTATTTTTCATGGATTTCTTTTTTAGACGAGGTGCTGCATTAGAGCTTTAAAGAGTCCAACCTTAATAATTCACGTAGATCATTCTTGCTCCTTGACAAAAGATAAAAAGCTGAAAACTCATTTTACTTTATGTTATTTCCACATTGCTTCTACTAAGAGGAAAAAAAGCCTTCGCACATGAACGCTCCTCTGGCACTGACACCAGAATATGGATTATAAAATTTTAGGGACACGTAGGCAGTTGCGAAGTGGCTGCGGCCGTAATAAAAAAAGGGCTGTGTAACACACGAGCTTTCGGACAGGTGTCTTGAGTCGTGTCCGTGAGGGTTGCCTGTTCCCTCCGCATCGCGTGTGTAATTTTGTGGGCCGGCGCTTTTGTGAGCAGCAGGACTGCCTCTCATCGCCACAAAAGAACCGCATGGATTTCAAACTTGTTTGCACGCGCTTCCCCAGGGGACAAGGTCTGGTCATTACAATGTTACAGGAAGCACATTTCATCGTATTTAGTCGGGATTTTGGGACCATTTTCATTCTCGATGCAAAAAAAGGTCGCTTTTAAAACTGATCTTTTGTCGCAAAAGTGGGTTCAAAATTACTCTTTACAGATATGTTTCTTTGTGAAGAGCTAACTTTGAGAATTAACGTTTCAATCATTTGCAAGTTTTCAGTTTCGTTTTTCTTTAAAGAAATTTAAATATACCTTGAGATACATGATCGTAATTTATTTTTTTATGTTTTCATTCATTGTTTTAATTCATTTTTAAAAATATATTGTTTTCATACTACTTTGTGGCCAGAGTTTGCAAAAATTGTTTATAATATGTATTTTTTATTAATATGTGCAAAATTGAAACAATAAATTAATGGAGAAAGAAAGAGGAAAAGAAAATTAAGAGATCTTTCTGTAAATAGAAATTAGAGTGATATTCTGCAATTAATGTAGTAACTTATCAATACAAATATCTTCCACCTTCTCAGGTAAAACCCAATAAATCATCTGACCTGAAGTGAGAGAATCTTCCCCATGGGAGAGGTAGTTACCGCGGAAAGCCCTCGAAAGCCCCTTGGTCGCCGATACACGATACCCGTGATGGGAGTGGGGTTAAACAAACCGGGGTCCCATCAAAAGCACATACTTTCTTGCATTACTTGTAAATTTGCAATTTTCGAAAATTCGGAGCTCAACCAAACGAGGCGGGACGAAAGAATGAAAGCTTGGGGAGAAAGAACAAAAATGATAATCTGGGGCGTTTTTTGAGAAAAAGTAATTTTTATAAATTGTATTAATTTCAAGCAGAAAGTTCGTGAGACTGTACTCCTTTTTTAAAAAAAAATTGTAATAACCTTTTTTAAATATACCCTCGCCGGCATTCGTGGGCATTGCAGGGGTCTTCTTCCTTCAGGTAGCTCCCACAAAAGGATATCTCCACAGCCGAGACCAACCCTAAGCTACCAAGATATTTAGTGTAAATGCAAGTGTAAGGGGTGAGGATAGGTCAAGGAAGAGAAAGAATAAATCTCGCGCGGTCCGTGGCTCGTTTGTTAGGGCACTGTTCTAGCATTCGCCTGGTGTTGATCAGAGAAATCTCGGAAAACTACCGATCAGAGCAGCCGGCCATTAAAATTATCCTACAGGCAGTCGCGGCAGCGGTTAAATTCGACCTAGCTCTTTATCTGGTGTTGAAAATCCACCATAGTGAGGACTAAAATCCAAAACAGATGCAGACACCGGCAACGCTAGTTCTGAGCCGGTGTGTTTGTGAAGAGATGTCGAAGCGTTCGCAGGATAGAAGTTGCAATATTACAATAATAACGCGAAAGCTTGTGGTGTTGAAGCACCTCTAGGAAGGATGTCTACGATAAATCGATACACATTCGCCGCCCCTCCCCGCCCCTCGCTCACCAGTCCACGAAGCGGGGAGGAGCCGGGCGCGACGCAGTAATGAGCGCTCCCCTTTAAAAGCGTCCGCTGGCGCGGAGTCTCACTCACCGGTGCATCGGGCGCCCCGTGTCTGCGAGCTGTAGGAAATCACGAATCCTGTCGCCGGAATATAAATCGGGCAAAGAGCACATCCGTGCTACAATCGATACGTCCCCATTAAACGTATGCAGTGAAGGTTTCAGGGACAGTAAAACCTGGGGTTTAAACGGATCGCCCGGTACTTCATCGGAAAGCGACGTGTCTTTATGGCTGTAATAATATTTGATTGCCGGTCTGAAATCATTGAACGTGCTTGCCGTGGAATAAATTCCATACCTCTAGAACCGGTTTGCGAAAAAGGTGGAAGAATATTGTTCCATCTGCATATCTTTGCATTGAGATATGAATACAGTCTGTCGCCCTGGGACGGGCGAAACAAAAAGCATATTCATGTAAAGACTTTTGAAACAACAGTCGTATAATCCTGGTTTTCTATTCCTTCTGCTAATTCTCCTTTTTTCCGGTGGAGCGGTATTGATTTATGCAAATTTAAGCTCTTTCGGTCCGTATAAGCGGGAATATTATTTTAGTATTCCAAGAGTGAGCAACTTGAAACAGACGCGGTGTTGGGGAATGCGAAAACAGTATACGCAACAAAGCCGCTCAGAGAAAAAGTAAGGGGGAGACGATACGAGCGTAGCCATCCTAAAAGGACAGGAGACTACTTTCGCTGTTGTAATCAACACAGGCGTGCGCAACCTAAAACAAGAGGGGATCAACTACTCGATCATTTCTTCCTTTTTCGAATAAACCTCTTTCTTTATAAACGACATTTTACTCTAAGATAAACAAAGCATACTACAAAAGGACAATGAAAGTATAATATCAAAGATTCAATTAATATATATAAATGGTTTTCTATTAAACAATTTATATGGATTCCAGATGATTAGAGAGACTTTTCCCGAAATGTAAAACTACGCCTTCAAAATGTTAGACTACAAAAGGCGAATATAAATAGATTTATGTATTTAATATTGAATTTTAAGAACAATCATCTTAAAATTTTTAGGTTTAGAACCCCATGAACACATCAATATGCTCATAAATATTGTTAAGATGGTAACACTGTATTCCTAATTATTTAATATGAATCGGAGTTTCATTCACTCAACCATTGTTTTCACCCATCAGAAACTTCAACGGACTTCGTGAAAAATTCAATGGAAAATTTGTGGAAAATGTTGGATGAATTCTCGTCCCAACATAACTATTTGTTGATCTTCGCAGAGGTGATGAAAAACACGGACTCATGGTACACTGTCTTAATAATACGTATTGTAATGATTTTGTGCATGATGGTCTAAGTGTAATTATTGTTTTTGCTTGAGTAAAAAAATATGTACCTGAAGAAGAATTCAAATATACAGGGTTCGAAATGTAAAAGTGTTATGAAGAATAAAGTGTTTGGTAATAATTGGTATTAAAATTCAATAAAAATGTGAAATCAGCTATTTAACCTATTAACAGAAATAAAATGTTTTATTATGTAAAGCTATGGAGCATCTTTCAAAATTTTCGGGAGGCCACGACCCTCCTGACACCCTAGGGTAATCAATGTACAGAGTAAGCAGGTCTGGCACATCACAACTACGCATGTTCAATCACATTCGTAAAAAGTATTTTCATTCACACTGTTTCCTTTTTGGATTCTTTTTCTTAGTATATCGTTCGTATTATTTTCCTTTTCTTTAATAACATGTATATTTTCATATTTTTGTTTAATAAATTTTGGTGTTTGATTATTCTTAAATATTTATCAACCGCGTCTATGTTAACGCTATTTTTGAGACGGTATTCTTGAATTTTCAATGAACTTACGATATTTTTCCAAAGAGATGTTTCAATGATAAATAAATAATGTAATGAAAATTTTGTACGAGAGGAATGTAAAGGTAAAAAAAACTTTCATTATTGATTTCACAAATCTGTAAATTGCTGAATATGACTTATTTGAGTCCCTAGTATGGACTTAATTCGTTACAGTTACAGTTAGTTTACCTGCATCGTTTATTTTTTTAATAAGTGATAACAAACTAAAATTCCATTTGAACCCACCAATATGAAATAAGTTTTATTAAATATGAAATAAGTTTGGGTGCATTGTATAAGATGTATTAGCGTGAAGGTTTTGAGGACTTTCTAGACTTGTTACATTCAAATGAATTACATAAAATGAATGAAAAATACAGTGGTATATACACATTTATAGTGTCACTTTCACCCTTAAATAAATAACAAAACATATTATGAACTGTCATTGGCATTCATTTCATAACATTCATCGAAGGAGGAAATGAAGTACTACATTTTTCTCGAACTAAAAATAAAGTTATATATTTACATGACACAAATAAATGATAATTGTGACGATGAAAATTATGTTGATAAAGCTCAAAATAGTAATGGTAGTTATTTAGATGATAATTTGTTCGCCAACACCTATTATAGGTTATGAAATTAGGGTGGATTCCAAGTTCGCTGTTTCTGTTTTCAATTACTCACTTTCTGCATCGCAATCGATTCGCAGAGGCTCTTGACAGAAAGTCCCGCAGTTGTTCGGATGGGGGCGGAGTTCACAATTAATTAGTTTGCGGACTCTTGCCTGCTTTACGTTTCTACTTCCTTTGACTGGAAAATTCTGTGTTCCGATATAAGATAAAACAGAGACAAGGAGGGAGATAGCAAACGAGACGCCAATGCTTTCAGCTGAAATACCACGCGAGCACTTGGCCTTTGTTGTTGAATGCCTTTGAAACGCAGAATCAGGAAATGAGAGAATTCGTCGTGGCAGTCAGACAAAAGTGTGCTCATTGAATTGATTGCAAAGTACTCAATATATAAGTTTGTTTAGATAGACGAATGGAAGAAAAGTTTGTGATTAAAAGATAGATTCTATATTTTTAGTCTACGAGACGCATGTTAGATTTCGATCTAAATTCGAAATAAGAATTTTCTTTTTTTAAATAGACATTAAAATTTGTACAAAGGTTGCAGCTAATAATATTTCATGATTTAGACAGATGACCGCTATTAAGATATTAACGATGTTCCTGTCTCCACTTATAACGTTTTAAAACCTTTTTTTTTAATGAACGAGAATTAAATTACAATATTACGTAAAATTTTATTCAATTATATTATTGTATAAAATAATTGTATAATTGTTCAATTATATTTTCGTATAATATAATTGCATGTATCGTGCGATACATAAAATTTGTAGATCGCACAAGCACCACACACTAACAGAGAGGGAGGGGGAGAGGAGAAGAGAGTTGATTCACGGTAGCCGATGGTTATGCCGATGGTTCGTACTGAGTACAAGTTTCAGCGCAGTCAAGTCAAATTTTATCACTTGAGCAATGGACCATCTTATAGTCAGTTTAATTGTAATAGAAAGTTTATTGAAAATATTCACGAGTTTCTTTTCTTAATGTTTTTATAAGTTATTCGCAAATTATAAGTAAGCTATACATTGTTTATTGGCATAAATATTTTTTAAAAATGTATTTCCTTTATTTTTCGTAAATGCTCAACCTTAAAATAGTTTCTGAAGCTAATCTTAATTGATGCGTGAATGATTTGTTTAACACACATTAATGTCAATAATGTAGTTCAAGAATATAATTCATATCGTTCGTATTTTGGCTCTTTAATATGGAACAGACCGTCATTAACTAATGTAGGTACATATATAAATATGTCAACTTCATGTACATTTTGTTATTTGTTTATTATTACGACAGTTTCGAGGATATTGTTGTCCTCATCATTAAGCTATAAAGCATAATTTGAATAACGATGGGCAATTAGCTTAAAAAATGAAAAATATTACTTATAATATATAAATATCTATAATATAAAAATACTATAATACTATAATATAAAAATACTTTAGAAGAATTTATTACAAAACCAGTTACAATTTAAATAAGAAACACAATACAAAACGTACACGTAGTTAAATTATTTATATGCATGTAACTACAATAGTTAATGAAGGTCTGTTCTAAATTAAAAGGACAAACTATGACCCTATATGAATAAAAATATGACAAGACACAAGAACACCAAATAAATAATATAATTCATCAAACAAATTATAAGCACTATGAATGTGGTGAAAAGTAGACTTCGAAATTAATTAATTACTTTATTAAGTAGCATTTTGGCAACGCGAATGCGAACTTCCGGGACCCAGGGCGCGGTGGAGGGCCCTGTGAGGGGCACGGGGCGGGCGGACGCCGGCGCGGACGCCTAGGGCGGGGGGGGGGGGGTCGAGGCGCGTCGCACCCATCGCAACTCAACGGGCTGCAAACACGAGCCTGTTTGAAATTCGCGGCCTGAGCGGCCGCGGCGCGGGTGGGCGAGCGACAGGGCGCGCGCGGCCGGCGATATCGCCCGCCGAATCCACGCCCCCATCGCCCATCGCCCTCCGACCCCCTCCCCGCCCGCAGCGCCCGCCCGGCCGCACTGCGGTCACGCGCAAACACGCGCCCGGTCTGATCCGCACTCAACCGGGCTCGGCCACCCGCTAGGCCCTTGCACCATGCGCTTCGACCTCGCCGGCAGGACGCGCACTCGCAGGCCGCATTGAAATCGCCATTGAGTCTTTGCCAGAGTCATTCGCCTCTCCAGATCGGCCGCAGTACTGCAAGAGGAAGTAGAGGCAAGATCGCAAACATTTTCTGTCGAGTGCGATGAAGTTTTAAAGGAGCGACTTTGGCAAACCCAATTTTAGAATCACGATTCAGGTCTTCTCACTCAGTAATAGATTCCCTGTCCAGTCTTAAGTCATGCGCAAGAAGGGAGTGGAGGCCAACATGGAACATTCTTGTCGTGAGTGGATCAACGACGTTTTTTAAACGGAAGGCCTTTCAGTGGGGCGGAACCTGCGTTGAAATCGTCATTGAGTAGTAGACTGATTGAAGGCAGCAACAGTTTCCTCCTACTATATCTAGCCAGAATCACTCTAAGTGCATGATAAAGGGGAGGGGAAGGGTGTAGTAAATTGCTAAACATTATTTTTTCAAGTATATGACTACCCTTAGCGAATACACATCAGTCGAATTGTGATCAGCATCTCCGCATTTCCGCGCTGTTCCGACCGACCGATCTTACTATGAAACCAGGTCGCTTCAGCATCGAGGAGCGATAACATAATTCTGAATCCTCGTCACCAAATAGGTAGACGTTTTATTCTCACCATTCTACAGGTGGGGAGAGAAGAACATGCACATCCAAATGAAAACATGGACGACTGCACACAGGGCTAATGACCCATAAGCCACATGACGCGCCCGGGGAAAACACAAAATAATCAGCACATTCGATATTGTCATATCTAACACAGAACATGTTCCGATCGCCATCTGCTTTCACACAAACGCGCGTCGAGATTTTACGCCTATCGAACAAGAGACTGAATCGCGGCACGTTTTCCTCAAAAAATCGACGCGTCTCTGTCAGATGACTTTTCTCCGCTGGATCACGCTCACCGCTTGCGTATACTGGTCGCGCCTTCTATTTTTAACGCTCGGGACGCGGGGCAGGCTCCACTCCGTCCCGCGGGAGCGTCGGCGGCCATACCGCGCCCGGGCGGCGGGGGGCGGCGGCGTGGACGGGAGCGGGGGGGTGGAGCGGGAGCAGAAGGAAGGTACTTCCTTCTAAACCTGCAGTTGGCAGAAGTTTGGGTCTCAGACGGAATACGTCCGATCCCAGACGCCGCGAAGACCACCTCTTCCGGCGCATGCGGGCGGCGCTCCGGTTCCCGCTCTGCCACCTCCCTCGCCACTGAGTCTGCCTGGCTCGCCACGCCTGCGCTCATCCTCGCCCAGCCTCCTCGCCGACGCCTCCTCCACGCGTCCCTCGCTCGCAACCAGCCTCAACTCGCCACGACTCCTCTGCCCAACGCCTCCCTCGCCTGTACAGCAGCCTCCTCAGCACGCCTCCCTCGACAGCTCTCCGGCCGCCTGGCCTGACGTCCTCGCCACGCCTCCTCGCCACGCCTCTCGCCACGCTCCCTTCGCACGCTCCCTCGCCCACGCTCCCTCGCCACGCCTGCCCTCGGCCACGCTCCTTGCCACGCTCCCTCGGCCACGCCTCCCTCGCCACGCTCCCTCGCCACGCTCCCTTCGCCACGCCTTCCCACGCCACGCCTCCTCGGCCACGCCCTCCTCCGCCACGCCTCCTCAGCCACGCCTTCCCTCGGCCACGCACTCCCTCGCAAGCACCTTCCTCGCCCACGCCTCCCTCGCCACGCCTGCCTCGGCCACGGCACCTGCCCCTCCCACGCCTCCTCGCCAGCCTCCCTCGCCACGCCTCCCTCGCACGCCTCCTCGCCACGCTCCCTCCGCACCGCTCCCTCGCCACGCTCCTCGCCACGCCTCCCTCGCCACCGCCTCCCTCGCCAGCGCTCCCTCGCCCCGCCTCCCTCTGCCACGCCTCCCTCGTCACGCCTCCCTCGCCACGCCTCCTACGCCACGCCTCCCACGCGCCTCCCTCGCCACGCCTCCCTCGCACGCCTCCTCGCCTCGCGCACGACTCCTCGGCCACCCCCTCGCCACGCCTCCCTCGGCCCGCTCTCCCTCGCCACCGCCTTCCCTCGCCACGCCTCCCTCGCACACGCTACCTCTCGCCACCGCCTCCCAGTCTGCCACGCCTCTCCTCGCAGCCTCCCTCGCCACGCCATCCCGATATTGCCCACGCCTCCCTCGCCACGCCTCGCCCTTACGCCAGTTCCGCCTACGCACGTCTGCGCCTCGCCAGCCTCCTCGCCACGTCTGTCCCACAGCTCCACAGCCAACGCCCTTCTCGCTCACGCTCCTTCTCACGCCACGCCCTCTCCAGCACACAACCTCTCCTCCTCAACAGCTGTTTCCGATGATCGTCCCACCGAGCCAGAACAGGCCCAACGCCCCGCATGGGGCAACACGAAGAAGGGGAGGGGAGTGGCTGGGCGCGGAGGGTGCGATGGGGGCGGGTGGCGGAAAACGTGGGGAGAGCGACCGTGAAGGGCCTGCCGCATGGCTTGTGGGGTAGTGGCGCCGCGGGAGTTGGAGCCGTGAGATGCTGGATTTTCTGCAGAAGGAAAGTGAGAGGAAGAGGAAGCGAATGAGAGAAAAGGCGGCAGGGATGCTTAAAAGCGTAAGCGAGAGTGTAAAAATGTGTGGTTGTGTCTGAGATCGGGTTATGGATGATAAGTGTACGTGAAGAGGCGATAATAAAATAAAGAAATAAAGTGAAGCACCTAGGTTGGTTCTTGGACAGCGTGATAGCTTTCCGTGTGGCAATCCCGTGTTCGATTCCCAGCCGTGGCAGAAATAGAACTGTCGCTGTCCTTTACATTCGTCTCAGTTTCTACAGCGCTGTGACGAAAGAAAATGACATGCATGCTAGAAACGGTGATGGGAATACGTCACGATTGTCACATGTCTCCCTTACCATGCGGACGTGGATAATATGATAATTAAAAACAGAACCCAAGGCTGGGAGCATCGCTATCTGGCAAAAGTCATTTTAATGGGATACTAAAATAGCAAATACACACCTGCTTCTATAAACAGAAAGAAACGGAGAGATAAACGTTGCAAGTGGGCAAGAGGAAGAAAGAGACCGAATGTGAAAGGTGAAAACAGGTAGTACAGAATGGCGGAGAAAAAATATGATGAGAGAATGATAAATATTGGTGATAGGAAGAGGAAATATGGAGACATAGAAAATGAGACACGTAAAAAGTGAGAGAATGTGCGAATGTTCAATTATTCCTAGTAGATGGATGCATATTTAACAAAGCGTTGCGAATCTAACCGGCGAAGCCTAAGTAATACACAACCGAGAAATATACTGATGACAAAAGTCATGAAATATCTCCTAATATTGTCGGACCTTATTTTGCCCGGCGAAGTGCAGCTGCTTGACGTGGCATTGACCCCACAACTTTTCGGATGTCCCCTTGAAATATTGAGCCAAGCAGCCTATAGACGAGCCGTCTATAATTGTGGAAGTGTTGTGCAGGATCTTATGCTTGAACTGACCTGTCAAGTATTTCCCATAAATGGTCGAAGATATTAACGTCTGGCAATCTAGGTGACCAAATCATTCGCTCGAATTACCCAGGATGTTCATCAAACTAATCGCGAACAATTGTGGCCCGGTTACACGACGCATTGCCATCCATAAAAATTCCATCGTTGTTTGAGAACAGGAAGAGCATAAATGACTGCTAATAGTCTCCGAGTAGCTGAACATAAACATTTCCAGTTAATTATCTGGTTTGTTGAACCAGAGGACCCAGTCCATCCTACGTAAAAGTAGCCCACACCATTATGGAACCATCACCAGCTTGCACACTGCCTTGTTGACAACTTGGGTCGATGGCTTCGTAGGGTCTGCGCCACACTCGAACCCTATTAACAGCTCGTTCCAACTACATTCAGGACTCATCTGACCAAGTCACGGCTTTCCAGTCGTGTAGGGTCCAATCGATATGCTCGCTGGCCCAGAAGAGGCGCTGCAGGAGATGTGGTGTTTGCAAAGGCACTCGAGTCTGCTTTGATAAACTCCATTAAAGCCAAATTTCGCCACAGTCCTAACGAATATGTTCATCGTACGTTCCACATTCATTTCTACGTACAAATCACGCAGTGTTGTTTACTTCTTAACTTGCCTACTCTACGCAACTCTACGCTGCTCTCGGTCATTAAATAAAGGCCGTCGGCCACTGCGTTGTCCGTGGTGAGCTGTTATGCCTGAAATTAGGTATTCATGGCACGTTCTTGACACTGGATCTCGGAATATTGAATTCCCTAATGGTTTCCGAAATGGAATGTCTCGTGCGTCTATATCATTCCGCGTGCAATGTCTGATAATTTCCCTCGTGCGGCCATAAACACGTCAGAAACCTTTTTACATAAATCACTTGTGTATAAATGTAAGCTCTGCCAATTCATTGTCCTTTTACATTTTTGTACGCGATATTACTCCAATTTGTGTATTGCATATTTCTACCCTATGACTTTTGTCACATTACTGTACATCAATCTCTTTGCCCTTTGTTTCCATTATTTTAGAATCTAATCATGGATGTGTTCGTGAAATTCTCTATATCTTATTCTAATTCTAATTTTGTCAATCCGAATTTTCGAGTAGACATAAAAGCGAGTAGCTTGCGTCTGTCAGTGAATGGAGTAGAAAATCCATATTGTCGTGTTCGGTTTGCTCTGTAAAAATAAATTTGAAATGCTCTGGATAAGCAACTTTTTTATTCATTAAATAACGAGAAAATAAGTAATTACATTTAATGAATTAAACTTTCAACAACCCAGAATAGATCAAGAGTAGAAGACATTTTGAGAGAGCTCTTGACATTCAATCTTCTGGTTGATAACACTTTTCTTCAAAAATGAAAAATTTATGGCGTAGAAACGTAGTAAGCAAACACTAAAATAATTTATTTCCAAATTGTCCAAATACAAGAAAAAATATGACCGTTTAGCCATCATCATCACATCCGTGGCAGGACTTATATTCTAATTACTGGCTCCTGCCAAATTCGTCAAAATTCGTATGTATCAAAAGTATTAAATAAATTAAATGTTAGTGAATATATTTTACTCAAACAATGATAATGCCAACTAACCAACGCCACAATAAAACGATACCAATAAGCCCATTTTCATTTTCACAGGCGAGTTATTAGAAGCCAATCGTCGATCACGTAGTCACGAAAAGAAGGTGATTAACGAATTACAATTTCGACTAACAATTTTATTAAATTCCCGTTTTCTTTCTTGTAGTATTCTCTCCAAAGGCGCCACAAAAACAGAGTCAGCCCTCGACGTTCCTAGCCGCGCGCAATGGCCGAGGCGGTCACCTTATGCGCTGGAAAAATAATTTCCGTGGCGGAACTCGGAAATATCACGAGCGAAGTGTCTGGGCGCAGGGGAAGCGAAGAAGTCTTTTACGCTCTTCCGCCGAGCGCAGCCGGGTTCTCGAAGGCGTATATACTTGGCCGTCCCCTTCAGTACTTTTCTTTTAAGAACATTTCGAGGCCGGTTGAGTGTCGAAGTCTCATTCCCCGCGCGGGAGGGAACTGCCAACACGGCGAATCGTAAAGAAGAGCAGTATCTCCGCCGAAGCTGTCAACGGCAGCCGTCGGCGCATTCAGGGCGCCCCATCAGCCATTAAGGAGCGCGCGTAGACTCCCGCCCCGCTCCGCCCAT
>BOPP01000012.1:7768712-7783872 GCA_017312745.1 Gryllus bimaculatus
TTAACTGTCGCTGCAGTACCTCTGACCAGGAGGCTCTGGGGTTCGAGCTGTGACAGTGGAAGGATATTCGATACTGGCCGGATAGCTAGGTCGAGTTCTGACGCTGTCTGGAGGAGAATTCTAACGGCCGACTGAACTGATAGGTAGTTTTCCGTGATTTATCCGATCAGTACCAGGCGAATGGCAGAGAAGAACCCCAACAAACGTTCCACGGATCGCGCGCGATCTTTTCTTCCTCTTCCTTGCCCTCTAGTCACCTCTTACACACACTTATACAACTTAGAGCTTGTCTTGGCTGTGGCGGTGTCCCGCTGGGGAGACCGTCTACAGACAGACCGTCCACAGGCAGACATGTAACACCAGATATCACCGTCCAGCGGGGGAAGAACACCATCCCCTCACGCAAAACATACACTACACTTACGGGAAATCCACTAATATTACGTTGAAGTGGACGGAAACTTGAATGAAACAAGACGCCGTGCTTCAAACCTATCCGCGGGTAAGCCATGGGCTGAGTATTGCTCGCACACGTTTTTTTGATACACAAGCTCCATTGTCCATGACCAGCGCTGAATACCACGTCCCGCTGCCATATTTAGATCCGAGTCGGAATGGTACTTACCAATTTACAATACTTCCAGCTAACAACTCGTACTTTCAAAAGAATCGTAGTATTTATCGTAGAATGATTTGCCGCGAAATTTCATGCCTACAGTTGGTATGCCCTTTCATGCCATGACGCAGCCAGAGCCCTCCCCCCTCTGTAGAATATCAAAAAAACTAGCGCGTAAATACGAGCCGCGTGTTTGATTCGCGGCGTGGGTCAAGGCGCGCCGCGCAACGCTACGCTGGGAGGGCGGTGATCTGGTGAGCGGGTTGCAGCTGCGGCGGCGCTAACTGGGCTTGCGCGCGGGTGGCGGGGCGCGCGGGCGTTGGGCGGTGGCGGGGGAGGGGGGGTCGGAGTGAGGGCAGGGCGGGGCGGCGCAACGCGCGCTGACAGCGCCTGGGGCTCGCAGCCTCAACCGCACGCCGTTTGGCCGCGCCGCGGAATTGGCGGCGAAGGCAGTTCTTCCGCGAAGCCCAATCGATGATTCGCCGCGACGGCCCGACTCGGCCCGCTCGCCGCTCCGCCGCCCCTGCCCCGCGCAGGCGCCGCGCCGCTACGGCCGCGCGAGGCGCTCCGACGGTGGAGGCGGGCGAAATGAGGAGAAGGGTGAAGCGGCGGCGGAAAAAGGCGGGCAAGGCGGAGCAGGAGTAAGCAGTGGGGGTGGGAGAAGTCGAGGTGAAGGAAGAGCGAAGACAGAAGGGGCGTAGTTGAAAGAGAAAAATGAGGGTCAAGAGGGAACGGAAAATGCAGGGAAGGTGAAAGCAGGAAAGGCAAAGAAGATGGGCTATATGGGGAAGAAGAGAGATGCGGAAAACGCAGGAGAGACGGAGACGCACGAGAGACGAGAACTTGTGGTGAGAGAAATGCTGGTGGAGAGGGTGGCAGGAGAGTTGGAGGAGATGGAAGGAATCGGAAAGAAAGGGTAGGCGGCGGCAGAATGAGCAGGAAATGTAGGTGAGATAGAGGAGGATCAGAGAAGGTGAAGTAAAGGTTGAGATGGGAGAGGCAGGAGAAATCAGGGTTACAACGAGTAGGCAGAAGTGGGGTAGGTGGGCAAAATTGAAAACACGAACGAGATGGAGAACGGGCGCAATAAGGGCGCAAGAGGGAGACGAAAATGGGAGAGGCAAGGGAAGCAGATCAAATGGGAAAGAAGGAAGTAGCCAAGGCTGGCGAGGCGGCGGAAACGAAAGAATGGAGTCGTGAGAGGTTGAGAAATTTCGGGCAGTGAGGAATACGGGGCGAGAAGGCGGGGTCATTGAGTGAGGGGAGCAAGGCAAGCTGAGTGCGAAGGATGGAAGATGGAAGCCGGGGTGACGAACGGGAAAGGGAGGAAGGATGAGATGTGTGAAACGGGCGAGTTGGTAGAGGCTGCCCAGAGAGTTGATGACGCAGGGATGGTGAGGAGACGAACGGTGGTTAAGGTAGGCGTACTCAACGGAGCGGCTAGGGTGCGATAGGCAAAGAGCAAGCAGAATCCGTATATAAGTTGAAACGGAAGTGTGACCTGGTTGGAAGGATGAAACAGACCATTAGGGCGGTCAATTGTGAGAAAGTGAGATGAGAAAAGGCAGGGCGGGAGACGTTGTGAGGGAAGAGATCCGTAGAGGAACGGATAGAGATAAGTATGAGGCGGAGCGCGGCTATGGCAGAGAGAAAGGGTAGATCGAGGTGGATGTAGCTGGCTTGTACCAGGAGGTATCTGCAGCGGGCGCCGTACCAGGACGAGGACCGCAGCTAACCGGTCTTCTCTCCCCGCCTTTAGTGCTGACGAAGCTCAGATTTACCACGGAGCGTGACTCAGAGTTCCCTAAAAGTGACTTTTTGGAAGAGCCTGAATTGCACGTACCTTTTACGCCTACTTGTCCTTCACGATAAATTTTATTCTCATGACTGTATACATTTGCACAAGATGTAATGGAATTAATCGCAATGAAAATACTAGGTGTGAAAATTTATAATTATTATTTCGTACTTTATATTACTATTACTATTATTCTTATCCGTCCTTTATATTATTTTCTTGTAGTATTCTATACACTTTTAGTGATATCGCGAAATGGATAATTGGATAATGAAGGAGAAAAAGAGAGAATGTGATCTTCATTAAAGTTAGATGATAAATTTATTTGGGGAATTTATGTGTTGGTAGGGGTGCGTAAATGTTTGTGAGTGAGAGAGAGAGAGAGAGAGATTGTAACCGCTATAAATATGAGTACAGGATTAATTATAGGAAAATTTGTTTATGAAGTACTTTAATTAAATGTGATTTGTAGTTCATCGACATTGCAACAATGTTCAGAAAAAAGTGTAGATTATTAATATTAATATTATTATTATTATTATTATTATTATTATTATTATTATCGTGATACTACAATACCCAGATGAAGTTTCAATGCCAGTTTTGTTTGTTGTATTTCCTGATTTTTGAGTGGTATATTTAATATATTGATGATTTTGTTCGTTGTAAAGAGCATAGGAACACTTTCATGACCATCCATTTCAGAAGTAAGACCTACATTATAGAAAAAACATTTAAGTTTCGCGAAAAACTATTTTTGAGAGTAGTATTAACACGCGCTCTTTATAAATAGACTGGATAACAAGAAATGAATGAAAATTGAGCAACATTTTGCAATTTCAGTTATTCAAAAAAAGTGAACAATGTTGGCAAAATATTAAATATGAAAGAATAAAATAATTGATAATATAAAGAGCTTCGAATGGAAGAAATTTTTAACGGTTCAACAACTTTAATATCAATATTTTATAGTGTTTACACTCAAGAAATCAAAGCGAATTTTTCAGGTTATAAATCACACTATCAATGTCTGAAAGTACTATGAATCAGAAAATGTTTATATTTAAATATTTCACTTTCTTATTTTACAATATAAACATTTACATTTTTTAAAATTTTTAACGTTTCAAAGCATCCATTCTCTTTCTGAAATTTTGCCACGTGCGTCATTTAAAATGAAAATTTGAGGTATATATTCCTCTACTTCGCACTAAACCGGCAAATTATTCAGATATGAATTTTAGAGTTAGTGGAAACAAAAAGAAATGTCTTCCCTCTGCTCCATAAATGGAAGTCGCGTGTCGCGTGGGTTGACCTCGTTCTTTGAATTTGCTTTCCTCGCTTCGCTGTGCTGCTCTCGCGCCCTGCAATTCCAGGTACATTGCATTGCCACTTATGTGAAGAAACCGAATTTATAATAATTCAAGCGCATTAGGCCGTGTCACCTGAAGAACATAATTCAAATTTTGCCCCAAAATAATTATAGTGTCAAACTCTGGCCCGTTGCAAAATGGTGAAATGTGGTTCAGCAACTGAACAAATATAACAGGGTCGGATTGAGAAAACGTAGAAACGACAAACTGGGAACAGCGATGTTTGGCAAAAAACCGATGTAAGTAATACGTACATAGTTGTTTTCATCCTTCTACATGTAATTCGCGCAGTGGCTCAAGCTATAGAATACGTAGGAATCTGTTTCAAAACAGCGTGCGATAGTACTGTGTACAGTGTTTAGAAGTCTTCAAAATGCGTAATATATCTTGTAAAGGACTTTCAAGAACTCATTTACAGAGTAGACAATGACACTCAAAGTCTTATATGGATGTTTCAGTTTTCCTAAGGATGTCGAATAATTCATACTCGAGACAACGTGACGTTACCCCACATGCCAATATATTTCGCAATAGCCTGTAAATTTGAAAAGGCCACCCAGGACCCTCACGGAAATTGTTTCATTTGTTCTTACTCTCGATTAGTCTTGCGTACTCTACACACAATTTGTGCCGCTGTTCATCGCACCTCGCTGCTTTTCCATTTCGAGAGCATCGCATATCGTTTCTGTTCCATTTCTTAGATTTAATGGCTGTTTCTAATGTGGACATTTCTAAATTTAAAAAAATATTTTCATATTCTTTAAATACACCTATAGTTGATAAAAACTGACTTCGTCTTTTAACTAACAATTCTTCAAAGTATGGTTCCCATTTTGCCATGAAATTCCCTCTAATCTTATTTTGTTAGTCACATTTTTCCTTCACATTATTCAACGTTTTTCAAGCTCCTAAGCTTCTTTTTCCTCCTTCATAACTCTTATCTTTTGTATTATTTCTGCTGAGCCACTTCATTCTTTTATCCTCTACAACTTCTTTAATTTCTTCACTCCTACAGCACATAAATTTATGTTTTTTTTATTTTTCACCTAACGCTTATTTTGCTCCATATTAATATTATGTACTATGTATCTAGACTGTTCTGTTGCATTTTCAAATTCAGTTTTAATTAATTTTCCATCCAATCTTTTTTGGAACAAATATAAAATACTGTTTTCTCTTAATATATTAACATTATTAATAAACACAATTCCTTGTAGTTATCACTTCTTCAGTTTGATTTATTTTTGAATTTGTGTGTGTAAAAGGAAACATCTTTGAGATAACTAAATAATGGTCTCTGGCACAACTTGGAACTCTGAAAGTTGTAACATCTTGAACCATTAATTTGGATTTTTTCTTATAATAATATAATCTATTATTAATGATAATTTCAAAGAATAATGATGTCATGTGTATTTATGAATAACTTTGGGTTGATAAAAACCACTTAATATTGTCAAAATAATTTGATTACAAATATCTATCAATCTTTCAGCATTATTATTTACAATATCTATTTCAAAATGTCCAAGTATTGCATTTTTGTCTTTCCTATTAATCCTAGCATTTAAGTTTCCCTACATTATATCTCTTTAATTACCTATTTTATTTATTGTATAGTTTAATTCTTTATAGTATGCAGCCTTTATTATCGAATTTATCCTCACTTATCCCATAAACATCTATTTTAGTGATTTTTTTAAATATATCCATGTTTATAATTATTAAATTTTAATTAAATAATAACAATAATAAAAATAATGATATTTTAATTGCAAATGGATTGTTGACTGGTCGCAAATTACAACTACAAAAAATGTTTATAATACACTGCAGTAAAAGACAATTAAGTACAATCCAGTTAAAACTGTGGAGGAAATGCATACAGGATTTTATACAAATAGTGTACAAACACATTATCCAGGTAGTTGCCTATTACAAAAGAACATTGTAGAAAAGAACAGGATAGAAATGTGTTTGAAAAGTTTTAAATTTAGTAGTTGATATAGATTATAAGCTTTAAAAAGGTGCTGGAGGTATTGTTGCAATCGTGGTTCGTTCTGATACGAAAAGGAAAAAAAATCGAAACCTGTTCATTTTTCTCTTTTCTGTTAAGGCCTTTTTTGCCTCCGTATAGGCAACAAAAACTAATTACTGGAAACGACGAGCGGGGAGAATTAGGAGGAACTGCAATGAACAGAATCCACAACATGGTTCTGCCACCTACGAGAATGCCTCTCGCTGTGGCCTCCGCACACTGCGGGAGTTCCGAGAAGGCAGCCTCAGTTTAACCTCCCTGACCGGATCGCGAAGCGCCCTTTCGAAGCTGAAGCGGGCAGCAGCACATTACTGAGCAAATGTAGTCTCCCCATGAATACGGAATCGATCCGGGTAAACAATTGTTTGACCGAAGTAATCAGATTGTCGAAGCATTTGGAATATAGGTGCCATACCCAGAAATCTATAGAAACAACTCAGCCATACAAGCTTCCATGCGAATCTAACATACCAGATGCAGAGCATCGTACTGTGCTTCTCACATATACTGGTATTTATTGATTGATGGATTGGATCTGACACAAGAGACGAATAAACCCGACAATGAACGAGTAGAAACTGAAGTAATAACACAAAACGAACTGTTTTAATGCTTCAAAACAGCATGATAGATTTGAGGAGAGGATTTTGAAAGATACACTAAAATAATGTGAAATTATCCACATGTGAAGACAATGTTTCGCTTTACTCGAAATAACATGGAGTACAGAGCGCAGATAGCATCTCAATACACTAAGAAACATTGTAAGAGGAGAACGCCTTAAAATGTTGTCGTAGACACTAAATACATTAAGAATAAGCTCAGGTATCACCTGTTGGTTGTTCATTCACCACGCGTGCGAACGCTGTGGTTCATACCGGGTTTTATTAGTTACCGCGACAATCATGAATACATAACTATGATTCTCGGATGTTAAGTAACTTCCACAAATTTATAAGAGCTGGCAGGGAAAAAAACGTTTCCCTCCCAGAAAAATGCAGTTCATATGCAAAGGATAAATACAAATTATTTGCTTCCGACTTCACAATAGAACAAACGCCTTGTCAAACAGACGCGATGGGATTCGTGTTGATGTCGTTTTTAGTAATATCAATAGACCAAAGTAAATATAATAGTTGTCTCTAAGGATAATTCTTCGAAAGGTCTTTGAGTAAGTACAGATGGTAAAGCACAAGCTTCAGAAAAGCCTTGAGAAATTTTCGTTTCAGGTTCAAAATGTATATCCCCAAATTACCATACATTTTTGTGAAAATAAATTAATAATAATAATAAAAAAAATTACAATTATAAAAGTAACAATTTGCATGTAACATTTCATTCTTACCGGTGTAGCGTAATGAACAATAACTATGTAAATTTCATTATATTAGAAGTATATTTCTTTAAATGAATAATTCTTGTAACAAAACTTGTTTTTTTCATTCAGGTCACCATGGTTGAATGAAATTTTATTCAAAGAAAAATGCTAGTAACTTGTTATTTAACTAACAACAAAGAATGGTCGAGACAGTATGTAGTTGAAAAAAAGTAGTGAATAGTTAAACGTTAGTGTTCCAATAGCATGTAGAATGTAACTAGAAATAAAAAGAATCAAAATAAAATCCTACGAAAATCATCGCTGTGACAAGCAGTATGCACAGAATGTGCAGAGAAGATGTAAATACCAATCAAACCTGAAGTAGTATTACACTGATGAGGGGGGGGCGTGAACCCCTATGTTTCACGTACCAAATGTTTCTCCACCTACTGACGAATAAAGGAAGTGTTGAGATATTTCATTAATAGAAACATTTAAGTCAAAAATTGAGTAACTTATTATTGATATAATAAATAGTGCTGTCAAACTACATCGAAGAACAGCTAGTGAAGATCGCCAAGCAAAGAAAAGCAATTAAAGAAGAGAGAAACATCGTCATTCCGGCAAATTCTGGTGTGGAAAAGAGACGCAAAAATCGACAAACGATGACGATCAAAATAGACACCGGCACAACCATTATATTCAGGCCAACCACAGAACCACATTTAAAAAAGATATAAACATGGTGCGTTGTCAATTATTTTATTGGTGGAAAATACCGCTATTTCACCCACCAAAACATTCCTCGACGTAACAATGTGTAAAGGTGGGGGGTTAAGATACTATATCATTAACGAGGTTTCTGGATGTTGGTCGTTCGCAGGGTAAGCAGGGAGGATTCGAACAGAGATGGGTATCAGAGCAAAGCGCAGGCACATCGAAGCGGTAGCAGGCAGCGCATCTCGGGGCGGAATCAAGGGCGCATGTGAGGTCGGTTACAGCGTGGATGTAGCATACAGTGGGCCGGACGTACTCCTAATACGAAACATACAAATCTTGCCACATTAATAATCCCGAAATCATAATATTTTTTTATTATCATTATTATCATTATTATCATTATTATCATTATTATCATTATTATCATTATTATCATTATTATCATTATTGCCATTATTATTATTGCCATTATTATTATTATTATTATTATTATTATTATTATGAGTTCTGTTGATTTCTCTTGTTTATTCATTCACGAAGTAATGTGATTTATCATTTATGGTTGTTGTTTTTTGTTATTTCATTTCATAGTCGTAAAGGTTGTAGGATAAATTTGTTTTTGTTTCAGCATTGTCGATTTATGTGGGGCAACATTCATTATTTCATAAAGAGTAGTCTAAGGAGTCCGGTGTTCGTTGGCAGACTGGATGAAGCCGAAACATAACATTCATATCTAGAATTAACAACCTCCACCATTTCTACATTAATTTGTCTTGCGCATATTTTAATGGAGAGTTAAAATAACTATTGATTAATTTTTCTCTCGCTACAGAAAACCCTTCATTTTTGGCAGTAATTGATTAATTATTTGCTGAGGCATATATAACTTAACACAATACGCAGAGGCCACTAAACATTGAACTTACCTAGTAATATTATAGTATATTAAACTTACTATTTAGTTCACACATTACCAAACAAAAATCGAGTAGGAACCCTGTGATTAGCTATTGCTCAAGGGCGAAGGAAAATAGTTCAATTCCAATTTCGAGAGAACTATCCACACGGGTTATTTACAATTAGATGTTTAGCTGTTAAGCTATAACAGTCTGAGATGAAACGAGGAAGCTTTTGTGGTCTGATTTTCTAGATGTAAACTGGTCCTTTGGGTGTAAAAGAAATGTTAGTGACGCTTCCACAAAACTAGGCTATTATTCATTTCGTTGATTGATTACTGATTCCTATCGCGTCAACTATATAGGTCATTAGAGCCGTAAGTTTGGTGCATGTTTTATCGTGGGAGGTGGCGGGGATTTTCCTCCGCTGGATGGTGAGATGCGGGGATTTCCCGTACCATTTATCCCACCACCGGGCACCTCCGCAATCTGGCGAACGCTCAGCTCCCGACCGGTTTCCTGGCATGTCTGGTAGTGCAGAGAATGTACATGTAAGTGAGTGTAGGCAAGGGGTGAGGATAGGACAAGAAAGATCGCGCGCGGTCCGTGGTGCGTTTGTTAGGGTATTGCTCTGGTATTCGCCTGGTGTCGATCGAAGAAACCACGGAAAAATACCGATCAGAGCAGCTGGCCGCTAGAATTCCCCACCAGACAACTATTATTCACACCTAAGTAAAAAAAAAAGCACTGCACATTCAAAGTAACGTTCCGTCATTGTCTTTATGCGCGATATGTGGTGTATTTGGGCCCAGTGTGCAACGGGGCGGTGACACGCGGCGCGACGACCCCAGAGGGAGGCGGTGGGGGAGGACTTGGGAGGGCGCGTCGCGTCCCGTCGCGACGCCCGACGGCGCTCGCTGACAAGGCTCGGCGTCGCGACGCAGCTGCTACGGCCGCCTGCCCGTCGCCGCCCCCTCCCCCGCCCCGTCCCGCCCTACCCTCATTTCACCTACCCTATCCACCTCGCTCTCCACCTCGCCACGCTCCGCTATGCCCCTCCCGTTCCATCGCCCAGCCCTACTCTACCCAGCAATTCCCCGCCATTCTCCCCTTCCCCGCTCTGCCCACCAATTCAAAGCCATTCCCGCCTTTTCCGCACTCGTCTCGCCCGTCCCCGCTCCGCCCACTCCACCCCGTTGCACGCCGCCCCTACCCGCTGCGCCCCGGCCCGACCCTCCCCTAGTGCTTCGTAGTGGGTCGCTCTCCCGCGCGCACGTCGCTTTAGTAGGCAGAGGCAGGACGGCAGGGCACGCCGCAGTCTGTACACAGCGGGTCCGCCGGCACGCACTTTCACACACGTTGGCACAGCCTCTCGCAGACGTGTGTAATGCTCTCAACCAGTCACTACAGTGTCTCACGTTCACAGGCGCGTGCTCTCCCTCACACACTCACACACACACTCAAAGTATGGCGCACCTCCAGACACATAGGATAACATCCTACGCTCAAGTTTCAGCAACTTCTCGCAAATCACTGTGCTTCATGACCTAGAGTCGAGCAATAAATCCACTCAAGCATTTCCGTTCGTAGGCATTTTAGTCACAGTGTGCCCTTCTATAGAAAAAACAACACGTGTAAAATTTCTACTTCTTAGCTTCGCTATTTGTCATATAAACCGTGACCGCTTCTCTTTTCTTTGTCCTTTGCAACACCTTAGATTCTTAGCATCTCGGAGCAAGGAGCTCTGGGACCCGCCTCGCAGTCCGAAGTGCCTGACGTTGGATTGTTATCAGATATTTCTGGAGGTGTGCAATATCGTGTTTATGGGCGTGTGAGTGTGTGTGTGTGTATGTATGTGAATGAGTTTGTGTGTTAAAGCGATAGAGAGAGGGGGAAGACCACGGCCCAGTGAACGTGAGGGATGTGATGGATCGAAGAGTAGACAGGCACAAGCCGAAGTGTTTGCATACGATCGCGGTGCCCACCAGACTCGTTATTCGTTTGAAAATCGGCGTGCGGTAGACATAAGCGAAGGGCCCTCTAGTTGGAAAAGATCTGTACGTGTGCCTACATTTATATTCTGCAAATCCACCAACATCCTACAAATACGATTAAACAAAGTGTCGTGCATAGAATTAAATACGGCGATATATAGCTACAGAAATACAATCACAATTCTCCGTAAACGTATTTCTGCAAGATAGAGCATCATCTCCCTCAGGTGCGTTAGATTTAAGACATAAAACATAGACGTTTGCAGATTTTGACATCTATGCATTATTAGACGCACGTGCAAAATCGCAAAACACATTACGCCATACCACTGTGCATTAGTCGAAAACGATGCGTTCTATATTGCGAGAGATGAGTTTGGTATCGACAGTTCGACGGCGATCGACGGCGACTCTGCGTTTCCCCTGGCGACGGCTTGCACTGAGCCAATCGGAAGTCAGTTACGTGCACGGCCAAAGGCACGATTCGGTTACGAGCGTGGGCGCCGCCCCCAGTCTCGGACCCGTAACGTAAACCCTGATAGATTGTAAACAATGAGCAGGTTTTCCTATGAAGGTTATCTTTGCAAATAGGAAATTGATCCAACCACACAGCCTGGCACACAGCTCAATTCATTGTCGAACAGAGTGCAGAGGAATACTTGTAAGGGTCGATCACGGACTTTGTTTTTCAAAGGGGTTTTCGGAGTAGTAAAAGAGCCGAAATATTTTCGTTCAAGTCAATTCTTGTACTCTCGTCTGTGGTTTACGTGAAGGTGTACCTCCTAATCATTTTCTGCAAAAAAAGTTTTTGAAGATATTTAAAGAACTATTGAAGAAGCTGCCATAAATGAGGGTATGATGGAACACAATATTGAAGACTTTATAATTTTAGTACAGGATTTCAGTGATAGTCATAGTGCAATGAAGATGGTTCTAATAAAACCCTGTATATTCATTTCCTATAAGCTTTTTTTAAAAATTTTGTTTCATTACATCATCTCCCGGGCGTGATCAAATTCGACATTAGTGTGTGTATTTCCCTTAATTCCCTGCAATACCTATTAGATTTTAAGATATACGACAACATAAGAATTACTTGATTTCTCGCCCTTTCCACATGGCTGAGAAATTCAACGAAAAATTGACTAGGGACCTATACCAGAGACAACAGAAAATCAAAGTCCTTTATAAGTAAAATGTACTGTCTCCAGTATCATTTACGTGTAATGTTATATTAAATAAAATGTAACTTTTGTAAACTATTGTAAAAACTAATATCGTTCACGTGCGAAAATTATCATCACTATTATTAATAATTGTACACAAATGCAAATATGATGTGAAGTATCTTTCTGTTTAAACGATAAGCTTGGAGTGAAACGTCTAAAAATGTGTAATTTTGTAAATTAAGGCAAAGAAAACCAAACTCGTATACCCCAAGGTACTACGTTTTCTCTTCACCTTTTAATATACAAATTTCAAAACTCATCGATGGGCTTGTACGATCACTGAACTCGCTTGAGTACAATAATTTCTTCTTGGCATTATTGGGACATACACTACACAGAAAACTCTCAGTAGTCGGTAGGAACGTCCCCCTTACACATATCTATTGCACTACAATGAAGACAAAAATTACGGGATTGTGGTAGAAATTGAATAATTGGAATACCCCTAAGTACATTATAAGGGATTGATAGAAATCTATGAAAGCCCTCAGGTTAATGTACGAACAATATTAAGTCCCTTTCATCATGATTTGTACGATATTCCTTTGTTTGTTGCACTCACGCAAGAAGAGGATTTACTCCGTACTCTGGCGATTGGGGCTCATAACCGAATCACTATATCGAATGCCATTCACCGCTTGCTACCATCGTATCCGTTTAAATCTTCTCATTTCAAAGAGATTGCAATTTTGTGACGTCACAATGTGAATTTCAATCTCTGGCGTGACATACCAAGTCGATAGGATTGCAGTAATTTCGCCTCCGTTTGAATTATTATCACTTCTAGTGACGGTTAAGGCAGTCCATTTGTGAATAGTGTTGAATTGTCCGAGTAACATTCGAATGTAACCGATTCGGACCGAGTCCGAATGTGAAGAGTCCATTCTCTTTTTCTCGCTAATCTTCATTAATTTCCTCGTCCTCTCTTTTTCTCAATTAACTGTACCATTGAACGTTGTCAGGCAGAATAGCAGACCCTATGGTCTGCACCGTGCTCTTAATAATGACATTATTATTATTATTATTATTATTATTATTATTATTATTATTATTATTATTATTATTATTATTACATGCAATTGGGTTATTTGTACCTTGCAACAGTTAGTTCGGAAGTGTTTCTCACAGTGTTGGGTACAATAATTCCTCGAAAATATATTAATAATGAAATTAAGTACAGAATGTACTTAATGTACAGTATGTATTCCCTAAGTTCGTGCAAACCCTCGCTCGCTGCTCCCTCGGCGAATGCACAACTTGAAACAAACGCACGAACGGTTCACTTATTTCTCAGGATTCCTCACTTCCACCTAAGTTTGTATTTTGAGAGAGTATTCACACTCGTTGGCCACATGTAAGCTCTATGAGCCATAGAGGTTAAATAATCCTATTATCTCCCTTTCTTGGGCGTCTAGCTGGCGTCTGCCACTGACGGCAATATTCAGTTTGTAAGTCAACTCACTCCGAAGTGAGAGAATGAGCTCGTTATTTCTTTTATATTCACAACTGTTCAAATTTGTAAAATTATGTTTGATATTTATTGTGCAAGGAGCAGCATTTTTCATTTGTTCACTTTTTCACTTTTATTGCACTCAATTGTGATAAAAATGTTTCGTACAGAATTCCGTGTGTGGATAGTTTTGTCCCAATTCCTAACATGTTCTACTGATGAACAATGAACTTCGCTGTAAACGTGTACTCAGGGTTCACTGCAAACTTTGCACACGCCGAGTGCCACTGTGTTGTACGGTGATGGTGACAAGTAGTGTTTCCAAGAGTGCGCTATATATGCGTGCGGCAGCTCCACCAACCAGGGTGGCTGGATATAATTCTCCAATTTTTCGGAGCAATTATGACACTCTTCAAAGGCTTCAGTGCTACCCAGTTGGACGATCTTCAACTTCAGTTATCATGACAGTAGGCCAATGTATTTTGTTCTCTCTTTCAACTGACATAGTTGTACATCAAATTCATTTCACTAAATGTGTACATTGAAAGCGGCTCTCTTCTTTTGCTAGGTATATCATCAAAATCCTACACTTGTTAGGATCAGCTTTACATCTGCGCTTCGTAGGGCTTTAGACTGTGCATACATAATTTAATTGCATTTTACAGACCACATTCTCTCTCTTTTAAAATGCACACTCCGGACCCTCAGTTAAAAAATAATAATAAATATTGAATAAGAGGTTGCCTAGAATTCGTTTCCTTGCTTCTGAGAAGCGTTCAAATCCCCTGAGTTCCCTGAAAAGCTCATTTTGACTATCACGTTGATTACTGTATTTCAAAAGCATGTGTATACTATAACAAAATATCCCATTGTCATTTATTTTCATTTCTTTTTTTTGATCGTATTTTATACTCCCGTTGTTTCGGTTTATACGGTTTTTTTCTTTCCATTAGCTAATTTGATTCTTGTAATATCTCTAACGAACACCGAGGAGTTTCAATTGGTGATTTAATAGTCACATTCGGCTTATGTTGAGTTGCAAAGTTACACGTATATTTTCATCTCGGAAGCTTATGTACACACACATTAACACGCTATACTCAAGCACGCATGCCAGGACAGCGATCGGGAACTTAAAGCTTTCCCCGGCTGGTGCGGAGCCTCGTTGGGAGATACCTGGTTGGGGTAAACCCCGATAGCTGACGGTAGTTCCGCGCCGGATCACGCCGTACAGGGAGGGAAAGATCACCGCCACCTCCGGGGCAAACATATTCACTACACTTAGGAAACTAATGACCCTGTTAGTTAGCGTGCCCGGCACTAAAACAATCAATCATTCAATCATACGACGTCGAGTGGAAGGAAGGTATTGCTGAATCGCTCATTTCCACATTCACTTTCACACGAGATAAAACATTACTCAAATTCTAGTTAATCTGCGGAGAAGAGAAAAAGAAACCCAGAAACATTCCACACCGAAGAATCCTCGCCCAGGGTTGTCTCCATTTTCCCGAGTCGAACGCAAAGTTCCCCTAAGCGTGGATGCTGCGCAAGTTGATGCCAGCGTAAAACGAAGAAAAACGGAGGAAGGGGGCTCGGTGGCGTGAGGAAAGGGGGCGTTCCCCGAACGGCCGCGCGCTCTCGTCGGTTCTCGCTGCGCTAGGAGACGCGACGGCGTTCGGGTACAAGGCGCGCGCGGACATAAATCACGGCGAGCAAGGCAGCGCG
>BOPP01000012.1:7814479-7887988 GCA_017312745.1 Gryllus bimaculatus
GTCTCCTCCTCCTCTTCTTAAGTCTCCTCCTCCTCTTCTTAAGTCTCCTCCTCCTCTTCTTAAGTCTCTTCCTACTCTCAAGACTCCACCTACTCTCAAGTCTCCTCCTACTCTTAAGTCTCCTCCTACACCTCCCCTGCATCTCCTTCCTTCTACTTCTCTACATTCCTTTGTTCTTCACGACAAACTTCGTTCGTGTCGAATTTATCGAGAGACGCCGAGCAAAGAAATGTAATGTTTGTAGACCTATCAGCCGTGGGTTTGGTTATTCCGAGAATCGCGTCTGTCTTCTCCTTTCAGTTTGGCTATCTTGCTCTTTCCTTGTCTTCGAAGAGAAGGAGCTGTTTGCTTTCATAACAACTTTAAATTCTTCTCGCATTTGATCCGTGTTGTTCTTAGAAGTTTATTGACTTTGCAAAATTTTGTAATAATGATTACTCCTTGTTTTCTGTCTGAAAGGGGCTTTTCTTGTTTCTTCAGTTTGCTTTTGAATTGCATCTCGAACGCGTGGTTAACCGTGAAATTATCTTTCTCTCTTTACGCATAATTAGAATTCAGTATTTCTGTGATCGAGAAATGGGAATGAAAGGGATCGGGTTTTAGATAAAAGGAAGTTTTATTTCGCATTTCCGTCCTGAACTTTTATTTTCATTTCTCTCGTAATTTATATCGGTACTAAAAGTGCACCTTATTGGGCCGGATATTGTTTATTCTACAAACAATTTTACAAAACTTTGGGTGTCTCTTTCTCCAGACGCTCTCTGTTACTCGAAAGCATTCCTTAATGAGTAATGAGAAATTCTCAGAATGGGAAGTTGTATTTAATACGACGATCTAGCAATCTATCAAATCTGTCGGATTTCCTATCTTCTCTACAGGCGTTTTGGGAAATCTTCAGAGAGGAAAGATTATTAATCCCTCAGTTCTTCACTTAAACCTTGAAATAATTTATATTTTGTAACTACTTAATCTTCAAAAACTCATGCACCTATTTTTTCAAATGCCTTACATATTCAAAAAAATATATCGATATGTTAAAAAATATTAATAGTAATCTCATAGCGATGTTTGTATGCAATAAATGTAAGAAATATCTCATTATGTTTTATTTAATATTTCCTATTTTATAATTTCTGTTACAATAATGTTATTATTGTAACTTACCTTACACAAACTGCAAATCGTGTTCATTTCTTAAATAAAAGTTTGATGTCTTAAAACTTTTGTCTCACAGTTAACTATAGAAAGATTACCATTTTCATAACTTTTTCAAAAAATTAAATCTCTTGAATTCTTATAGGTTTTCCGAAGATTCAATAAATTTCCGACTTGTCAGGGTTTATGGTTGCTTAAAATTTAAGACAAAAATTGAAAATAGAATTAAAATCCAAAACAGTTTTGTGGTACGTATATTCTACCTACTCAACAAATTAAGACTTATATTAATTAACCTAATAAACTCTACTTTACAACTATCTCTTCTTACGTAAACGATGTAAAGAAATGTTTGTTCTTGCAAAACAAAGAAAAAATGTTCTTCCAAAGTAGCTTGAATACTCGCTTTTCTTTTTATGCAAAAACTATATATGTATGGTATTATGTTATAAGTTTTACCTCGGTAATGAAAATAAAAAACAATTTAAATCCCCAGTTGGCGCTTTACAAAATACACTATTTTAGTCGCCACAGCAGAAAGAGACAATCCTTACCTTCGCACTAATCCTACGGTCCTAATGTACTTGTGGTTTTTGGCGTTGTTGTACTCCACACATTAGTGGTTGAAGTTCTGCCCTCTCTTCTCCGGCCTTTTCCTTTGCCGTAAGCGCTGGAGGCCACGTTGTCAGATACGGCCACTTCCGGGTCGAACTGCACCAGAATCACCAAGTAGGTGGCCATTGCACCTACAATCTACATGAATAAACAACATAATTGCTAAGAACAATTCACCTTATGATATTTCTTCTGTATATTTTTCTGTTCCTTTCTTTGAAATTGTCTTCTGCGGGTTTCACAAGAAAGGTTTGGATCGTACCTCAAAGTATCTCAGTGAGAATATTTGAAATGAATGAGCAGTTTATGTCATTATTTTTTCAATTCATTTACTTTTTTCTATAAGTAGACAATTTCTATAAATGTTTGAATTTCCAGATTGGCATTTGGGGGAACATAAGATGAACCAATGGGGAGCATATAAGGGAAAAAGTCGAGAACTTGTGGAAACATGCGAGAAATAGTTGGAGCGTAAGTTATGATTCTTAAGAAAATACGAAACTATTTTGCAGTCAAAAAATATTTTTTTGGTAATTTATTTTTCTGAAACGTCTGTACCTTTTTTCATCTTACATTTAGAACACTAAGATTTTCAGGAATTATAAAGAAAGGTCTTCTGCATTTACTGAAATAATATTTTTTATTTCGAAATCAACTCATATTGTAAATTTAAATTAATATTTTACTGTTACTTATTGATTGTATTATTTATTATTTTATGCTACTTATGAGATAATAATAATAATTATTATTATTATTAATATTATTATTATTATATCATTATTTTTATTTTTATTTTACACCCGCGGATTGAAATCCTGGCTACACTGTTTCAAAATAATGTTTCACAAAATAGGAATGTTCCCTCGGAACATGAAAGTATTTTCTATGAAAAGAGCTTAAAATGTTGTGCGAGAAAATGTGACGTCTAACGGTATAAATGCAAGCAACTCTTTAATGTTTAATAGTGAAAATAATACATGTATACACTTCAGTTAAGTTGTTTGAAGTCGCAACATGTGTCGCAAGCAGTTTGAAGTCACATCCCATACAGATTGTGGAAAAATACTTAACAACGAGATATCACGAGATTTCAGGCGGTAAATAGTACATCGAGAGTACGTTTTCGCTTCTCACTGGATGATAGATTCCATTGAACGGAGAAACATGTACATCAACGCCCCAGACAGTCACTCACAAACACGCACGCAGGTGCACACATATAGGGCGTGCCCTTCTTGGAGGCGTGCGGGAGGGATATGGATGCCCGTGGGTGCATCACTCAGGTGCCCCGACGCTAGATTCGTTCCTCATACGTCGCTCGTCATGGATGACGGCAAACACGTCCGGAGCGCACGTATCAGCAAGCCAGTCCAGAGGCACCCTTGACACAGCCCCACCGTCTTGCTCAGCCAGAGTCAAGATTTGCTTCGCGTGCACTCTGGGCTCGCCTACGACGCGTTATAGCTCTTCCAGGAAATGGATCATCCTCAGTACACAAACGGTTACGATAGTAAAAATGTGACTTATCAATGACAAAAAAACGTCACTGAAATATAGTTTTTTCAGTTTCGGCCAACATTTTATTTTGCTTTTATTTTGAAAGGTTTATGAGTTTTATGAGAAAAATAGGTTCTCTATTCATCTGTATCAATTCATTTATATAGAAGTTATTGGGCCTCAAAGAAATAAATATTTTTTTAATTCCGTCGACAAAATGAGAATTAAATTTAGTGTGTAGCTCCAACATTTAATTAAGAATATTTAAAAGTCGTATTACAAAACATCACAAGAAAATCAGTACATTTTCAGCATTCAAATTAATTCAGTTTTAAATTATACGTGCGAGAAAATATTAAGTAAATTAATACAAATTAATTATCGTTCAACAGAACTAACTTATCTGCATGAAATACGTTTTTTCAACACTTCGCTCCATTCAAACACAATACTAACATGCACTTCTTAATTTCTTATTTGTCATAAAAGAATTGATGCTGAAAGAATTTATTCCAATGCTCATCTCCGATAGTCAAATATTTGCATTTTAAATTATTCCCCCAAACCACACTTCTGTACCTATAAAAATGATACGTTTTTGTATAGATAACAAATCCTTCGTTAAAAGGTAAACTGTCGATTTTCATTATCTTATTAAATCGTACAACATATGTAGAATTATTTCCTTCATCATTGTGACAAAAAACTAATTCAGAAAGTTTTTCTTCTTCTGCCTCTAAGCTTAATGCCATCTTCATTGGGGCAATATAGAAACTGATACTACTTATTAATAAAATTATAAATATAAAAGTGAATTGAACATAAAAATGACATGCAAATTCACAAAGTTACTATGCTGGTGAGGTGATGCCTCTCTACCTACCGAGTGGAGAAGAGAGAAGTTGATGGGGAAGAATCCGCATGCGGTGAAACCAAGTTTCTGCGCGTTCAACTGAACAGTGAAGAAGCGAATCTGCAATCAGACAAGTTTTACATTATTTTCCGTGACCGGATATTTTTTTACTCTTAGAGCCTATTACCGCTCAGACGAGTCAGCAAGAAAAAATAAACCAAACAATGAAGAGAAGAAGAAACAATGGCGAAAGTTTTGAATAAAATATTTTTACGAGAATCATACACTTGATTAATGATTTCACAATGTAAAAACGCTAGTAACCTCGCTTTTTATTTCACTCTGAAGTTGGTATTTAAAATAAAATTAACAAATTCATTCTTTCTAATACAAGATGACCACTTTAGTAATCGTATATTTCAAAAAAATTATTAATTTCTTAAATATACTACAATAGACATTTCTTAAATTCATTTAACTTCCATTATAATCAGGTTTTCATTTATAGTATTGAATTTATGGTAAGTAAATGACGATTTTAGATTTTTTCATAGGACAAATCTTATTGTACTATTTATTTCTAATTATTAACCTTTACTACAGTAGGCATTTACATGTCCAACGTAGATAAAAAAAAGTTTTTTATTGTCCTTTTTTCCGTAAGGAAATCATTCATCAGTGCATTAGTTTGAAGCTCGCGGTTTGATAAAATGTGTTCACATGACAAGTCAGCCTTGCATTAACGACAACCCCTTCCCATTTCAAACCTCACCCCACCCGCGCCCTCGTCCAGGCCTCGGCTTCAGGCGACCGGTCACAGCGTGCGCATCCGAGCTCGTCTCCGACCTCAACACCCCGTCCCCCGCCCTGCTCGTCCACCCAGCGGGCACACGCCGCGGGTTCGGGGTAGCGTTCCGTGAACTCGCCGGCTCCCGCAGGATGTAATAACGGCAGCCTTTGGGTACCGACGAAAATTTCGGGTCCGCTTTGTGAGCTGATGAATTTCCTCCAGCGCCCTGCTCCCACTAGCCGCCGCCGCCGCCGCCGGCCGCCTCCGCAGCACCTCCGTCGGTGGTTCCCCTTTGCTCCTTTGGCCCGTCGCGCTGCAATCACGTGACTCGCGTCGCGCGAAGCGCCCCTCTTTTGTCTTTATGGACGGCAACGCAGCCGCCGCCGCCGTTGCCGCGCCGACCACGCACCCGCGCAGGCAGCTACCCTGTTACTTTATTTGTGTTTGTTCTTTTCCTGTTTGCGCGCCCGGGAGCTCGCTGGTTTAGAAAAGTCTCTCGCTGTGTGAAAAGCAATTAATGTTTATTTCCCCTTCAACAGAGACCCAAGAACGCTTCCTGAAATCAGCAAAAAACACATCACCGAGCGCATTCGTGGAAAATAATAAAATAAGGGAATCGTTTGTTGTTTTTTTCCTCGACGAAAGAACAATAGTAAAATTAAATTATAACCGAACATATTTCATCATTAAACCGATCGTGACACGACAAGGTATTATCCACGATGAGGCTTTCTAGCCATGTTTCAACGTGAACTGTGGTGCTGATGAGGGATTACGTGTAAAAGCGTTCAATCAAAACAATTTTATCGACCCGTGTCTTGTTTAGGATTTGCGGCAAACGACGTCAGTCAACATGCGCGCCTGTTGACGCACCGGGCGCTGAGGTCAATTAGAGGTGCGGCCATGACGGGGGGGGGTGAGCGACTGTCCAGGCCGTATTCGCGTGGTCGGCTCAGTATTTCTCCAACCTCTACATGCTTTGTACACCTCCCCAAGCAATATTACATCTCGCCCTGGGAGAATTTCTATTGAAGGTGTGGATATCGTAGCTCCTAATCGCCCAAAATTATAGTGTTTTTTACATGTATATTTAATAAAAATATATAGAATTTGAAATCTTATGAAATATTTTTGTCATGATTATTTAATTAATATCTCTGTTATTTCAAATTAGAATCATATGTAAAGTGAGATCAACCATTGTAAATACCGTTTTCTTCTTTTGTTTTTGTTATCTTAGTCAATGTGACAGAATTAGAATACCAATTTAGAATAAGTGTCTTTCGTTCGTCACTAATCTTCCGTTGTTTTTTTTAAATTCGTTCTTTCGATATGCATTTTCAATTATTGATTTCTTATCAAATTTTAACAGTATTCCGGTATTTAGTGTAGACTCTGAACTCTTTCCTACTTCTAATGACTAAAACGGAATAAACGTTATGTATAAAAAAAATGTCATGTTAATTTAAAAAGGAACATATTTTAATATTTATTAAAGACAATTATAAAAAAGACATTTAGTGATCTCTTTATTCACATCTGGAATGTCTCATGGTTTATACGCGTCTTTGTTTCATTTATACGATAGAGAGGAAGAGAAGAATACATTCCAAACTAAAACATTACACCAAAAACGATCTGATAATGCATTACTTCTTTTCACGGTGTGTCTATGATGCTCTACATGTCAAAGAGTGCATCAGAGTGTTTGGTGTTGCGGCGACTCCCATGAATTTGCCGGTAGTTTTTACTCGGTTAAACTCATCCACATTTGAAAAAGTCATGTGTGGATATCCTTCTGAAAAAGACACGAGTGTGACTGACAGCGTCGCAGTAAACATCACCAAACATACTACACGCACATCAATGTGGGGCGTCCATATTAATAAAGAACGAACCATTTACATTTTGTAGCGCAACTCGTGACTGAAGAGAGTTCTCTCCTTCGCTGACAGGTCGGTATGGAGATTAACAGGCAACACACGATACCATATATTTTACATCGTGTGGTAACAAACGCAAAGTGTCATATAATTTTCATGTGGACGTGACTCATGTAACTTTTTTTGCTGACTTACTTGTATAATACCTTTTACTTTCGAATACGTACGTACATGTATATACGGAATAGTATACACAGTACAGAGAAAGTGTCGTAATTACAGCGGAAAGTTTATTTCGAGATTCCAATGTAAAAACACGTTTTAGGGGCGGCTGATACACAAAAATGTGTTGTTGTATTTTTTCAAAACTTTCGTTTGTCTGTTTGTCGTCTGTGAACAATACTAGCCTCCTAAACTATGCGTATAATGTTTTCCCAAACTCAATACTCCCCGGCCGATCTGGCTTTACTCGAAGCACTGCGATTTTCGAATTGTTAACGGAAGTATACGCTTGGAGTGAACTGGTACCGAAAAAGAGGATTTTTAACGTCCGTCCACCTGTTCGTCCTTTCGTCTGTCTGTGTGTTATGAAAGCTTCGGTTTTCCTTTGCTTCGCGAATCTATTTAGTCATGCAAATTTAACCGTTAATCTTTTGTTCGTTTTTTAATTAACTTTTTATTATCCTATGATGATTCAGCAATTCGTGAAATTTTTTTTTCTTCTTTTTTTTTGTAGTTTAATTATCGCAAGAATGTAGCTTTCTTTCGAAGCACACTGTCAAGAAAATTCAAATATAAAAATTAAATATCGGACCAAAAATACGGCTCGCCTCCGGGCTTCCAGGTGTCGGGGAGGTGAAAAGGCGTCTCTCGCAGGGCGTTGCAAAAGGAAGAGCGCATTTGAGAAGCGTGGGGATGCATGGGGGTGCACGGGGCGAGCGGCAAGTGGAGTCTGCTTCCAGAGAGATTGGGTCCGGATCGTGATGGAGCACGCCACAGCAGGGCCTCAGACCGTGAGGTCCTAATGATCGAGTGGTAGGATTTTCGACTCTAGCAAGATAGCTGAGTCGCGTTCAGTCGCCGTCTGGAGGAGAATTAGCGTCCGGTTGCTTTTATCGGTATTTTCTGTGGTTTCTCCGATCAACACCAGGAAAATACCGAAGCAATACCCTAAATTCGAGTCCAGGCGATGGCAGGGTTTTCGACACTAGTTTGTCAGCTAGGTTGAGTTCAATCGGTATCTGGCGGAGAAATTTGAGCTGTCGACTGCTCTGATCGGTAGTTTACCGTGATTTCTCTGATCAACACCAGATGAATTCTGAAGCACTACCCTAACAAATCGGCCACGTACCGCAAACGAAGTTTCCTTCCTCTTCCTTGTTCTATCCTCACACCTTACTTACATTCATTTATACTTAGATGACCTGCACTACCACGTGTCTAAAGAGTAATCGAGATCTTAGAGCTTGTCCCGGCCGGAGTGGGGGTGCGCTGGTGGGAGATGTGTGATTGGCACTCAGTAAGCTGACGTGCAGGGCGACACTGAATCTTGCCATCCAGCGGGGGAAGGTCACCACCACCTCTCATGATAAAAACATTCACTACACTTACGGAACTAACGGGAAAAACCGTTGAGGCGTCCGGAAAAACGGTTCAATCAAAGACGCTTTGGAGTGGTGGGTTTGGTTTGGGATGGAGTGGAGTTCAGACTGCGTTGGGTTAGGGATACATAGCTCTATTTCTCATTTCTGCTCCTCAACACAACGTAGTCTCGCCTGTCCACGTCACTGTTGCATGTCTGCTGTCTTGTTGAACCATCTTATTGCGTCTTCAATTTTGTTACAAGAATATTTTTTTACAAATGTATTTCGTTCATAATGAGGCATTCTCGCAATATATGTGGTCTCTTTCTTAAACCCGTAACCATACTCCTTACTTATTTGAATTCCGTTTCTCACACCGTCTAACCACTCATCACGATTTCAATTTTTTTCTTCACAGCCTCAACATATTAATACATATTTCGCGATCTTAAGCGGTCATTTAATTTAACCCAAGTGGTTTTAATACGCCTCCACATATCCTCATTACAGCTCGTAAACGCGCTTTACACTCTTCTCCATTATTTCTCCTATTAATTCTGTTTAGACACGAAAATTTCGCCTCGTCTACATATTCTTGTCTATCTCGGTCCTGTATGTCGTTTAAGTCATTACCGTGCTTCCAACCAAATCCTTATCCCCATTCTATTGCAGACGCCACGCTGTCCTATTTCTTTATCACGTACTTATTTACATGCTTGACTTCTATCTTACCGGCCATGAATTGGTCCTCACACTTGCCAACCCGTCCCAACCACCCCGTCCTCGTAACTCCATGCCAGCACATGACCATTTTTATTTGCTTCTGCGTACTTATCCACTCAACGTTCTATATATACTGAATTGCTGCTCTTCATGCGCTCTCTTTCCCACAACATTCTCCAGTTTCCAACATCCTTCTCACACTCTTCATCCGACTTAGGTATTGCTTGAGAGCATGTTATTTCATCTGCACTCATTATATCCCATACCTTCCTTTGTCGTTGTCTTCATTGACAAGAGGTACGAGATCCGGAGATAAGTATTTACTAGGATTAAAGGACCAGCTCATTTTCTTTCCTTAACTATTTGCCATGTAAACTTGATGTCTTATCAAATGAGAACATCATTGCCATTGGTTTGGATTTGTATGAGGTGATGTACATTGTTTTACAAATTATAAGCAGTTCCCACAAAATATTGGGCGAAATATATGCATTTTCCAAACAAACTTTTCTCAAAGACGGCTCCAATTTCTTTCTTTCATTTTTTCTCTAAATATTCTTAGAATGCTTTCAAAAATGGCGCAGATCCAATTTTCGTTGATCTCTTTGAATTTGCCAAAATTTCAAACGTCACAAATAATGCGACAAATTATGTACTGTTGAAGACACTACGAGTTTCAAATCTATTAGAAATTCGAAATTCAATGCAAGCTGACTTGACATCCAAAAAATTTGATATCTCTATTTTCGCATCTCCCTGGTTGTTTGGTTGTTTTTTTTTCACGAATATTCGGTGATATGTCCTTACAATTATCATTACGGTGTATCACCACGATCATTGAAAAGAAAGGATATAACTTTATTTAAAAAATTCGTAGACTTTTTGCGAAAATTACAACTGTACTAAACCTTAGCGACTTTCCTCGGTCCCCCAATCGAATTTAATTTCTTACGATTATTTCCTCGCATATAGAAAATATAATTTTACCAACATAAATAAAACAATGTTCGTTTCATGATAAATATTCACCATATGGATAGATACGAGTAACATTATAAAGTCATAAAAATCAAATGTCACAAAAAAAATGAAACAAGAAAAGGAATAAAGACATTGACTGCAAGATGATTATTCCTTGTTATTCCTTTTATTATCCAATGATTTTTTTAAAATTATTTATACTCTTCGTATAATTACGTTCTGCTGAAACCACTTGCTCAGGGTTACTAGAGGTTAGGATATCTGTACAATGTTAGCCTTTTGGCAATTGTTTCCTCTCTTCCCGGACTCTTTGTAAATTAATGAATCATAAAAGATATTTTATATGCTTTCTGGAAGTAGAAGAAGACAGCGTAGTAAGCGCCAAGCATTAGGTGCATATTTTCAGAATATATACTGTTAATAAATCCATTAAAGATTGATTCTCTTTTGGAAAGGAGGCTTAGAAGACACTGGGATCGCTCTGAATAGAACATAGACGGGTAAAACACCCCAGCTTTGTTGGGGTTTGGGCCCACGATCCCCCGTTTAATAAACGTATTTCCTCACCACTACACTGCCAAGACACACCCAATGCAATTTGCATTACTATAAAAATAAACATTCACTACATTAAACACGAAACGCAATCTCGTCACGTAGGATCTTCTGTGAAAACTCTGAACGTACGTGTAAGCATATACAGAGAGCAAACATCCCGAAATTGTTTATTATCTTCCAACCACTCGCTGCAAACTTCCGCCATCGATCACTCGCCAGCGGCGGACGGAAGTGCGCCCGGGGCGTTCGCTCACCCGCCGAACGAATCCTCACTTAGCGCTGTTTATGGTCACCGGGGAATCGATAGCGGCGCCGCAGCAGCGCCGACGGCCGCCAGCTTAAAAGCTAATTACACATGTGCGACGCCGGCAAACAAAAGCAAGTGGACCTGCTCCCAATTACCCCACGTACTGACGCAGAAAATTTGATTGACACTGCAAGGCGCCGTCGAGGCAATTAACCTCACCACCTCGTCGACTACGGCCGCCGCCGCCACCGCCGCCGCGCCCGCCGGCGTTGACCTCGCAGCCGCCCGCCACTGGCCGCCCGCCGCCCCCGAGCTGCTGCCCCCCCGCGGCAACGAACCTTTCACGGCCACGCGCGCCGGCCGCGGGAGCTCAGTGGCGCCACTGTGGCTTTTGCAACATCGGTGACCGGGAGGGCCTAGGGTCCGAGTTCCCACGTTAGAGGGTTTTCAACTACTTAGTTTGGGCCCATTCAGCCACTGTTTGGAAAAGGATTCTAGCGGCCGGGTGCTCTGATCGGTAGTATTTTTGTGGTTTCTCCTAATGATTTTTATTTATCAGTGATTCCGGGCTCTTCAACCGCTACGGCCATTAATCCCGTAAGTATAGTACATATTTTCTCCTCGGGAGGTGGCGTGTATCTTCCTCCACTAGATTGTGAGATCCGGCGCTGACCTACAGTCGGCTAGCGGAGTTTTCCCAACCAGGTATCTCCTACCATCGGGGCACCGCCCGAGCCGGGGAGACTCGACCGGTCTCCAGGCATGTGTGGAAGTGTAGTGCTTGTAAGTGTGTGTAAGTAACGGGTGATAATAGGACAAGAAGGAGGAAGGAAATATCGCGCGCGGTCCATCGCCCGTTTGTTAGGGAACTGCTCCGGCATTCGCTTGGTGTTGATCATAGAAACAACGGAAAACGAACAATCAGAGCAGCCGGCCGCTCGAAGTTTCCTCCAGACAGCGACTGAACTCGATCTAGCTATCTAGGTAGTGTCGAAAATCCTGACAGCGTCTGCAATCGAACTTAGCGTCTCCCGGTCAGAGACACTGCTTTCTCCGATCAAATGAGTGAATCCTGCAGTAGAATGCTAACGAACGGACCACGGACCGCGCGTGATATCCTGTTCATCCTGGTTCCCTCCTTTCACCTTAATCACACTCAAACACACACACCGTTATTTGCACTACACTATCACATATGTCGGGAGACTATCCCGGTGTTTAGATCTTGTCCTGAAGGAAGCAGACCTACACTGTGGATAGATACGTGGAGGGAATTCTCATTAGTTGACTTGTAATGTGGATCCGGATCTCCCGTTCCGTCGGGAGAGGATCACATCCACCTCCTATGATGTAATATGTACGGCACTAATAGTTTTAAAAGGCGACGCGCCCTGGGCAATAAATACAGAATCGATCAACCTCCATCATCCACGCTGCTTTTGCCACAGCGATATTCCCTCACCATCTCCCCTGCCTTTTCCGTCGCTCCCAGCGCCACCCCCGCGTCAGCCACTTCATGAGCCCGCGAGGCCTTCGCCGGAAATTACCCGTCCGAGCGTCCGCCGCTTCCCTCGCCAGCGCCCTGGTCCGGGCTGCCGCTCTCCATCTTCCCACCTGCCGATTCTCCCACAACTCCTTCTCCCACAATCCTTCGCCCACAACTCCTTCTCCACAACTTCCTTCTCCACAATCTTTCCCACAAATCCTTCTCCCACACTCGCTTCTCCCCACAACTCCTTCTCCACACCTCCTTCTCCCACAACTCCTTCTCCCACAACTCCTTCTCCCCAACTCCTTCTCCCACAACTCCTGTCTCCACACTCTCCTCCCACAACTCCTTCTCCCACACTCCTTCTCCCACAACTCCTTCTCCCACAACTCCTTCTCCACAACTCCTTCTCCACTTCCTCTCCCAACTCCTTCTAACTTCTTTCCATTCTTACTTCTTTACTGACTCCTTATTCAATTATCTCTTCTCAACTCTTACTCCCACAAATCCTTCTCCCACAACTCCTTCTCCCAACAACTCTTCTCCCATCAATCTTTTCTGCCCTCACACAACTCCTTCTCCCACAAACATCCTTCTCCACAACTCCTTCTCCCCACAACTCCTTCTCCCACACCTCCTTCTCCCACAACTCCTATCTCCACACTCCTTCTCCCACAACTCCTTCTCCACAAAACTCTTCTCCCACAACTCCTTCTCCCAGAACTCCTTCTCCACAAACTCCTTGTCTACCCCCCTATGTCCCACCCCCTTTGTCCACCCCGCTCTGTCCCACCTGCCCGTTCTCCACCTGCGCCGTTCTCCACCTGCCCCGTTCTCCCACCTGCCCGTTCTCCCACCTGCCCGTTCTACACCTGCCCGTTCTCCCACCTGCCGTTCTCCCACATTTTTTTTTTTGGCCCCCGTCTCCCACCTGCCCGTTTCTCCCACCTGCGTTCTCCCACCTGGCCCGTTCTCCCACCTGCCCGTTCTCCCACCTGCCCTTCTCCCACCTGCCCGTTCTCCCACCTGCCCGTTTCCCAACCTGCCCGTTCTCCACCTGCCCGTTCTCCCACCCCGTCCCCACCCCCGTTCTCCACTCCCGTTCTCAACTCGTTCTCCCACTCCCGTTCTCCCACCTTCCCGTTCTCCACTCCGTTCTCGCACCCATTGCTCTCCGGCTCCACTTTCCCTCACACATTCTGTTGCCACGCCGCTGCCCAGTCGCCCCTGCCCTGCTATTTACGCTTCACTGTCAGTACCCAATCTATTGTCACCAAAACCTGCAACTCCATCCACACTGTCAGCAAATCTAAGCCTGCCATTTTAGTTTCTCGCACTTACTAACGTAAGAAGAGAAAGTATTATGTGTCCGCCGGAAAGAGGGCAAAGTTTCGACACAAAAACTCTTATTGCCGGGCTCTAGTAAGGAAAAAGTGGGTACATCCACTTGCTAAATATAGAAAAAATCCTGTAACACGTGGTGTAGCCAAAAACCATCTTTTGAGGGTCCTTGATTTCGAAAAAGTTAACTGCAAATCGTCCGTCCGTCCACAATGCTAGCACATACACCCTTCAGCTGATTTTTTTCCAAAATTCCTATTCCACAATCGTTGTAGCTGATGTTACGGGTAGTAATAGTAAAGTGATTAACATTAACATTATGTTTAAAAATTAATTGTTTGAAGCGATGAGAAAATAAAACGTTGGTATAAAGTTATTAATTCGTTCTTTCGGATGCTTTCATAATGGGACATATTGGATGGCATTTATTTCTGGATGTTCTCTTTATTTGTGAAATTATCCTCGCTTGTCTGTATGATATGCTGGAAATAAAAAAGTCTATATTTTATCACTAATTGATGAAGTGCAGTTGTGTACATTTTAACTCAGGGCAATGCAATGAATTCACAAGCATAGCAGATCAATAAAGATCTCAAAGGAATATGGCAGTGAGCTGTATTATCTAAACCATACTTATAATCAGGACTCGAATTCGGATGACATCCATCTTTCCGTTGGTGCATTCTAGATAAGGTTAACTAATAAATATTTATCATGACGTGTAGGTGATAGAAATGTATAGTTATTAGATCATTTTTTGCAATTTCTTGTTTTTTTAAATTTTTAGGTCATTGTTTGGGTCTATGCGTCATTTTTACATATTTCGTTTCCCTTTCGTGTATTTTTAGTGAATGTGCCGATTGTAAAAGAGTAATTATGTCTTACTTTAGTAATAATTATTGTCGTTCCATAGAATCTCTTTTAATGTTCTCTTCTGCGAGGTTATGTACACGAGATGAGGACGAATACATTTTCATTTGTTCCTTCATCAAGCTCAACCCTCGAGTAATTGCTTGTCAAAAAAGAAATTATACAGCTTGAGCTGTTTTCAAAATGGCCCCAAGCCGTGTTTTCAAAATGGTGAGTATTTGTTTACCAGCTTTTTTACAACACACAGAAAAGTATTACGACACTCAAATGACACAGAGATTACATGTTTTTATCCATTCAGAAAGTTAATATTTCTAATAAAAAACATAATATCTACACAAAATATGAACCTTATGGCAGCACACTGCAAATATCAAAGTTATTTTATATTATTCCAAAATAAAATAAGTGTTCATCTTCATAAAATTTACTGAAATTCAAGTAAAATCAGAATAGAATAACAATTCCTCAACGAGTTTAATTTAAAAATTCTCTCTCATAAAATAAATATTTTTACATAAAAACGAAAGTATAAGTTCCAGAGATCTCGCTCCATAAATTATTTACATTCATAATAAATAAAAGGTTGCTTGGATCTTCACTGCCCTTGCTCCCTCCAAACATCCCATTCATTCGCATTTAATGGGACATCGTGACACTTTTCGAGAGACCAGTGGGGAACTTTGACCTTGGAGCAGTGCCCCTCTGGCGGAGATACCTGGGGGGAGAATAGAAGTGTAGGGCGTTGCCAGATCTCACGTTCCCCTGGGAGAGAAACACCACCATATTTAGCGACATAACATGCACTACAGTTTCGGGACTAATGACCAAAGCAGTTGACTCTCATCAATCAAACGGAGAGCAGAAATCGCCATCTCCTCCCAGTGCCTTACGTACCTCCTCCTTGGTCTCGGCGCCCAGGCTCCAGCTGGTAAGCCGCTGCAGCAGGATGCTGGTGCGCTCCCCCTGCGGCAGAGCGCGGGCGCGCGCGCGAGTGAGCGAGAGGGGGTGGGGGTGGGAGGGAGCGCGCGGGAAGCTTTGCGTATTTGGCGCCAGAGTTCAGCCCTGCGCGAGGCCCGCGCGCGCGTCCCTGGGATACTCCCGGATATAAAGTGCGCGCTGCTGGAGGCTGGCGGCAGTTTCCAGAGCTCGGGTGGCGTCGCGCGGCCCCCGTCAAATATTTGGAGCTTGCCCCCAGCCGTGGACGGCTTCCGAGGGGACGAGGGCGGCGCTAAGCTGACCCCTCGGGCCGCGCGAGGTGAGGCGAGGCGAAACGACGCGCACAATGGTCCGAAATAAACGGGAATGAGAGCGTGAGGAAAACCACGAGCAAAAACTTGTTACTTTAGAATCTGGGCGAGTTGATAATTAAAATTATTATTCCACAGCCTAAAGTCAAAAATTGAAATCTCCAGTTCACCTGCTTCCCGAGAATTATATTTTTATAAAGGTTTAATTTATATTTTATTCTACATATTTATAATTTTAAAATATGTGTGGACACAAAAAAATATTTTGATTATATTAAATATTTTTACGTTAAATGTAAACAAAAAGAGTTCACGTTTCACAGTTTTATGTTTACATGCTATTTTGATTTATATTTATAAATTTGTAATAAATATACAAGTACATATACAAAAATTAGCTAATTTCATAATTTATTTATTACAAAATAATTGTTGTAATAAATAGGAGTTTATTAAAAAAGTTTTGTCAAAAGGCAAAAGAATATCATAGCTATTTTAACATTAAATTATCTTTCCATAATGCGTGACATTTTGGAGAGCATGGACGTACACAGCATTAAATTTTTTACTTACATTTCAGTAAGAACATCTTGCAAGAATTTTTAATTAACGTAATTTTAATTGATGACAATAAACCCGTAACAAGAAAAAATAATTAATGAAATATTATATAAGAACGGCTCTGCGAAACAAACAAATTATTTTCCATTCTACACTTAAATAGCCAATATTACTACTTGTATCATTATAAACTTCGTCATTAACAAATAACACTATTTTACTTTAAAGTGACGAATTTTTAAATGTGCCTCTTTTCATGTGCTCGGATTGTACAAGATGAGCAGGCATACACGCAACAACAGACTGCACCGTATGCACCAACCCTTGAAAAAAGCGAATTAATTCTTGAGTATTCTCTCTATTTTAGGTTGTGTAAACTACAGCGGTTTGAGTTAACATCAATAAGATGCAACCATCTTAACAAAAAATACTTCTTCCTTGGCTCTCACAAAAATTGTTTCTCAAAGCTTAACCAATATCTTGGTTTAAAGACAAAAAAATGCTGCGTTAAAATGGAGCGCAAAATATCATTGGAAACCTAGAAGTAAATGTTGAATAAAATGTTTTACGTTACGGAAAACAGCGACGCGAGCGGCTTGGGTCATTCTTTCATATTTCTCTACCACAATCCGCGTTCTTTCAGTTACCATCTGGTCCCCCACTGTCAGTTACCATCTGAGCTCTGATAATAGCACTATGATAAAATGGTTGACATGAGGGAATGTATTGTTGAAACATATGAAGAAGTAATCCGTGGGCATAATGAGTCCTTTTCGATATGGGAGGTGTCATTACAGTTTTGGCGGCAGGAAAAAAAGACAATTGCTCATCGCTCAACAAGACTCACATAAATAAGATCAAGGTACCGAGAAACTAGGGCCACAATAGACATACACTTCAATGAGCGTACAAATTAAAAAATAAAGGATATTTATCATTTACGCATCCCATCAAACAATATAACTACAAAATAAAAGTCAAAAGTTTCAAAATTCTTAATTAAGATAAACCTACCAAACGTAAGAGGGAGCTTCGCACCTCCTTATGCTCTACCGCATTTCTTGTAAAATTGGAGTGCAAAACTCTATAATATCTGTACGAGTGACCAGATAGTAAATAAAGTGTTTTTAAAAAAGGTGTTAGATGAGAAAGATGTGCGGATGCTTTATAAGCACACAATCAATAGACCGTGTTTACCGGTCTTGCCAGATTACCTCCGAAAAACAGAAAAGAGTTATCCGGAATCTGTGAAGGATGTGATTAGACGCAAAATCTCACCATTGACGCAAAGAGAGAGAGAAAGCGAGAGAGAGGGACAAAGATAGAAATAAAGAAATATTGAATGTGAGAGCAAAAGAGAGAAAGATATTTATTTAGTCTTCTCAACAAATACATATATATATACTACGTTATCTATTTTCGTATATTACATACTTTTTCTTTTAAAGTCTTTATTATCAAAATTTTTATAGCTAGAGATAATTTATTATCTAATTCAAATTTTGTATCACATAGTATTTTTTATCTGTACAATTTTACTTAAAAGAATTACTAAATTGTGCCCTTGTCTTCTTTCTCGTATTTTGTCTTTCACTCTTTGAATTTTGTTGACTAAATATCCCGTTATCTAATTTTTAATTAATTTAAAAATAAAAATCAGAATTTTATAATAAATTATCTATTTTGTTGACATAAATATTAGTTTGTAGCAGGTCCAGCAGTGGAGAGTACCTATTGCATTGAATTATAATGTCATGGCTCTGAACTCAAAACTACTCTTAACTCTACTCGGCTGTTGGTGAAACCGGCCTTAAACAGGGCGCGTTGAATACAAAATCTTGAACCCTGAACAATGTGCCAAAAACAATTACCCACTTTCTCATCACCGGATATAAATCATTAAGTAATTATTGAGCATCCTCGAAACAAATATCTGAAAGGAAAATTGCAATCAAACAAGATATCAAGAGACCGTTAAAGGAAAATCGAGCAGCATTTCTATTCAAATTCGCGATAAACTAGGGAAATTCTTTTCAGCCAGTCTGTGCAAACGGAAATCATACAGAATATTAAAAGAACGTTTTTTACAGCGAAGAATAAAAAAATCTGCTAGAGCCATGCGTATTGAAATAAAGAGATCTGGAACCAAAGAGAATACGGGGCTCCGGTCGGCAACGATTATATAAGACAACCAGAGTCTCGCAGAGTTGTTAGGTCAGTTGGTGCTGCTACAATCGCAGGTTATCACGATTGAGGTGAGTTTCAACGTGGTGTTATAGTCGGCGCCAGAGACATGTGGCATAACATCTCCTAGGTCGCTATGAAATTTGGATTTTCCCGTACGACCATTTCACGAGTGTACCGTGAATATCGGGAATCCGGTAAAACATCAAACCTCCCGCATCGCTTCGACCGCAAAAACATCGTGCAAGAATGGGACCGACGACGACTGAGGAGACTCATTATACGTGACACGCGTGCAATCCTTCCGCAAATTGCGACAGATTTAAATACTGGGCCATCAATAAGTGCCTGCGTGCGAACCATTCAACGAGACATTATCAATATGGAGTTTCATGGTTCACTCGTGTACCCTTGATGGCTGCGCGACAGTTGATGAATGAAAACATGGTGCATTCTCTGACGAGTCTCGTTTCACATTGTTTCGAGCGGATGGATGTGTAAGAGGTTAGCGACAACCTCAATAAACCACAGAACGAGAATGTCAACAGGGGGCTGCTCAACCTCTGTGATATGAGGCGTGTGCAGTTGGAGTGATAAGGAACCCCTGATGCGTCTGGATGCAAATCTCACAGGTGACACGTACGTAAGCATCTTCTTTGATCACCGGCATTCTTTCATGTCCTTTGTACATCCCAACGGACTTGCGCGATTCCAGCAGGACAATGCGACAGCCCACACGCACAGAATATCTACCGAGTTGCTCTAGCAACACACTTTTGAATTTAAACACTTATACTGGCCACTTCAATCCCCAAACATGAACATTATTGAGCATACGTATCTGGGATTCCTTGCAACGTGCTGTTCAGAAGAGATCTCCATCCCCTCGTACTCTTATGAGTTTATGGTCAGCCCTAAAAGATTCATAGGGTCAATTATCTCCAGCACTATTTCAGGCACTCGATTCCATGCCACGTCGTGTTGCAGCGCTTCTCCGGGCTCGCGGGGTTCCTACAAGATATAAGGCAGGAGTACCAGTTTGTTTGGCTCTTCGGTGTATAGTACGATTTATTTAGTCGAAACCTTGAACAGCTGATTTACGTTGAGTGTACGGTTAAATAAATCGTAGTATATAACGAGTTCGTGTTTTTATAGATGTTTTGCGCCTCATTTCTATGTAGAGTTTCTTGTTTTCATTAGTATATTGGTTTAGCTTTGTCAATAGTATGGTAAAGGAAATAATATCTACAAAAATTTTGTGGAGATTATTTCCTTTACCATACTATGGATTGCCGCAACATATCTGCTACCACCACGGAATTTAGCTTTGTGAAACTATTTTTGTGAATACAAAGTAAGAATTATTTTGTTACCAAGACTATTGTGTCTCTCATGACAGTATCCACAGACCAAAATGTTCATAATACCTAAATGGGCACTCACTTTTTATACAGGCTGTATAAAGTGATTGTGCAAAATCATGACCCAGAAAATGCTATTTTCTCCCAAGATATAGTGAACATTTTCTTTACACGGTACTGTACCATGTTCGGACGTAACTAAGACATTATGTGTTCCATAGTGGTATTTTCGCTAATTTCCGCGCCACCGGTGCGTCCTCCAATTCCATTGCAACTCTTCTGATGGGGAGGCTTAGGTGGCTCATGCCATCAATTGATGTCATTGCAGAAGCTCGGATCGGGAGGTTCAAGGGCTCGAGTTCTAAACTGTGGAAGGATTTTCGACACTAGCTACATAGCTAGATCGCATTCAGCCGCAGTCTGGAAGAGAATTCTAGCGACCGGCTTCTCTGACCTGAAAATTTCCGTAGCTTTTCCGATCAACAACAGATGAATACCGGAGCTGTACTCTGACACACCGGCCATGGACCGGCCATGGTCTCTGTCTTGTCATGTCCTCATCCCTTACTTACACACACTTCCATTTACGTGCACCACACTACCACACATGTTGGGAGATCGGTCAGAGCTAAGAGCTTGTCACGGCAGAGGCGGTGCCCCGCTCATAGGAGATACCTGGTTGGGAAAACCCCCTCACATATCGACGGGTAGGTCAACGCCAGATCTAATCCTCCAGCGGGGGAGGATCACCACTCCCGCGATAAAGCATGCATTGCACGTATGGGAGTAGTGACCTTAGCAGTTGACGGAATATAGGTGTTGTGGTGTGATATCTTTGGCATTTTTAAAATAATTAAAGATGTCATTGCCAACAATATTATTTAAAGCAATAGCAGCTAGCAGCAATAGCAATAGCAGACAACTGATGATGATGGCTAAGCCATCGAAAGCTGCTATTGCATTAAATAATATTGTTGGCAATGACAACATGTTGACGGAATCACTAATTGATCGATCTTATTACGGCTCTCATCAGTCCTAATCTTGGTGCGGAAGTCCCCAGCTGCGCTCCGATTTCGCTACTTTGTAGAAAGCAGAGGCCAGTCGTGTGAAACTTTGCCCGCACGAGCTTCTTGCCTGCTTCGGCGCTACCGGCACGGCCAACTTCCCCTGATTCCGCTCACATTTCTCCGCCAAATTCACAAAGGTGTGTACAGGCGCAAGCTGTAGCTGGGAATACAAGCACAACATTTGATCAAAATATCACGATATGTGGTCGTTTTCTAACGCACGAAGTGGTTGCTTTCTACGATGAATTGGTTACTTAATACAAATCTACTAATTTTCTAGCAAGTGACAGAGATTTGTTCATAATATATTTTATTACTTATTACTTCATTTTCTACGTGTTTATTTTCTTTCTAATATTTCCTCGCACGCTCAATTTTTGTTTCTATGAGGGGCAATTTGTTTCGTGAATCTGTTTGAATGAAAAAAAATTTTTACCGTTTTTGTCCTGGATAATGTATTATTAAGGAATTGTGTTAATTACTGAGTAGACCAATAATGTTAATTTATCATGTCTCTGTAAAGTCAAAGTTAATCTCCTCTAATAAAACCTCCTCTTAGATTTATTTTATCAACTTTACTGGCGGATAGTTCTTTTAAAAATATTTATTCCTAATTTGAACATAATAACAATCATCACATAATAACAATCATATAAGTAATTTATATTACAATTATTAATATTCTTAATATTAAATGATTGTACTCATCAGTATATGTAATTAGAAAATAAAAATTCTTCCGAATCAAAATGTTTAATTTTTCTCTCGATTGATAAGTTCAAGTATAACTAATGTATTTTATTTTTATGGATAATTTCTTTGCTTTAATATATCAAGTGGAAATCAATATATCTAATTTCGGATCAAAATCTTTCAACTGATTTCTTCAAAAGACTGTCATTAACCAGTAGAGTCCACCAGAAGAGTAACCAGTTGTGCACAATTACTTTTAAATTTCGCGGTAGTTCTTCGGGACGCAATGCTCGCAAACTCTAGTAAGTTAGTTACCTTACCCAAGACCTTGGCATGCTTAGCATAGGCGTATCGCTACAGCAACCTCACGGATCGCGGTCTGTGATGTTCGCTGCAGCAAAAGAAAAGACAAATATTTCATAGCTGCCGATGGTCCAAAAGCTAATGATTTTCAAGCGCAGTAAGGCGTAATGGTTGGCGTAGATCTGGACTCTGTACATGTGAGCTACACCATCGATATTCGAATACCAGACGAATGCCGGAGCAATACCCTAACAAACGGCCAACAAACCACAATCGATATTTCATTTCTGTCCCATCCTCACCTCTTTCACAACCCCCCCACACACACACACACACGCACTTACATGCATTACTCTACCGCACATGTACGGAAACCAGAGCTTGTCCTGATTTGAGAGTTCCGCCACTAATGGGAGATACCTGCTCGTGGAAAACCTGGCAAACCGACGTGTAGGTCAGTCCCGGATCTCGCAACCATGTAGGAAAATATTATCACTCCTTCCTGTGATAAAAATCCACTACACTTACGGTATCAGTGCCCTTAACCGTTGGCGAGCCCGGAAACACTCATTCAATCAGTATCTGCGCGGAGTGTGCAGTCATTTTAGGCCCACTGTAACCGCATGAGCGGGGCGGGCGGGGCGAGGGGGGGCGGGGCGGCGGCTTGACGGGCGGCGGGCGGGGCGGGTTGGGCGGCGCGGGCGGCAGCACGACGCGTACACGGCTGGCCGAGGAATGACTGGCACTGGCGTTGACTCAGCCGTCGCGAACTGTGAGTTTCACCTCGCCCACTGTCAACTCGACGTCCCCTAAGGCTTCATTAGTTTCAGTTTGCTCGCCGACTCGATTTTCCGAGCTTCCCTTGGAACCTTGTTTTCATTCGGAGAGGCAAAGAACGTAGATTTTAAGTGGTACATTGTGCCGTGTGAAACGTGATAAATATGAGATAGTCAACACATTTCTGTATTTCATTTCACTCTACACGCTTAAATGTGTGTGAATATTTTATTTTTTAATATTTTCAGAAGGTGCAGGATTGCTCATAGCTCCCACTCCAGTGTTTAACACCATTTTACATTGTTCTTGAACAAGAGTACAGTCGTCACAAACACAAAAAAGATCTTAAATTGACAAATTAAATGTCACATTCGATCATAATTTTTTTTTAATTTCGTCCAAAAGTAAGACTACATTGAGGATACGCGTGCCAGAGATTTACAATATCAGGTATATTTGATATTGAATTACTCATAAAATTGAAATAAATTAAGTAGTCCTTACAGGTTATGATATGAAAAATATTTTGATTTTCCAGTTGCTATACATTTTTCCACGAAGAAGTAAATAGGAACTGACGGATTTATAAAAAGTACTACCCAGAATTTGAAATCAAATTACAAAGATAAAAATTTTCAAATTGACTATATATTTCAATACCTAGATCCGTATTGAAATATATAGTTAAAGTTTATATAACACAAAAGACTCCATGATTATACATTGTTCTTATGTGGTATAATTATTTGGATAAGATCTTATTTCAATACGCATCTAGGTATTGAAATATGATCTTATCCAAATAATTATACCACAAAAGAACAATGTATTTTTTTACATTTTTCAGTCATTGAGTCTTTTGTATTATATCAAACTTAAACAAATAACAATGACAATTTGTAATATCACATATGCCGTCGTCTGCAAGCGTTTGATGTGAAAGGACTTACCTCCCAAACAACAGCCTCGCAGCGGTAGCACAGGTACACCAACCGCAGCACTAGCAGGCCGACGTGCGTGCACATGGACACGAAGTACCATGCGGGGAACGAGGGCGACGTGGGGTTGAAACTTACCACGGCGAAGAACAGCAGCATCACCACCTAGACATCAGAATCGTATTTAGTCCATTACGGGACATGTCCCAATTACGAAAAGTATTTTAACTTTTGTGTCTTACATGATACTTTGCAGAATATATAATAAATATTCAGAATATATAATAAATGTTTGTTAGGGGACGTATAATACTTTGCTTATTATTTCTCATAGCACATCGATTTATAATGTGTAATTATTGGTAAGTGTACGTTAAATGGTGAAAAGTAATAAAGATCTCGATTACAGGTAGAACGTAAACGCTTTTGAGACACACCTGACCAGGCGGGTTTACTATTAAGCGTGATGCGAGTATTTGGAAATTTAATTACATATGGTAAGGATTTCAAAAATATTTTTAGAGTTGGGTAACACCAGATGAACAAAAATACTAAGCGTTCCGTTTTGGGAACACTGATCACATTCAGTTATTTTTCAATATTACTATGCTCTGAGCGTTCAAGCGTACACCATCACCAATGTGCACTTCGTATTACTTTTATACCACGCTGTAACTTTAGTTTTCGATAATGTTTTGTCATTTTTGCATTTTACTTTTTACTTGCAATTTCTAAGAATGTGGAGCGGTATTGATCAAGTTTGGTCATTCAATATATTCGGAACTTTTCTGAAGAAAAATGTCTGTATATTAGTAATAACTGTCGTTTTATTTCTAAAAAAGGATATGTAAATATCCAATATGTTACAATTTCAATTAATTCCTTAAACAAAATCATATGACAGATGAGAATATTTCTGATGAGGACCTTTTTACGGATCTGTCAAAATGCAAAATTTATTTGGGCACTTTTATTCCAGTGTGGATTGCTTCATTGAACTTGAAAGCTGACTATTGGAGCAATTTTTGAAACTCTTGAAAATAAATTCCATCTTCAAACATCAAAGGAGATAGATAAGGAGTACTCTAAAATTCCTGTAGATTACATATCAAAAATCTACAATAAAATTATTGACGTGAAATATCACAAAAGCAGTGACATTAGTTAGCAACAAGTTTTACTTTTGTGAAACAATTTATCGATATCAAACTGTTCGATAAAGCGCCTATTCCACTTCATAATACAATAATACTTGCAAAATACAAAAAGTCAGCATTTCTATCTCTACACGCTGAGAATAGATCACAAATGGTACTTGGCGTTGTTTACACATTTTTTGATGTAGCTGTCGTGAACACCTGGAGTCTATTTAGAAAATAACACTAGTCATGTTTACTGGATGTGCAAAGAAGAATAGTTTTCTCCAACCTTTCAAAGGAGACTATACACCCAGGAAAGCCGAACAACAAAGAAAATGTCCAAAGGGGGTCGAGTCAATACTTTATGAAGGACTACTTCTTGCAACTATTTCATAGAGCGCATTAGTAATTGCCAATCAAAGTTGCGCTGAGTGAAAAATGAAAAGTAATAATCAACATGGCTGTCCTAGAGACGCCACGCCGCAGTCACAGATGCCAACGTTTCGGCCGTCGTACTGCAACCATCCTCAGGGTAAAGGAAGCATTTCGCCTTGAGGAAGGTCGCATTGTGACGGATGAAACTTGGCTTCTCTGTCTAGGATGCGGATTATTTGTGTAATAATCAGTTGAAATTTGAATGTAGTCAGGTAAAAAAAGTATACATTCATTATCATTAACAACATGTGATTCATTTGCGTTTTACACATGCGTTTCATCACATGCGTTTGAGAGCAGCCGCAGCAATTAAAAGAGAAGTAAACTAATTTATTGACAACAGCATATTCTTTCCCAAATTATTTGAGACTGTCACTAATATTATATTACTATTTTAATGCACAAAAGTATTTTCAATCCGCAAAAACATTTACCCGGACTGAGATATGCAGTTGAATGCCCAGACTCCGTGATCGCTTATTCAACATACAAGATTTTTTTGTTATCAAGTAACGCAAAAAGAAATTGTTTTAATACACACGTTAAACAAATTTTAAAAGTCGTATTTATAAGAAGATGGTTTGAAAAGTTCTCAATTTGAAAGTGAAAATGAAAAATATATTTTTAACATAATCTCCAATTACACTAATATATTTCTCTCAGTTATATTCTAACGCCTTTATTCCGTTTTTGTTGTGTTATTTCATCCGCAATTACACAAAAAATTCAGAGGAATCGAAATCGAGAAAATATGGTGGATACATTTCATAACGCCTTCTAGTTTTCCATTGCCAAACCATTTTTGTGAGCACAAGCATTGGTGTGATAGAAGTTTATATTCTTTTCCTGAATGTCGAATCTTTTTCACGAAGTTGTTGTCTACATTTGTTTGATAGTTGATAATCTCCAATTACAGTTTTACTAAAAAGATAATCAATTATGAGAATTGTTTTCGGATCCCAAAATGAATTTATGCCATCACCTTTTCCACCGATGGCATTTCGGTTCTTTGGAGCAGGTAGACCGCCTTGTCCACTGTTTGGAATATTGTTTTGATTGTGGTGTGGAATGGAGAAACCACATTTCATCCATTGTCACAAATCGTAGAAAGTCCCTCACGTTTTTCCTAATATGCGCCAAGCATTATTTGGAAAGTTGCACACGTTTTGATCCACCATGGTCAGGTTACAACCATCTTACGCAATTCCTTTTCATTTCCAAATCTTCATGCAAAATGTGGCCACATTTATTTGGAATGCTTACCACCTCAACCATTTCGAATATCTCCCACGCTGATCTTCCAAGAGTGTCTCGTGCCCTTTTAGATTATTTCCAGTGTTGTCCGGTAGACCTTCATGTTTATCATCTTGGATGCAGACACATTTGAGCCACGTTTAAAATCGTGCGACCTTGGTTGTGATGGAGAAGAACCATCATTCACATTTTAAAATCTTGAATGAATTTCGGTCAGCGACAAACCTTTTACGTAGAAAGTTACCACTGTACGGTACTCATTTTTCTCCATTTTCATGAATACGCGCACTACAGCCTTAGAAATCTACCTACCGAGTAGAATGACTCGCAAATTCACGTAGAGCCCTCTGAAAGTTGCATCTACATGGAAGAAAAATAATTCGAGAAGTTCTGCGATCATTGGACAAGACCAATAAATTTTCAGACCACCTTCATACACACATTAATGGTACACATTTATCTTTCCCCCATTTTAATTGTAAATTCTGCCTCCAAAGAAATTAAGATACCATGAGAAAACTACACAAAAGCATATAAAAAGAAAGTTGTGATAGTGGAGGAATGGGGGTGTGAAGCAGCTTACGTTGCAGTCATCAGTAGAGACGTAAAGGCTAACTCCGTTTCCCCGGGTTACTTCCCCTGGAAACGTGTCAATTTTTTTTATTTCTTACTAGATAGGGATATGAGATTTCAAACGTTATCTTTAACAAAATCGTATTCTGTTACCGAGAATAAACCAGATACTATAGTATCGCGATTGCAAAATACCTCGCACAAATAAAATGTAAACCATACCGTCAATAACAATACGTATACACGTACGCAACATATCACCGATCAAACTAGGAAGAGTGAACTACTAAATACGGATCGCTGGCAAATCACATGTCTATTTGTCGACAATTGTTTTTCCAACGAGAAAGTACCACAGAGCGAGATTCTGTGCTTCATCGCAAAAACATACATGATCAAACAATGTCGATTGGCGTGGGAGCACCACCAGTGAAATGTTTTTCTAACGATCAGAATCAAACAAACTGTTCGCTAAGTAGATGAACGCCGTGAAAATGTTTCCTTGCGGAATATTGAGTAGCGTTGTTTATTCATTGGTATTGAGATAAACTTTGCTGAATTTTAAAATATTAGTCATTACAAAAAATGTGCAATCATATTACTTCAAAGTTTTCAATATGCGATAAAACATATTCATTATTCTAAAAGCAATTATATCCTTGTCATATCTAACAAATACTTTATGAAATTACAAATGAAAATTTTATGCACACCCTTTCATTTCAATAATATCAATTCCGCTTTATTTGATGGTTTGTACTGTCCGCTATACTTGATATTTTCTTTAAAGAAAACATATTTAAACCAAATGTTTAAATATCAATGTTTGTACCGTCGAAAATTTGTTCTGAAGATGATCAGAAAATGACAAATGTATTTTTTCTCTTAATGCAATAAATTGCTACGATTTCAATGTGGAATAGTGCCATAAAAAGCTCGTATAAATACCACACGTACATTTATAAGTGACAGTATTGGATATTTGTGAGAAACATTCGACTGTTGTATATGTAAATCGTTCAATGCAACTTAAACAGTTGTTAAATCATTTTCTTACCTTTCCATGCCGATGCAATCATTTAATACAAACGCATTTGGAGTAATTCATACATAGAAGAACCTGAACCTAATCGAGATCCTTTTTATCTGCACTCAAACTTCGAGGATATACGAATTATCAACATGAAATGATTCACCTCTTATAAACGAAAAAAATATGCATGTTGTCTCAGTTTGTACGAACATAGGTCAAGTTTCTTTTGTTCGGCCATTAGAGTTCCCGCGGTCAAATCACGACGAACACGAGTCGCCGTTAACGAGGTTGTCCTTCGGAGCCTAACGACGTTTGCCCGCTCCGTCGATTTTTACGGTCTTGTTTGCGCGAAGTGTTGAGCTAATCAACTGGAACTGGGTTTTACTTCGCTAATCAAGGGGATGTTTTTATGTTAGCCTGGATGCGTTCTTTAAGTTGAAAATTTGCGTGCGTTAAGTTTCTGCGCTCTGTATGAATTATTTATCAATGTTCGCGAAACTTATTAAAGACATGCATCTTTAATGCACTTCTGCCGAAGGCTCCAATCTCTTACATTTAATATGATGCCATCGTGTAGTGGTGGTAGATTGGGTTTGCAACTTTTGATAAGACTATATGCGTCTATAAAAGTCAATGTACACTTCCATAAAAATATAATACAGAGTAATAATGGAGTAAGTAATCTTAAACGATAAACTTGGCTTGCCATTGTGATAAAATTCAAAGAACATAATTGTTACTTTTTAGCGGCAAAAGTTTGGAAAGAGAAAATCTGTATACCACTCTCGAAACTTATCAGTAGCACTTCGCTCGGAATAATTATTTCATAAAATAGAGCAGCGTGAATTATATTTGTACAATTGATAATATATTAGTAGTAAATACTAAAATGTTTATTTTGTTTATTACAAGAAAAAATGTGTTTAAATGTTTATACAGCAGACTCTCTATATATTTCATTGCATTGGTATATGGAGTTTTGAGATAAGCTATAAACTCAATAAAGCGTGCGAATTTTGAAAAATGTTGAGACAATAAACATACCTCTATGTTAACGTATGAGAAATTCTCAATCTCTGAAATAATGCTCATAACCCTTGAGTAACCGAAGGGAAATGATCGCTCCTGTCTAGTTACTCATTAACTTGATTGAAGATTTGTTCAAATTATCACGAAAAATTTTCGGACACACACTCAATAAAATAGTTGGACTTTACCATTTTGTCAATTTTTTCATAGCCTTATTCAACATCGGTCTTATCTCTGCTTTCAGACAAGATTAGATTTCCTTAGATTTCTTACATTTCTTACATTTCCTCGGCGGAAAAAGCTCCTGTGAGCTGAAGTTTCTCTGAGACCTTCGTCCCAACATTTTATAAAAGTGGCGAAAAGATTGAACCGGTATCACGTGTGCTTTTCAAAACATTGGAGGTCAAAGTCACGAATATTCGCACGCAATTTTCGAAAATATCCAAATTCCTAGCCATTTACCTGTATGTTGAATGACCTTTTGACAAGATGTAAAGAGAATTGGTCATAAATATTTTTTTTCTGCAATCAACGATTCTCTAGAATTTTAAGTTACAAATTACAAGATATTGCTTTTTGTAAATCTGCCAATTTTCATTCGTTTTACCTCCAATGGAGTTCTCTTCAAACTTGTAGAAAATAGAGCTTCTTATAAAACCTAACCGAATTCATTGTTTTTCACACGACAAACCTCACGCCGATGTGCCACTGAGAAGAGGTGGCAGTGTAGGACCTGCTCATTTACAGTACGGATATGAAAATATAGAATATGTTATAACATTCAATCAATACATAATTAATTTAATATTAAAATAAAATTGCGCAAAATAATATTTATTTTTCATTGTTGCTGTTCCTTAATAATATGTAAATTACCATTTTTGTAAACTACTCAAACATGTAAATAATTACATATTTATTAACAACATCTAACTAAATAATACGTTCATTTCTACTTCACATTTGATATATAACGCAAGGAGCGCTTTTAATCAATGGTCCCACAAAAAGCCCAAATCCATATCTCATACTTTTAGAAAAAATAATTATTATTTCTTTCATCAATGTTGCATAAAACACTATCTATGAACACTGTCTACTAGTACCAGTAAGCGAAGGAGCATTTTTTACAACTTTTGGTTTTTAATTTTCCGACTGTTTTAGTTCAGTCAACTGATCTTCGTTAATGTTGTAACGTTGAGCTTCATTTGATTTTAAAAAACCAATGCGATCAAATCATATAATTCCGAAATGGTCTCACATGCGTTGAGGCATGATTGGCCATGATAATGACATCAAAAAGTAGGGCACTGTATTATTATTTTAATTATTATTATTTATCCTCATTCTGACATCTCGCAAATCCGCTTCACAAACTTCCTTGCAATTGCAGAAGATATATTCAACAGTTCGGGGATGGTGGCCAATTTATTAGTATTGGCTCCAAGTCATTCTTATTTTAAGCATACCCCCCATTTTGAAGGTATTTTTAAAATATCGCACATACGTAGACGTATACGAAGTTCTCATGACATTTTCGCATTCTACGTAGGTGGTATAGAGAAAATTATCTAATTATCATGTAAGTGATTTTTCGACAGAAAAAGTATTGTAGGCCCAGATACCAAAAATTGGATATTTCTTGTTTTCTATAGAGGTGATTCAGTTTTCGTTGCTAATATGCGGGGACAATGCAATGTCCATATGCAATGTACAGACTGCATTTGCCAAAATTGGATACTCTTCTTCGTTTACCTTTGTAAATAATTAACGTTAAACTTTGGACTATGCTCTTGTGCTCGTGTAACATGACCTACGAAAAATGACCGAGCGGCTTCACCTCGGTTTAGGTTCACTCCATCTCTGGAAAACTCAATGGATCCAAGAAATTCCGAAAACGAGCACAAGGCAAATAGTGCGCGAAATCAATGCATCAAAGTCCCTCGTCTGGCTAACACTTCATGCGTAGAGATTACGATTTTTCCATTTCAAGTGGGTGCAGCATTTGCGCAGTAGAGACTTATGAAGATCATTTTCAATTCTCTACGCATTACCTGCGCACATCCAAAGAAAACCAGGAATTTCATTCTTTGGTTAGGTGAAGCGAGTTTTACAAGAAATGTCACATTAAATGTGCACAATTTGCATGTGAGGGCCAAGGGAATCCGTATGTTCCACATAGCGGAAGACCGATTTTCTGCACATGGGTGGGTTATCTGACTTCAATAACACATGTTCTCCCAACGCTTTTGGAGCTGAGGGAAAATGAAATATCGCATTTACGCTACCGAAGTCAACGATCGTGGTGATCTTTGGCGCATTGAAAGCGTGGTGTCAGAAATAAAGGTAGTACGACCTTGAAAAGTTGTACTGGTCATGGAGGCAATGCGGAACAGATGTCAATCATGTGTTCACGCAGGAGCAGTCCATTTTGAAAACTTGTAGAGCCCCTGTTACACGAGGTGAAAGTGCGAATGTTTGGCTGTACATACAAATATGATTATCTGTCCTAAATAACACTTAAAAATTAGTTTTTTCTTTCTCCTTTCATATTCGTTAGATCAATAGGCAATAATAAACACAGGGAACAATATTTAATGTGTTACCTTATTACAAAAAAATTACCAATAACAATTCTTTTTTTCAAAGTTTCGAATAGGATTTAGACTATTTTACTTGCAGTCATGTGTACTCTAACTTAGTGTACTCTAACACTGTATCCTATATGATCAACGAGGACTGAACCACTCTATATGTTAAAAATTAATTTCTCTAGCACATTGTGTAGTCAGTATTCACGACGGCAATACGTCTGGTCGTCTATGTACAACCGTCTATTGTATTGTACTACTGTACTATGTCTATTGTACTACTACGTATGTACTACTATGTCTTTTGTAGTCCGTCTGTCCATGGGTTTATGAAGAACACTAGCGAATAAATCACAGGCAGAATTTTCACCAAAACTGATATTCTCCCATCGATCTGACTGTCGCGGTCCCTCGTATTTGAGGCATATTTTCATTTTTCTGAATGTTTTTCATCAAACCTCAATAACATTTCCAACATTTTTCTCAACTAAGGTTCTTTTTTCTTTCTCTTCGTTTATGGTGTGAGCGTAATATGCGTTGAATAACACATCAAAACCATTTTGAGGATTGTTTAATTTTCCAAAAATTAGCACGATTTTTTACCTTCAAATTTGCATTATGTGCGTGTTTGATACTTTATTGCATTTGTGAACATTAGGGCTCCAAAAGTTTTTAATGAAGGTTTTTGAAACACAAATTTGTCTGTGAATATGAGCTCAAATTTTCGGATATTGAGAAACGCACAAACATTTTCTCTAAACGGCTTCATGTTTTTAAATGAAAGGTGTATTCATGAATTCATATTTCAATTCAACCATTAGGGTGCCTAACAAATTAGAAACTATGGAAAAATATATTTCAGTCGCCGATGGGTATCAGCTGCAAAAGCGAGGCAAAACCGAAAAGGCAACCCTGTCTAAACAGTTTAGGAAAGTAACTTGAGCGAGAATGACTGCCACATTATAGCAATAGCAGTTGGCACGCGCGTAAAAACAGAATAATCAATTAATAACCCCATTGTGCCGTCCGAGGACGATAGGGCTACAGGGGCGTAGCTGCCTTGGCTGGAAGAGTGACGGATTCGAAACCCGCCTCCGGCATGGATGCTTGTGTGCTTGGTTTGTCCTTCAGTGTTCTTACCACAAATCCACATACAGTTAAAACAATCACAGTAGTCGCTATATGTTCAAGTTGGTCAACCAATGTCAATTTAAAAAAAAGAAAAGGACGTGTTGCGCACCTGCACGAAGGCGACGGTGACCTGCACGAGCACGTCGAGTCCGAAGCGGCGGCCGACGCGCGCGGCCAGGCGGCACAGCTCGTCGTGCAGGCGGCGCAGGCGGTGCAGCTCGGGCGCGGCGTCGGGGTGGTGGCGCAGCGCAGCCAGCTCGGCGTTGAGCGCGCGCAGCCCGGCCTGCAGCGCCAGCAGCATCGCGTTGAGCAGCGCCTCCCGGGCCGCGCCCGACGCCATCAGCGCCGCCAGCGCCGCGCCGGGCACCACCGCCGGCACCACCGCCGCCAGCAGCGCCGCGCGCGCCACGGTCAGCAGGGGCAACACTGCGCGCGCATTTGGGAATGAAGCGAACGAGTATCGGCACAGGGGCCACTGCGACGCCTGGAGGAAGAGAGCGAGGGTGAGAGGGAGAGAGAGAGAGAGAGAGAGAGAGAGAGAGAGATGGGGAATAGAGGGAGAGAGTGAGAAAGATCCTCGCCGAGCACCGCGGCCGGCTCTACCACCTGCACCATCCACCGGCACCACCGCCGCCAGCAGCGCTGCGCGCGCCATGGTCAGCAGCGGCAACACTGCGCGCGCATTTGGGAATGCAGCGAACGAGTAGCGGCCCAAGGCCACTGCGACGCCTGGAGGACGAGACGAAGAGAGTGATGGTGTGTGGAAGAAAAGTGGGAGAGAGAGGCGATGGGCTCCACCGCCACCAGCAGCGCCGTACGAGTCACGGTCAGCATCGGCAACACTGCAAGCGCACGTGGGAATAAGCTCAGGCCCTCCCAAGGGCAACTGCGTGGTTCAGTGAATGAGAGCGAGGGTGAGTGAGAGGGTGCGTGGCAGGGAGGGGAATGGAAGACAAGAGGCCCCCCTGGCACCACCGCCGGCAGTAGCGCTGCCAGCAGCGCCGCGCGCAGCAGAGCCAGGAGCGGTAATGCTTCGTGCGTGGGAATGAAGCGCGGAACCGTCCCCAACGGCAACCCAAAGGTCACCGCGACGGCGGGAGGAAGAGAGCGAGAGCAAGTGGGAGAGGGCCCCGTCGGGCACCACCGTCGGCAGCAGAACCACCAGCAGCAGCACCGCGAGCAGCAAGGACAGCAGCGGAAATGAACGATCTCAGGCAAGAATGGAGCGCGGGTCCCCACAGAGATAGGCCTAGGGGCCCCGGCGAGGGCGGGTGGATGACAACTACGGAGTGTGTCTGTGCGTATGTTAGAGAGAGAGGGGGGGAGATCCGCGCCAGGCTCCACTGCCGGGAGCAGCGCTGCCAGCACCACGGTCAGCAACGGCAACACTGTGCGTACACGTCGATATGTAGTGCTGGCCTGTCCCTGCGGGCGGGAGGAAGAGCGGGAGGGCGAGAGGGAGTCAGAGAGAGAGAGGGCGCTTGAGAGTGAAGAAGTGGCCGCGCCACCAGCAGCGCCGTGTGCAGCAAGGTCAACAGCGGCAACGTTGCGCGCGCATGTGAGAATGGAACGCGAACCCCACGTGAACAGCGGCCCAGGAGCTACTGCGGGGGCAGGTGGATGATAGCGAGGGCTAGTGTGAGAAAGCGATGGTGAGTGAAAGACAGCGTGGCGGTGAGTGAAAGATAACGTATGCGAGTAGTAAAGAGCGGAGGCGAGTGAGAGAGAGCGAGAGAAAGTGCGAGGGTGAGCGGGAGAGAACGATGACGAGCGGACGAGAGCGAGTGCGAGTGCGGGAGAGATGGGGAGAGTTAAAGAGCGAGGGGGCGAGCGCGAGGGTAAGGGGAAGAGAGCGAGTGCTGCGCGCGTAGGAAAAAGCGAAGGCGAGCGGAGCGAGGGCGAGTAGAAGCGAGGGCGAATGGGAGCGAAGGCGAGTGTGAGTGAAAGCGAGTGGGAACATTTATTACGTAATGAATGGCTCGTGGCTAGCTCTTGCTCAGCGTGTTCGCTTTCCAGTACGCGGCACCGAGTTAGATTCCTGATCGAGTCAAGATTATAGTGTGCGTTTTCCTTGAAATGTCCCAGTATATGTTCCTGTGTGACGATGAAACAATTCACTTCTCAGGTTGAAAAGACCCGAATACGGCGTGGGGATGTCTACGTGCTAACCACACGTACCCCCTTAACCGATAGCCGTGAGTCGGTAGGCCTGAGTCCGTGCCCGGGCTGTCGTGCCAAGTACATACATATGAATACATTTAGATTCACACAAGACACTGCCAAACAGGTCCGGAGGAAGGTGGGAGTAATAAAGCATGATGATGTGTCTGTCGACGCACGATCCCACGCTCCAATGCGGGGGGGAAAACCCCCCGGGTTACAACGCGCACTACACTTACATGTCGGAAGAGGTAGTAAGGAAGTGCCGGCACTTACGGGTCCAACGAAAGGAAGGAAATAAAAAAAGAGTACCCGTAACTGGCTATCAGTCAATACTCACTCATTCCGGCACTAATGTCGTAGCAACGAAACAGGCGATTTGAATTTAGCTCAGAGGCGTCATTTAGTTTTGAGGATCTTTTACATGCAGTAAGTCTACTAACATGGGACAGCCGGGCTTTACTTCACCTCCGAAGAAAGGAGTACGAAGGAAGGTGTACGAAGGAATGCGTACGAAGGAATGCGTACGAAGGAATGCGTACGAAGGAATGCGTACGAAGGAAGGCGTACGAAGGAAGGCGTACGAAGGAAGGCGTACGAAGGAAGGCGTATGATAGATTTTTTCGCCCTTAAAAATCCACGGCTTCGATCGGGATTGAACCCGCCAACTTGGGTATATTAGTCCGATACGCTAACGGCTTCCGCCTGTCGATTGGCGAGAGGCTGCGGGACGCACCTGCCGGGACGTACGCGTGGAGCGGGACGGCGTCCGCGCGCGGCCCCGTGAGCTGCAGCAGCGCCGTCAGGCCGTTGAGGCAGGCGAGCGTGCGCCCCTGCGCCAGCAGCGCCCCGCCCACCGCCACGGCCTCCAGCGCCAGCTGCGTCGAGAACACCGCCACCGACAGGCAGTTGTTGTCGATGTTGCATGAGCGCCGGCCCAGTCGCGGCACCACCTGCGCAGCCCGCAAAGTAAAACAAAAAAATACTCTCAGAAAATTGTACCGTAGTCTCATGATATTTATGTGTTGCGGAAGGTTTTTTTTCAAACATTACGACTACTGTATTCAGTGTGCCATAAATAGACGTTGAATTTGAATCAAATGCCTATTAAACTTTTGATGTAGACACTCCAAATTAAATATGAACTGCACATTACGTTATCAAGGACTAATATTTATAGTATCAAGGAATAATTTGTCATTAGCACTTGAAATTTATCATTAGCATCAGTCCGGCAAAAGACTGTTTGATTTAGAAATTGTTTTGAAAGTGCAGGTAATAAACTTACAGGCATTCCTGAACGGAAAGTCGGAATGAAGCTAAACTGTTTATTATGGAAAAATCACAGTTTACCGAAGTTGATTCGTGCATCAGAAAAGGAAGGCACTAATTGAATTACAATGTGTAAAACGGGTATATCTAAGAAAATTCTAATGTTTTTTTATATATTCGAATTTAGTGTATAGACCAAACACTCTGCAATGACTATTAGAAATTCAAGACCTCCATGCAACGTCCAGTAACCCTATACGACGGGTTCAACAACAGGTTCCCAGGTGGGGGCGTTCGAGAAGGGCTGCAAAAGATTGAACAAGCTCATTTAAAATATTTACTTTTAAGGAAGAATTTCTAAGTAATTTCTCTAGCTTAAATACATTCCCTCTACTTGTTGTCTTTATGAATGCATGCTTTTCCGTTCATTTTTTCTCTCGGCACACTTTCTATCACTAGTTGAGATGTCTGGCTAAATATAGCATCATTTCTTTCAGCATAGAAAATAGAACCGAGGTAATCGGTATAACTGATGAATCGTATTCCAGCGTTGCACTGTGATACACATGCTTTTACACCTCAGTCGCTCAAAAACGATTCAAATACGATGCATTTGCTTGCTTTTTGCATGGTGATTGTGAATGTAAAATGCAACGCTTGGATTCGCCGCAATTGAAACTGAAAAGATCATGACTTTTAGAAATCAAAGGACAAAACTTTACGAGTTGAAAGCTGTAACATCACACTTCACTCTTTGAAAATTCATCACGGAATGTAATAACCGTTGATTAAGGAATTCTATGTCAACTGAAAAGGAAAGACTTTTTTTTGTTCTGTAATTGACTACTCGATAAAAGAAGATACTTACGTCCCCTTTAATGCACTCTTAATTGCAATATATGTCCAAAGGCACACAAGCCACAATCGAGCAGCATGGTAATGATACGGATCGTTTACTCGTAGTCATCATATATTATTAACTAAACATTTGACTAATTTAAATGTGTCACCCTTTGTAAGTCTCTGGTATAGTATTTTTTCACCATCTGTTTCGATGAAGTTCGTAAGATTTTGTACGTCCTGCATGTCTCCCAGTTTGTTGCTGAGATTTCAGGAGGGTAGCGCAAATTCATTTATTTAGTGCGAGACGAAACTTCTAGGTTTTAAAAACGCAGGAAATGGGAAATATTTTCCCATTTGTAACTCGTGAGTCGAGCTTTTATCGGCTTTTAAAGACTTGCGAAGAACATTTTAATAGTTTATTTTGAGGAGAGGAATTGGCAAGATCAGTATATTATGTCTGCATATTCTATAAGTAGTACAAATTCTATCATATTTGGAACATATTTACATCAAAGGATTGTCATTCGAAAATAGATTTTTATCTCCCGCTTTATTACAAATTAATCTCTTGAATTTATTTTCAACTAGTACTAAAAATATGAAAAATACTATTAGAACATTGTTTTACTGCATGTATGACCTATCGAAATGAGCACTTACTTCCGTTTTTTGTTGAACGGCAAATATGATATGATTGATTATATGAGGTGCCACAATACATGGTCTATTTGGAAAATGATTGAAAGCAGTATATTTAATGTTTTAATTCTTGGAATAGTTAGTACAATTTTATCCCTAATTATATTCACTTTCTACTCATTTGTTCTACACTACAAATTTTCCCCTGGTTAAGTGAAGTAGTAATGAATAAGCATTAAATTCGGAAATTTATGGTGATTCTGATGCCGTCGATGTACCTATTTTCTGCTATCCAAGAGTATGTCTATTTGATCTTTTTGAATGCTATATAATAGCATCATTGTTACAATTTATCCCAAAAATTAGTTAAAAGTAATATTAGTTATTATAGAAAGGAATCGAGGCGAGGAATATCACACTATAGTCATATACTCGAAGTTATTGGATATTTCCTCTGATTTTAAGCGATTCCTTATCCAAAAGATCACTTTCAAATGCTGTCAAGAAAGTTTCAAGTACCCGCCAGTATATTCATAAGAGACTGATTAAAAATCCCGAGCGCAAATGCACAAATGCATAAATCCATTACGATTTCCCAGTATATGTTCAAGAGAAAAAAGTGGTCATACTGTATTTCTGTACATGCTAGAAGATTCCAACATTTATTTTGCGACACATTTATTCAATAAAACCGGCAGATACGAGTAAGTGATAACACTTTTTGAGCCCTATACTTTTCATTTAATGACAAAATCACGAAATGTGTTTGAGAAGAAACATCGCACGATTTTCTAAACTAAATACCTTATAGGAGATGATGATGACGACCAGGGCTCGGGTAGTGATGACATATCATCTTTTCATTAGTGCTTTATAGATGTAGCTAACGTGTAAAGGAATGATTATCACGACTTATAGATAATATAAATGTATAGGTATTTGATCATTCTTGTCCTTTTTTGATATATTCAAATGTTTGGTCATTTTTTGTATCATTGCGCGATTTTTGTCATTTTTACACATTATATTTCCTTTTCGGGTTTTTTGTAAGTGAGTGTTTCATGAATGACAAACTAAAACAGTTTTTACTGTATCATTAATTCATGATTGAATTCATTTCTGCAGTGGACTCGCAACGTACAAAACTCGCAAAATTATACAGATCTTCGGTAACTTGACGGTTGGAGAACCGGAGATAAGGATTACATTTACAGCTAGAATAAAGGAGTCATATTAAATATAATTATATATCAATAAATTTTATTTAATACTATAATCAACATTTTCGTTCAATTTGTTTCTGTATTTTTCAAAAAATTAGGTAATTTCCGCCGTATTTTTAAGTCATTCTCTCGTTTTTAAGTCATTTTAAAGCTCATTTTCGTCTTATTTTAAGTCATTATAGAGGTGTTCGTGATCTATATCTCGGGTGATTTGAAGGCGCTAGCGAGCTCAGGTCATCAGAGTTGGAGCGCAGAGGCTGACCTGCTGGAAGGTGGCGACGGCGGTGTAGAGGGAGAAGGCGGCGTGCGCGGCGACGCCCAGCAGGCCGCGCACCGAGCGCTGGAAGCGGCAGCCGTCGCGCGCCGCCACCAGCACGCCCACGCACAGCGCCGCGTAGTAGGCGGGCAGCAGCACGCGCCACCCCATGGCCCGCTCACGCCCCTGCGCACGCGCGGGAACAACAGAGCGCTCCCCATGCTGCCTGCTCCGCCGAGATGGCTCCGCGTCATTTCGTGAACATCACATCGTTGGACTGAGTGATTGGTGTTTTTAGGCGCGTCAACTGCTAAGGTCATTAGTCCCGTAAGTTTAGTGCATAATTATTTTCATGCGCTGTGGCAGTGATTATCCTTCCTGTATGAAGAAATCCGGTGCTGACCTACACGACGGTTTGCTGGGTTTTCGCGAATCTGATACCTCCCACCAGCAAGGCATCGCACCAGCCCAGCAGCGCCAAGCTATAGGCTCCCGACATGTGTGATAGTGTAATGCGTATGTAATGGGGTGAGGATAAGGCAAGGAAGGAAAGAACGCGCGCGGTCCGTGGCCCATGTTTTAGGGTACTGTCCTGGCAATCCCCTACAGTAGATTGGACACGGAAAACAACCGATCAGAGTATCCGATTCCTTGAATTCTCTTCGAGAGAGTGTTAGGGCGTAAATTTGACCTACACTAGATAATCAAAAGTATCCGTACGCGTGGCTGAAAATGACTTTCCAGATCGCGGCGCCCTCCTTCGGTAATGCTGGAATACAAAAGGGTGTTGGCCCACCCTTAGCCTTGATGACAGCTTCCACTCTCGCAAGCATACTTTCAATCAGATGCTGGAACATTTCTTGGGCAATGCCAGCTCATTCTTCACGGAGTGCGCACTGAGGGGAGATATCGATGTATATCGGTGAGGCCTGGCTCGAAGTCGGCGTTCCAAAACATCACAAGGTGTTTGATAGGATTCAAGTCAGGGCTCTGTGCAAGCCAGTTCATTACAGGTATGTTATTGTCAAGTAACCACTCCGCCACAGGTCGTGCAGTATGAACAGGTGCACAATCGTGTTCAAAGATGCAATCGCCAACCCCGAATTGCTCATCAACAGAGAGGCAAAGCATCAACGTAGGCCTGTGCCGTGACAGTTCCACACAAAACAACAAGATGTACAAGTTCCCTCCATGAAAAACACGATCACATCATAACACTATTTTGGACGTGTCCGGATACTTCTGATCACATAGTGAAGCTATCAAGCTAGTGTCAAAAAACCTACTATCAACAGGACTGTAACCCTAGAGCCTCCCTGTCAGAGACACAGTAGGTACATTAACTGATACCCTGAGCCTTCTAAGCCTGTCATCACATCGGCTGAAGTGACTCAGAGAGAGAGAGAGACCTGTTGTCAGTGCCTCTGATCAGGAGATCCTAATATTTGAGTTCCGAAGGAGAGAGATTTTCGACACTAGCCAATACGTACCTCAAATTCAACCACCGAGTCCACCAGTGGTAGTGAGGAGAGTGCTCTGATCGGTGGTTTTCCATGCGTTCTCCGTTCAGTACAAGGCGAATGCCGGGGCAGAATCCTAAAAATCGGACAAGGACCACGCGTGATCTTCCCGTTCTTAATCCTGTCCCCCTACTTTCCCTTACACTCACACACACACACACACACACATGCGCTCCCATGCCGAAAGACCAGTCGATCACTTAGAGAGTGTCCCAGCTAGAGCGATACCCAGCTGTGGAGAGGTAGAACCGGGAAGGGGAAAACCGAAATCACGTGCAGGTGCGCGTCGGATCTAACGTTCCAGCGAATGAGGGAACACCGCCTCCTACCAGGATATAACTTGTCACTTACGTTACTAATGAACGTAGAAACAGAAAATAAATCAATTTATCTCCCCATAGCTATCACAGTTACTATTGATAGGTACAAAATTATACAGACGTGTATAATACAAATATATCTGTATAATATAAATTATACAGATGTGTATCATACAAGAGCTATGCTAGTAGTTGCTATACACAGCCTGATTAACTTCAAACATGAAGGCGTAAGTAAACTTACTTTCATTTCTAAAATACTTGCAGCTTAACTATATCACATTTCTTGCTTTACTTTCATTCTATTTTAATTACCATTATTTTCATATTCTTCTACCTTATTATGTTATTTTAACTTGTGGAATTCATGATCACAATATGAAATATGAAAACGTTATTGGGCGTTGGTCAATTAATATATTGATTGTACGTTTCGGAAATTGATTGTTTTCTCATTAGGGCAATGGAACAGATAAATACACTATTACTTTTCAGGGATGTGAAGGGAACAGATATATACACAAAATTAGATACATAAATATTAGTTTTTTTAATCGAAAAAGAAAATAAAGCATCACAAATAAAAATAGTTCCGCTAAACTCTATCATGAGAATCCACCTTACTGTAGTTGAATGTCGAAAACATTGTAAAAATGTTTATCGGTCACATGCGTCTTTAACCCTTGTTAACATGCAACCCTATAAGTTTGTTAAGTGCCTACCTGTAGATTAAGAAATTTAAAATCCTTAGCAACGGGTTTTAACACCCTTAGCAACGTAAATAAACAACCATCGATTCATGGCGAGTCAAATGTTTATTAAGAAAAAAACATGGCGAAGTACAAAACAAACCAGATTCAAACAGTTCAGAATATAAGTAACTCGAAGTTTTTTGGATATTTAGTGTTAATTGTAATATTATTAGTGTAATTAAAACAAGGTGTGGTAAATTAACCTCATTCTCCTGACATTCCACCAAATGAAACTTTCCTCCCGTAATCATATTTACTGACAATCTGAAGGTGTCGCCATTGGAATTCGACGCGCCAACTTCCTTATTCAACATCATCATCAAGTATCTTTAGGTTCAGGAGAATTATTTGCATCCATATTTTCTCAAATAACGGTATACGATTATTGTTTGAATAGATATATCGCAAGAAATACCCAACAATATCGATTACCGTGCCGCAACAACAGAATTCGTGAGTTTTATATTGCAGTAATGTAAATTTTCTCAAAAAAAAAAAGCGAAAATTTGAGGCAAGTGTAGACCAATGGCTGACCAATGAATTCAAAATCTTTTCTCCACTTTTTCTGTAAACTGACTCTCACTATACCGAAATATTGTAGCTTCGAAACAGACCCTTGGTGTACACAGTTGAGACAGCCCAGTGCCTTTTTCATCATCGCGCGGTTCGTTTGGCATAGGATGGACATGAGTTGGGCATGCAATCGTGAATCGCTCGGATTAGTATTAAGAGAGAATGTACTAAGAGAGAATAAACGAATTAAAGAAAAACGCACGCACTTCAGAAAGAAAAAATAGAATTCACTGTTTTGAGCAAACAAAATAACTCAAATAAATTCAAGAAAACAACAAAGAATGTGAAGTGCGCGAAAAAAATACGGGAATTGGCACTTCACCTTCACGTAGCGAGTCCTACTGGCTGCTTTGATCGGTAGTTTTCCGTGTTTTCTCCGATCAATACCAGGTGAATGCCGGAGCAGTTCCCCAAAACCGGGCCACGAACCGGTCGCGACATTTCCTTCCTCTTCCTTGTCCTATAGTTACTCCTTACACAAACACACTTCCATTTATATTCACTACACTACCAACCATGTCGGGAGACCAGCCAGAAGGTTAAAGCTTGTTCCGTCTGAGGGAGATACCTGGAGGTGGAATCTCCCGAATACGCCGACGTGAAGGTCATCGCCGGAACTCACCATCCAGCTGGAGAGAAACACTGCCACCTCTCGCAATAAAAAAAACAATCACTACATGAAGGGGACTAACGGCAATAGCAGTTGAGGTGCCCAGAAACTAGTCAATCAACCTGGCTAGCCGTCACTGCAGCGCATTCGCAAGCGAAAGCCACGCCCCCAACAGCGCGCCAGTACCTGAGGCGGTCGCCGGCGCCGCCGCCCCGACAGGACGAGCCCCCAGCACGCGACTGGCAGCGGCGCCGCCGCCTCGCCCTCGGCGGGGGCTCGACCTTCCAGATACCATCGCCTCCGGGGCGATACGCCACTCGCCGCTACCAGTCGATGAATCGATCGACTCCAGGGGATAACTGAGATACGTTGCTCGGAACTACTCAAATCGATCAGGCAGAGCCACCACGCTCCACTCCGTTCAAGGGACTTTCAAAAAAGGTTACGATATGTTGATAACATGCTTATGTTCTTGTTGTTGTTGTGGTTTTTTCGGGGGCTCAGATGGAAATGAGATAGAAAGGTGGATGAAATTTTACATCATGCAATGTGTGCTTGTTTTCGTTTTCAGAGAATATATAATCTTCTGATCGGAATTTGATTATGAATTACATGACGCTAGCAGAGTACAATATCAGAATACAAATCTTTACCTATTTTCCTTTCTCATTATATTGCGCAAACAATTATTAATTTGTTTTTGTTATAAAATTTTATCGATAACACGTTCGAGGTTTATTTTAGAATAACACAATTATTCTTCCGCTCAGTTAAGTTTCAAAACCTTGTATATTCACGCACGCACGCACGCGCGCGCGCACACACACACACACACACACACACACACATTGCGTGTGTGTATATACAATATAAGGTTAAAGCTCCGCGTTACATTTGTTTATCTACATTACAGCAAATAAAAATAAATGGTGAATAGAACGCCATGAAACATTTATTATACGAGAACAACAAATAAAGATTCAGTGAAAAAATGCATTCAGAATCCAACCGGAACGTTTTTAGTCTTGTTCAAGCAACATTGTTTAAATGTGTATTTACTTCTCTTGGCAAGTATTACACACCGTTAAAGTCGGGGAAACATATTACGGATTTTTCCAAGAAATTTTTGCGCGAACCAAGGTTAAATGTTAACATTTACGCAGTGTTACTCTAACACGAGCTTATGAAACTTTTTTCTCTCATATGAAGAGTAAATACATGTAAAATAACTCTCAGCTATTAAATCGCGTCCACATGTGAGAAAACTTCGCTACTAATGAATGCTTTATAACACAGAGTAAATAAAACTAACAACAAATACAAATTACATGACTTATTGAACAGTTCCTCTAAAAAATTGAACTTCACTTAATATCTTAAGAAGTAGGCTTCCCGTATTTTTACAGCGTGTATATTACTTCGCTATTGCGCGGACAACATTTCAAGAGCTATTATAAAAACACTTTTTTTCCCTATAGATTTGAGAATTGAATTTCAGGTAGACTAACTACTTGTCAATTTTGTGTATTTTCCGCTTAAAGAAACTAAAGGAGACAACAGCACATACTTTTCTGTGTTGTTGGTAATTAATATTTGTATTATATGAGCGGATGCGTTTAGCTCGGAGCCAGCATTGTCACAGTCTCTGCAGCGACTCTGATCGGGAGGTTCTAGGGTTCGAGCTCCGACTGCGGCGGATTGGCGACACTGACTAAATACCTACGTCGAATTCAACCCATTCAATTTGTCCCGGCTGGAGCGGTGTCGCGCTGGGGAAAGTACTTGGAAGAAGGAAATCCCAGCAAACATATGTGTAGGTCGGTGTCGGATCTCATCATCCACCTGTTTCATGTAGCCTAGCCATCACCTCTAGCCAAAAAAAATTCTCTAATGGTCCATAGAATTTCACTTTACTGGAAACAATCAATTAATTAGTACTATAGCACTGCAATATCTGCGCATACTAACACATTACTTGGAAATTCCTAATCAAACGAAGCGCACGAAGCAGTTGCTATTTCTTTCTCATTGTTGTATTTTGTCTGCCACGCTTTACCGTGTATGGTAGATACTATATATTTCTAGCTCAGAAATAATATTTCTTGCTCAGAAATAATATTTCTTTCTCAGAATAATTTTTGCTGAGAAGTAAACTTTAAGTCGTTGTGAATAGTTATTTTAATAAATAATCATTTGTTTAACATTAAGAGCTCAGTTTTTACTATTTTTTAAGAAATGAAGTCATTAAGAATAAAAACAATTTTTATGTGAACTTTTCGAGAGCTAATTGCAGGGAGACGTTATTTTCCATTCCAAGTCAAATCACAACTGTAACAGTAGTTACAACATTATGCGGTCAAGAAAGGCAATTTCACTCAATCTTTTTATGCTAGTTTTGTGAATTTTTAACAAACTTTTTGTGACAAATCGTACAAAATTCAAACGTAAATTGATTATATTGAATCTTGATTACATTTGAAGTGAGTTTCCAAATTTTTAATACGTTAATCAGCGATTAAAACTTCTTAAAGTATAGAAGTGTGTTAGTTCTAAGTAAAATTGTTACCTTCCGTCAGTTTATTTCCTTTCATAAAACTATTATCTACATCATACAATTATCATGACCAACAACAATTCGATGAATTTGAAGAATTTTGAAACCTCTGTGTTGCCACACTGATGTTTGTGAAAATTACAACAGCCAGAGAGAATGGTCGGAATTACTTAATATCGGTGAAGTACAGTGTATCCATACATGTGTAGAACAGTGTATCCATAAGAAGTGATCAAATTTGCATAGAGATGACATGTACGGTGATCTAGTAGCGCCCTCCTGTGTGTGACAGGTCAGGTCAGTGTTTCGCCACACTTTATTTTTTATTTATATATTTACGTCAAAAACAGTTAAAAACTGTGTATGACGTACTACGGGGAGAAGTTAATTTGAAGTTACATTACTCTACACTCAGTCGGTGTAGAGCCGTCAAACGACATGGAAACTTGCAAGCAAGTGCCGCTATGCCTCGTCGATGCCAAAGAGCGCAATGTCAGCATCCAAGTGATTTTTAATGAGGCGAACGAGTGATCTTCGTGAAGCAGGTTTGTCTTACTATGACATTGCGGATCGAACAGGGAGCGCTGCAACGACAGTGACGTGTGAATGGAACTAGTAAATAGAGAAGAGTCGTACTCAGCGTTGAGGGAGTACTGGACCACACAATGTGTCCACAGAGATGACCGCCGTCTTGTCCGCATGGACGTAATCGACAGAACGGCATCGTCCACAATGTTGGCTCGACGTTGGAGCACTTCAACGTCGGATTCCGTTGACCAGAAACCACCAACGCCTCAGACTGCAATGGGATCGTAAACTTGCTCACTTGTGTGCTGAGTAGCAAAATGTACTGTTTTCGGACGAGTCCCGCTTCAATTTGAGTTACAGCGATGGCCGATGACATGTTCTACGCTACCATGGTAGTCGCAATCTGGTATGCTATATTGTACTTCGCCATTGCGGACAAAGGCCGAGTGTGATGGTTTGGGGCACCATCGGCTGCAATATGCAAACTCGCGAAAGCAATCTCGTGAGATCATGAGAACGTGAGAGCAACCGCTACATCAGGGAGCCCGTGATACTGCCTCTTTTGCATATAGCTCTAAATGCCATATTTTAGCAGATCAACGCCCGACCACGTTTAGGGAGGAATGTGCAAGCTCTCTACGAACGACGTGTACCATTGCTTCCCTGGTCTGCACAGTCACCTGGCATGACGCCCATCAAACACGTCTTGGATATGATTGGTCGGCAACTTGTTCGTTCTGTTCCATCTGCAGCCACTGTGCAGATGCTTTGTGGCCACGCATAGAAACCTAGCAGTGTGTACCCCAGCAGCTTATTCAGATTCTTTTTGAATCCACGTCACGACATCCAGAGGCTCTGGCTGTTTCACACCGTACTAAATAGTCAGGATCAAAATACAGGTGCAGTTGTGTAATTCTAAACACCTGGAAATTTTTATAGAATATGTAGATTTATTCCTAAACTTAGAAAAATTTTCATTGTAATAGTGTGTCTTCTTGGTTGCAATTATCACATACACCAGTGTATTTTACAACCTGTCAATGCATGAAACAAAGTGCGCTAAAATTCAAAATTTCCAAAAATCCAGAGTGCGCCGACAATAGGACCATCACCACTATCTTTGCAGTTCTTAGCCACATACGAGGGAAAAAGTTAAAGAAAAAATTTGAAGCCGTTTCTAAGAAAATTATTTAATATGGTTTTAAGAGTTCCTATGTTTCACACTATAAATACTAATGTTTTCGGAAAAATTGAACATGACCTTATTAAAAGATCTTTCTCTGATGAACACATTTATCTAGGAAAAAAAATACTATCTCCAATATTTTAGTCGTAGATAGACGCCGAAAACAAATTAAACGTGTGCAATTTTTGAAAAATTATGTATTTCAACGAAAATGAGTTTTTTACACTATCCAACAAAAAAGTTTAATCGAAAACGTTGGAGCCATTTTTTTGAACTTTTTTAAAATATCCAAGGGGCTTCATGTAAAGAACCTCCCAAAATTAAAATATCAGTTTAAAATTCAAAAAACAGTGGCATCACTCAGATCGTTTGAGGAATATAAATTTTGGAAATCGGATGATCCGTTTAGCCTCTACAAAATATTAGTGATTTATGTGTAATTTGGCGTCAAACATAGCCACACACTTCTAATTTCCTTTGCTTCGTAGCGTAATTTGAGAGGTGTTTCAAGGCAGTTGAATGCTACGCAAGTTACTATTTGTATACTATTTCATATTTCTTTGTTCGTGTCTTACATTCGGCATTTGTTATACGTTTAGAAATTAATCACTTAGAAATTATTTAAAACGTACTTGAAAATACATTTTTTCGTGCTATGAGGAATGTATTTGCATTCTCAATGTATTGGTGAATTTTCTTTCAAGCAATATGCAATCCTTAATTGAAATTAGCAAATTAGATTTTCTCTATAAAAAATACGATTTAAATGTAATATGAAATAATACTTGATAGTCTTCAGAAAATATTAGATTGGAATGCAATAATAGCATTCCAGCCCTTCAGATGGCAGTAGTAGTTCTGTGAATTATGTCTCATTGTTGGGACATGATTTAACTAAACGTACCCGTCATTCTGTATACTTAATATTTTACAACCCCATTACTTTACCCATTACCCAAGACAGCATCAACCAAAAACCCTATTGAATACCGCCCAATTAGCATCCTCCCAACTATCTCTAAAGTATCGAAAAAGTCCGTCCGGAAACTAAACTGAACAGTATCCTTCGAACAAAATCACTTTTACACGGATCAGCATCAGGTTCCGTCCGGCAGAAATACAGGAACCGCGCTATAAACGTATTGAAGACGCGAGACAGCAATGATTAGCAGTATATAACTATCTTTGGTTCTTCTGGATTTCAGCAAGCATTCGATTCAGTAGATCACGAATCCTGTCGCCAAACTAAAGAATCATGGGATTTGCACACCGCCAGCGTGTAATGGTTTCTTAATTTTTACTTCTAGACCCATAAGGAGTGGTGCCGGTAGCCGTACAGCTCAAGGGACTTGAAAAAAAAAAGCCTATTTTGAACCCCCCGCCGAAGGGCTTTGCTCAAGGCACTGGGGGTTGGGGTTTATAAAGGGGCGCCACTGGCTTCTAATCTATGTAATGACGTGGGAAATGCACTTAAATAATTGCAGTCCACCAAAATGTAAATGCGGATGATCTTCCAGATATTATTAAGTGGTCACCCGTCTCACCTCGTTTCACTCGTACAAGAAAGATTAATGAAAGTTTAGATAGCGGTTAAACATAAACTGGGCAGCGTCTTAGGCTTACAATTAAACCCCAAACAAATCACAGTGCATGGTTATCAGTCGAAATGCCCTATGAATAAAATCTCAATCTTCTCCTTTGCTAATGATTATAAAATGACAACCATTTTAACCTTGGTGTTCTGAAGTGAAGAACTTAGGCTGTAGTTATCGCAACACTCTCAGCTGGAACTCACCGTTTAGATTCAACTGCCGGTAAGTGTTTTTGCTTCATGCACTCCTGAAACGCCTGCGAGCACTTTTACCAGGTAGCACACGGAGACTCTCATCAAATCATTATCATTGCACATTTCGACTAATTGCGACTTTCTTCTGACAACATGACAGTTATATTACATAACGTAAACTACAGTAGCCCAGAAACGCAATGCGTACGTTTATTTTTATCTAGCGGAAGTAACGACCATGTATCCGAATTTTTTGACAAATTCGTCTGGCTTCCTAGAAAAGACGTTACTACACTCTCAACCTTTCTTCTTTACAAAGTTTAACCGTTTCTCATGACAACACAGCCTCAATAAGTACTTAATCCTCTGAAACTAAATCGAGCTCCGTGAATTCAGGCCCTGCTTTGTGTACCAGGTCACAAACGACTTCATTCAGTAAATCATTCAGCCATTAACAGCTTCGAGCCTGAATAAAATTACCAGCGGACTAAAGCATTTAAACACTTTCGGAAAATTCAAAGCTGAATGAACATCACATGGGTAAGGAATAACGGCATATAGAACGGCCTCAACGTCTTTCTTCAATCTCCGAAGACTTCTCACACTTCCAAGCGCCCGGTCACCGCCCCGTAAAAACCTTATATTTCCCCCTCTTTATTCTCAATATTCTACTACCACATTACCTCATTGCTCTATCCTCATCTTTCATCCTCTCACATCTAAATTATGAGCATCATTACTTTCTGTTGTACATTAATGAAATGTTATTAAAATATACAAAAGATTAGTGACGTTCCAGATAAAATATAACTTGTAGCTATCTTTGTACCATCAGGATATTTTCTACAATATTAGGCATAAACAAAATTGCATGTTAAGATACCAGCACTCTTTTGTATTGTTCCTTAGTACATGCCAGTATTGTGTTTAAAAATTACTGTTGTTATTTGCTTACAGATGTATTGTGCTACCTTTGGTGTTAAAAATTATTGTAATATTTATGTAAAGAGCTACTAAACCTAAACGTAGCTTTCTCTAAACGTTGGCCTTCAAATAACTTCACTTTTTCGACCTACTTCTTCTTCGTCTTTTCTTCGCTTCTTGTGTCGCTCTTCCCTCTCCCACAATGTTTATCTTTTTAATTTTAACCGCTTCCCTGAACGTCTCTCTTTTACTCTTATTTTATATTCGGAAACCTCCCTTTCATTACTATGTACAACTACGTCAAGTACTATTAATGTATCGACCCTCTATAGCCGCATCCTGATTGAAGGTTTCTGGGTTTACTCAATCGCTTAAGGAGTATGCGGGGATGGTCCTAGGTTGTTCTCCCAGACGTAAATGTATCACAGCCTTGTCATCCTCTCTTAAAATGCTTACTATTCTAATGTATGTCAATTCAGTGGGTTAGCGGAAGAGCAGGCCCTATGGGCCTGACCTTCGCCATTAATAAAGACATTATTATTATTATTATTATTATTATTATTATTATTATTATTATTATTATTAGACATTACTTTTACAGTAAGTGTTGATTTTTATTTGCCCATCATCTTGCGAAAATGTATGGTATTGCTATACATAGGCACTTACTTCCTCGTACTGTCTCATTAGTCTCTGCTATTTCCAAGCTAATATCTATTGGCGTTTAAAATATATTTTGTTCCATTTTTTCAATTTTTCGGTCCTAATAGTGGAATTTAATTGTAACTTAAAGAATATAATAGAAAAATAAAATCTGGTTTTATATGCTCAGTTTCATTAACAAATTTAGAAACATCAAGAAAAGCTTTGAGTGTGTCTGAAAATGCATAATTTTGAGACATTTTCACAGAATTATTTTGTATTTCGAAAAATGTAATGATCGTAATGTGAATATTAACACGAAGGATACTTCAAAAGTTGTGTAATTTTTGAAAAATGAAAATAATGCTTCAATTTATCCGCATATAAAGTTTGAAGAAAAAATTGGACCCGTTCAGAGTAAACCTTTGTTTTGCCTTATTTCGTGCTAAATTTTTGAAAACTGATCAAATTTTTGAAAAACTGTTTGTAACCTTATTTAAAGATATAATTTTGAATCACAGATATTATTAACAAAAATATATTTTTACCCCCAATATTTTCGTTGTAGGAAGGTTTTGGTGAAAAGATTACCTACGATTTAGGCGGTAGTATGTTCACAGATGTACGACGGACGGATTAGCATTTGCCCTAATCGGATTTTTCTCAGTCAAGGATCCTAAAACGTAGATTACTACTTACTAGTCTGACCACTTAGAGTGTTAGGGGAAGTAATTTACAACATATATGAAGAATTACCCAATTGTTTCGCATCATGGATCTAAAATACGAGTTTTTCAGTCGAAAAATTGCATTACATAACTTTTTTGTATACTACATATGCGAGAAAAAAAACATTCAATGGGCAACAAAATGAATATTTGTGTAGTTATGGGACTTAACTGTCCTTATGCTAAAAAAGGCTGAACCAGAAGGCTAATGATCTTTTGGCCAAGGGGCATAAGCTCGTACGTAGCTTTAGAAAGAAAATTACCTCGTAATTTTTACAGAAATATCCTTGAATAAAACCTCAAAGCAAGCCGTTTCTATTAAAATTGTCGTTTCAATTAAAAGCAACGACAATTCCATCTGACCACCAACGCCGTCTGTTCATGTTGATTAAGATAACTAATACGCATTTGAAAGCGCGGCGACAAAATCAAACAGTGACCACTCGCAGTAATGTTTTAGGTAGCCTTAGAAAAACGCAGGAGCAACGACGTAGAACAAATCAGACCAGCCGCCAGATAAACATGCCTGTTTTGTTTTCCCCGTCATGAAACAGCTTCGTGCACGATGCACGACTCGCGAAGCGTAGTCCCTTGTTTACAAATTTGCTGCATTTTCGAGGTCGATATGCTTTCCTTTGTTTATCCCCGTGCGGTGCGGGCGCGCAGAGGAGAGTGAAAGAGGGGCCGGGAGAGGAAGGAGGAAGGGAGAGGGAGGGAGAAAACGGTGAAGCTCTGGCGGGAAACGGCTCGCGTGCAGTTTCCATCCACGGCGCGTGACGCTCTCTTGCGGTCCTGACTGTTCCCTAACGCGCGTAAATATTAACCGGGCGCCGCCTGATAAGATTGACGCCGGTTGTACACCTCCGCTGCCGAACGCCGGTGAGCGGTGGGCGGTGGGCCGCGGCGTTCAGACGCGCCGGACAGTAAGCCTTAACCGCTCGCGCGACAATCTGTTATCGGCGCCAGACAGGGACGGCGTCGCCCGGGCCCGCGACTACCGCAGACAGAGTACGCTGTCAGCGCCTGTCAAAGTGCCACCCTCTGACGGAAGTGTCCAGAAGCGTGCGTGATGCCGGGTTTCGTATTTTCCCTGTTTGCTCCGATCGGTCAAGGGAATTCGAATGTTGAAGCAATAGTGACATGTGGATCAGAGCCACAGTGCTTAGAGTTGATTCACCTGTAAAGCTCTTAGAAAAGTTTTATACCCATTGATTGAGTGATTATTACATGTTTCCTGGCACGTCAAAAAGGTATTCCCGTAAGTGAAGTGTATGTTTTATCACGTGAGGTGGCGGTGATATTTCCCCGTTTGATGGTGACACACGCCGCCGACCTACACTCGCGGACCAGATATGCACCACAGCGGGGCATCGCTCCTGCAGAGACAAGTTCAAAGCCCCAGACACCAGTAATGCACGTAAGTGTGTGTAGGTAAGGGGTCAGGATAAAACAAGGAAGCGGATAATCGCGCGCAGTCCGTGGCCCGTTTGTTAGGGTACTGCTCCGGCATTCACCTGATGTGGATTGGAGAAACCACGGAAAATCAGATCAGAAGAGCAGGCCGCAAGGAATCTCAGACAGCATCTGCATATGGCCTAGCTACGTAGCTAGTCTACGCCATTGTCGGGGTTGAAACTCTGCATCGTCGGGACTCAACCTATAGTAGAACATTACGAAACTGCTGTAAGTTGCATTATCGTCTCCTATATTATTTCAATAGTATACATACGGTACCTTTTGCGGTACACAAAACCGATTTTTATAAATAAGGTCTCTAAAGAAAGATAATTTCACGGATATGTAAAAAACTGTACTTTGACATGAAAAATATGAAGGATTTGTTTTAAAAAACGCTTTTAAATATTCATGTCAAATGCACCCCACAGAACTCAGTCAGATATATCGTTAAATAAGACCGAAACGAAGTGTTCTAGGGCCTTAAAAACTAAACTTTTGAGATCAATGGCCTCAAAGAAACATGAAAAATACCGTAATCTACAGAATGAAATTTTTGGACTTTCTATTAAATTTTTGCTTGCCCGGCAGCTATCGATACTACCAATGCCACCTAGATTTCAACCCTTGGTGACGGTGGTCATCTTACATCATGCTTAGAATGGTTACATTTCTCTATCTTATACAATTTATGCTTTCTGTGCACACCGTGATTTGTGCAGACCGACAAGATTTATTTGCATAATTATCAATTCAAGATTCGTTTCCGCAGGAACAACTAGAAGTACTCTTAATAGTTGGTTGATACCGATGAAGCTGTTTCTTATGTATGCAGTGAATAACTCCATTTAATGTTTTGCCTAGGTCTCCAAGTGCTATATACCTAATTGTGGAGGGATGTGGGTGTACAGTGATGAGTGAAGACGTGTCGTGTTAGGTTTGGTTTGTGTTTTACCTGTACCAGTATTTTAGTTATCAGCAGTGATTCGGTGAAACTTTCTTGTCACTGTGTTCAGTCACGTATCTTTCTGAAAATTAAAACCTTTTTAATATTTATGTGAATATCATGAAAACCGAAAGCAAACTTTCAAAGAATATTAAGTAATTACTTCAAATATTTTTAAGGGACTGTTGTGAATTGTTTCAAGAAATCTCTCGTTAATACCGAATAAATCTTTATTGAAAATTTAATTTCCACATCAATTGCATTGTTTTTTATTTTTATTTTATATTGTGTTAGTACAATGGAAGTACATTTTTAAACAAAAAAATCCGTTTCGTTAACAACTTTCCCTCTTAAAATGGAAATAGAAGAATAGGGAAGGGTGTGGGGTTTTAACATGCGGGAGTCCTCTCACGAGTATTCAGAGATAGTAGGAGAAAACTTGTGCTATGGTACAACATAAAGAACGTACTTTTTAAATTAAGTAAAGTAAAACAGCTTGAAATATATAAACAACAAAAATTAAAAAGCGCAAGTCTACAATGCTACGTTAATTAATTTTAAAATGCAACCAAAATTAAAATTATAAAAAGAATAGCGCGAGTCACTTGACAACTGACAACGATCACAATTTAAAGACGCACGATTTAAATGTTGGCGATATCTGGATGTGTGTACATCAATGTTCAGCTGTAAACGCATATATTGTTAGTGACACACTGTTTGATGTGAAATATATGGAGTCGGTTCGCTGAGACTGTCAACACGTAAACTTCGTTTGAGCAACATTTCCATAAACCGAAGTTAAGTCTAAGCATACAGAATTGTTTCTAATGCTAACAAATGGTATTTATTACTCAAAGGTTAAAATATTCGTTTTATTATTTTTTGGCCCAGAATTAATTTTCTTGATGTACGTAAGAACGCAGAATAAAATCAAATATTTTTAGTACACAAATATTTTTTTTAATTTTCGCACCCCAGTAAGCTGGCGCCCTGCCTCTCCAAAAACCCCTTTATTCCTCATAACAAATATAGGGAAGGGTTGTGCTTGCCCAATCATGTATTTTCGCATGAAAAACTTTACTTGGCTTTCTCAAGAACTATGTTTGAGTAAATGTATTAATTGTAATCAATCAGAATGTCTGTAACTGGTTATTAACTACTCAAAACTTACATATATGAATATTCACCAAAATTGACCAAGCAATTGTATTAAGACCGAACCATATTTTAACTGAGATAAAAATATGTTAACTAAGTATTACACCCTTATCTGTAGCCTCTATTAATTAACAACAATGTATTTACTATTGTTAAATCAATGTACCAGTTTTGAGTCGCAAATGATCTGGGATGTCGATGCGGCTATAAATATATATTTTTTTAAAGAATCAGTTATCTCACGTTCTTATAGGCGAACAAACAAAAAAACAAAACTGAAAAAAATATGAAACTCTACCCAAAATTTAAGGTTAAGTTGAGGCTAGGAAAAAAATATTCCCGCATTTTTTCAAAAATAAGGGCTGTACAAAATGAAACAATTAACAATTGTTCTTATAGGTTCGCTGTCAGTAATGGTTACGTAATATTGAACGGCCTGCGTAATATTGAACGGCCCCTAATATATTCCTGCCAATATTAACATATTTCAACCATCACATGCAAAACGCATTATTATAAACAGGATTTCTACGCAGTATTTAATGCAAAATTACGCATGAAAACATGCATTAACAAATAGCTACACATGCACGATGCATACAATGAACAGTGAACAATTAAACATTTTTCTAAATGTAACTTTGTCAAATTCATCTCTTTGTCATAAACGAATGTTTATTACGGTGAATGAAAATCACAGAAGAACTTCAAAACGAACTACACTTCACAACCTATACAGAGGTGAAGAGAACAGCGAAGAATAGAATGTCATCAAGGCATTTTTTGCCTTCAGAATGAAGATGATGATGATGATGATGATGATGATGACGAGTGTTTTTCAGCGCAGAAAATACTTCCTACCTCACAAGACGTAATTGGAGCAAACTTCAAAAACTGAAATCTGAGCCAATGTGAGGTCGAATTTCGCATTTTCCGATTTTTAACCATTTATAAAGTTCCTTATATTATTGCGATATTTCAAATCAGTATTTGAATTTGACGCTTTCTAAACTGTCCTTGGCCAGTTACACTCATGCCTACAAACTATTAATTCCAAAGACATTTTAATGTCTTCAACATTTTTTATGACACCATTAGAGGTAAACTTGTTTCTAGTTTCTGAATTGCTTTTAAAAATTTCACAAAATTTGATTAAATATAAATTTTATTTTTACAACAATAGTTTTAGTATACTTTATTTCCTTTTATTTATTTACTTATTTATTTTTCACACTCAGGCGGACCGAGAGACTGCTCTTCTTTGTTTTCCCATCCCATTGTCAGTTAATAAGTGATAATGAGTTATTGCTTCCAACATCTACATTAATCTTTGTGAGTAAATCACTTGGCTTGGTTCATTTCGTAATTTTGTTCATTGAGCGAGTATTAGCTTCCAAAATTCTAGCTCGTGTGTTGCAGAAATAATCTTCGTAGTAAACAATTGGAAATTAAAACTATTGGAATATCTTATTACAATCAATTTATCTTAACTCTTTCTTTTTGTACAGCACAGAGTTTTGAAATATGATTATAAAAAAATCTTAGAGCCTCAAATTAGTTTTATATTTCTTAATTTTTCTGTTCACTCGCCTTTAAGAAAGTGTGTTAAATGATAATCATTCTACAGCCATGGTTTTTGGAACAAAAGTGCGAGAATATTTTTTCCTAGAGTCTCAAATTATCCTTAAATTATCCTTAAATTATCCTTAAATTATCCTTAAATTGTCCTTAAATTATCCTTAAATTATCCTTAAATTATCCTTAAATTATCCTTAAATTATCCTTAAATTATCCTTAAATTTTGCGTAGGGTTTCAATTTTTTTTTAATTTATTTTGATGTGTATTCGCCCACTAGAACCGATGATAACGGTTTCTCTTTGTACAGCCCTGATTTTTTAATAAAATTGCGGGAATATTTTTTTTTCCTAAAGCCTCAAATTAGCCTTAATTTTTTAAGTGTGTTTTCATATGCTTTAATTGATTTTTAGAGGGCTTTTTCTAGGTGGGCGCTGCTAGCTTACATCTAAAGTTAACCGTTCTCACGAGTTTGGGAAATCCACGACTTCAAAATTCGGGAATAGAGCATACATGCCAGAGTGTATTGAAAATTGGTGGGAATATATTTGAAGTCATGTCTTGTACCCTGATGGGCGGAAATCTATTTTTGAACATGTGTATTTGAATTCTATGAGGGAATGTATTCCATGCATATATTGCGAGCCATTCTATGACTTATAAGTTAGGGTCTAGAAATTGGAGCATTGTTGGTGTACAAGAAAAGGAACACGTATCAAAAATTGTATATTCTAGAAAAGTAATGTAGTTGGCAATAGTATTTTTTTAATAGTGAAAAATTCATTACAATGGATCACAAGGCAGCCTGTATCACTTAAGACTCGACTGCAAAATAAACTGCTCCACACATGTAAACACCCATGTTCTACTGCGAAATGATAGTTTTTTCGATGTTTCACTTATCTATATTCATCTATATCTCCTTTAAACTCTTATCAAAGCTAATTATAAGCAAAAAGTAGTTTTTTGGGCTCGAAATTCTCGCCTGTTTTCGCGTTTGACGCTATGATGTTTTAGTTTGATGCATGATTGCTTTACTTCGAGGTGAAGATCTAATTTCAAATGTCGCAACGTTCAAGGGCAAGTGTAATTCAATCTCAGGTCGCGCAGAAGCAAGCACAGAACTGTTCTAGGGATTCAGACCGGATCATCTCGAGACATAAGCTGCTTAATTGGTTGGTACTTCTCCTCCGACTAAGGGTTCTCGGTATTGAAGATGTGTTGTTGTTAATTGTATGTTCCATACGAATGTGGCATATAAAGGACATAATTAGACTAGTTTAATAATTTCCGCGATAAGTAAATTATATTGTACAACATCGAAAAGAAAGAAAACACAAAAACTTCATTTACACGTATTCCTATATTGCCTATGATTCCATTTTGTCAGTGTCATATCATATGATGTAATATCTTTACAGAAATTCAGCATATTTACAGGTCGGCAATATAGAATTAGTTTGTCGTCGCGTTCGAGGAAAAATTTAAATCTGTAGAAAATAAGTAATCTAAAAACATGCAAATGGGCGAAGCGAACAGTGAAATTAAACATATTGTATTTGAACTTTCCGAAAATAATTTTTAATAAAACACGAGTAATTTTATAAGTATAATTAGTATAAATAAATAAATTACGTATTTACAAATCAAGTGATCTAATGTAAAGTATTTCGAGTAAAAAATGTAACGATAAATTATCGAAAGATTACAATGCTATCATTTTCTAAACTTTGAAGAAATTGATAGCGACTTGGGCAAGAGAAGTTTTCTATTTTATTTTATTATTTCTACTTTTCCTCATCTCTGCATATTTAGTTTAGAGAAAAAAATTTGGATACCGTCCAAAATATTCATAGTCGAGAATTCGGCGGTAAAATCAGTTTTATGAGTGAGTTCAAAAAAGCTGTTTTTACCATGATGTCTACATGACTATGAGGATATTTGTGCGTGCGTAACGCATAACTTGTCTAGATTATACCTTCTGCTCTCATTTGATCCACACACGAGAAGTAAGTTATGTGGGGCAGTTCCAAAGACATTTAATGATTAGTGATGATTTAGTAATTACGTAATTTTTAACATTAACGCACATCTAGTTTGTATTCCTGAATTGCCTACAAGTTCACCATCAATACTTTTCAGTCTTTACCGTTTATTGCATGAAACAGCCCGCAGTCTATATTCTCCTACGGTCTCTCCGTTCCTAACGCAGTGGCGCTTCAGTATCACGCTTTCAGTAGCAACGCATGTTTGCCGCGTATGTCCCGTAAAGTAATTAATTAACGAGATGATGCGCCGCCCTGAACATAGTGGAGGCGGGGATGGGGAGAAGGAAAGAGTGAATATTGGTGCAGAAGCCAAAGGGAGTCTCCGGCTTCTAAGCGGATTACGAACTGCCCCTATCGACATGGCCACGCCTCGCCTCACCGCTGTCATCGCCACATTGACCTCCCTCGCATTCATTGCCTCTGCCTTCATTTTCCTCATATATCTCTGCCTATTACTTAAATAACGCGGCTGGTCCATAAAGTAATGAATGCTTTTTGTTTGAAACACGGCAATTTCTTCTATGTGTTAAAAGTAAAAATTATAACAAAATTCAACTAATATTTTCCAAAAAATACGAGGCATATTCAGAGAGTAAGTTCCCTAAGATGTCAACAAAAAGGAAACGATTTCATGGAAAACTTTATTGGGGCAGATACAGCAGTTCTTTTACTATTTATTCACATAATTACTACCAACATTGAGTCATTTGTACCGGGAGAGATGGCTCAAGGAATCAACTGATGTCACTGCTGTGCCTCTGACCAGGAGGGCCTAGTTGCTAGTCCCGTCAGTGACAGGATTTTCGACACTAGCTTGTCAGCTAGGTCGAATTCAGTCACTATCTGGAAGATAATTGCAGAGACCGGCTGCTCTGATCGGTAGTTTTCCGTGGTTTGTCCGATCAACACCAGGAGAATGCCGGAGTAGTACCCTAACAAGCTGGCCACGGACCGCGCGCGATCTTTCCTACCTCCTCTTTGTATTATCCGCACCTCTTACACACAGCTACACTAACATGCACTACACATGCCGGGAGACCGGTCGGGAGCTTAAAGCTGGTCCCGGCTGGGGTGGTCTCCCGCTGTTGGGCGACACCTAGATGGGGAAAACCCCGCTAGCCGATGGTAGGTTGGAGACGGATCTCGCCATACAGCGCGGGAAGACCATCGCCACCTCCCGAACATAAACATGCACTACACTTACGGGACTAATAGCCTGGTTAGTTTACGCGCCCGGAATCACTAACAATCAATCAATTTTTGAGTCATTTGTGATAACATGAGTTTAACATTTGTATCCCTCTATCGTTGATGCTGGAATAGGAGTCTTGGGATAGGTATCAATGTTGATGAGAGCTCGGAAGAATATTTAAGCATTAAGTTCCAAATAAAAATTAATGTATGCATATCATAATATCTATAAATAAACTTTATAAAATATAATTTTATATATATATATATATATATATATATATATAAACGCAATTTGTTTTCTTCAGTAATTTATTTGAATAAAAATAAATGGTTATGAAGATTAACTATAGTTAAGCTTCCAACATGAAGAAATACGGCAGAAAATAAATTTTGTATAAATTTCCAAATTACATTTTTAAAATTTGTGTAATTTCATGTATAGAAATGAATTAAATATTATGATTAAATACTCACGCATTTCGTTTTATGTAGAACTTGACGCTTAAGTACTCTTTCAAGCTTTCATTAACAATTGGTTTGATTTATATGTAAATACATTGTCATGTACACCTGAAATGAACAACTATATATTGAACTGAGTGAGTCAATTTAAAATTCTAAACGTTTTTGCTGCATGCTAGTGGTGTAGAGAATATTAGAAAATACAAATGTATTATTTACAATTACCATCATCTCCGTGATAATCATCACCTGCATCAAATTATCATAATAGGACATGGCTTCACGAGAAAAATATTGAAAGCATTTCTTCAAAAAATAGAAATGTAATGAAAACAAGTTGTTTAGAGATGTTTCAATTTCTAAGCTTTTGTGTGATTGTTTGAATGTATTTATTGTAGATTATCGTATTGAACAAATTTCAAAGTCTACAACTAAGAAAACATGACTAAGGGTTAAAACGGTGTGTTAAAATAAAAGACAATTTTAGGTAGAGCAGACTCCCACAGATTTAAAAAGACGACATGAATAGTGAGCATTTCAGATTCACTAAAAACCCTTTTCTGACGCCCTTCCAGGAAGATGATTTGAACATGGGAAGAAAATTATATTAAATGCAAGAAGATGATGCATCTTAGACTGCATCCCTTTCTCGTGAACAATGAAATCTAAGAAAGCTCCAAATTACGAGTGTGCTTGTCCATTCGGCTCTAATGCAGTTTTACAGTACTACATAAACATACGTACTTGGCGCACGAGCCATACCAATTTTTTTATTAATCACTAATTTGCCTCAGAGTATTTAATCGAAAAGTTTGGAATGGGAATGGAAAGTCCTTTCAAAAAAGTTCATCTCCCCTCTAGTTTTTGATTTTTTTAGCGTGGAGCACTAGATCGTCTGCATCAGTTTTCTGCTTCATAAGAGGAATGCTTCTTGAGAAGAGTACAGATTAGAAAGTCACGTATGGAAGAGAGGGCGTCAAAATCATTATTTCCCGAGGAGGAAGCAACTCTTCTTTTCTAGAACAGGCCTGCCGGTTTGTATCCAGGTTTATTTTAAGAAGCTTTATCTTCTCTGTTGGCTATTTTTCAAATATTGCTAATCTCGCGTTTTTTTTAAATTTATGTTTATTTATTTATGTTAAACTTTTACTCATTTTTCAACAATTTATAGTTAAAATGACGGAAAGGGAATCTGGAACTCAAGAAAACGTGCGCAGATAATCTCCCCCCCCCTACGTCACATACAGTTTTTACTGTTGTTTTTTTTACTGAATAAATCAAAAAAATTAGTTTTATTAGCACATTATGAATAGCCGAATATTGCTAACTAGGTACGGTAAGAATGGATCCATAAATGAAAGTAGAAGAGTCACGGTTGTCTGATTCTGTGGAATTATTCTATTATACGATTGCTGTTATCTTCAAACAGTAGTGATGACACTATTTGGCTGTACCAGACCTAAGCCTCTCCATATAAAAATCCTGATTGCTCCACTGAAAAAAGACAACATGTAATGTAATCGAAAAGTATAACTACCTCGTTAAGAATCTCTCTTCATCTTCAGTCTTGGAGAAATGGAGTACAGAGTATTTTGTCCATGGAGTGCCCGTACCTTTTGATACTTCATGAATATCTACCTTTAAGTTCAAACTGGCTGAGGTGGCTCAGAGCATCAAGTAATGCCACTGCAGTGCCTCTGACTGGGAAGACATAGCGTTTGAGTCCCAAAGGTGGTACAGTTGTCGACGCTAATGTAACCATTAAGTCCGGTCGGTCCGGAGGGTCGGTTTCATCCGCTGTCTGGAGGAGTATTCTAGCGACCCGTTGCTCAGGCCGGTAATTCTCCTTTGTTTCTTCCACCCAGCATCTGGTGAATACCCGAGCAGTACCCTAACAATCTATGACGGGCCGCACGCGATCATTCCTTCATTTTCCTTGCCCTATTCTTACCACACACACACACACACACACACACACACACACACACACACTTACTTGCAAAACACTACCACATTCCAGGAGGCAAGAGAGGAGCTTGGAGCGTGTTCCGACCGTGGCGGTGCTAAGTTGCTGAGTGATACCTGGATGAGGAAAATCCGCCAACCGTCGTTTAGGTCGACGCTGAATCTCACCATCCAGTTGCGGTAGATCACTGCCATTACCAGTGATAAAACATGCACTACACTTACTGTATTAATGATCATAGCAGATGACGCTCCCAGAAACACGACAATCATTTAAGTTCATTCCTTTGTTCGGCCGTTCATTTAATACCAATCTGTCGTGCTCTCCAAAAGTGGAGACAGTGAGACCGTACTTGTGTTCTAAAAAGTGTTTAAAAAATGCGTCCGTACACGGCCACGTTCTCCCGAACGGGAATCCGCTCTGACCCTCCCCCGAGGTCCGTGCTTCCGTCCCCTTCGCGATCACTGCCGTCACCGCTGCCGCAGCCTCCTCCACCGCCAGCGCGCGCCCCACCCGCTGCCGCGTTTTAACGAACGGTTCTCAAATTGGCTTCGAGCGAACGAGCTCCTCGCCGCGCCAGCGTGAGAGGGGGAGGGGGCGGGGCGCGGGCGGGCGAGCGGGTGCTCGAGTCAAGAGCTGGAGCAGACGCGCAGTGGAGGTGGCGGTGGCGGCGGTCGCAGATGAGTGGCGAGAGCGAGGTCAGAAGATATTAGATAACAATGCCTTGTTCCTTCCAAGTCAAACAATCTCTTTATATTGTATTAGATTATTGTTGTTGTTATTATTATTATTATTATTATTATTATATCTCAGCAGCTTGTGCTGGGTTCAATTTGCCCATTCCAACCACGTTAAGGAAAGAGCTCGATCACTGGGAAGAGAAATTTCACTCTGACCCCCAAGACCTATTACTGTTGTTAATAATAATAATAAATATTATCATTATTATTACTATTATCATTATTACCATTATTATTAAGTCCCCTAGGTAACTTCTGAACAGCGTGCAAGCTTTCCGCAGTGTGATCACGGGTTCGATATCCAGTCGGGGCAAAAATAGATTTCTAAACAATAATTGGAGCTTCTATAGCTGAGTAACAAAAGAAAAGCTCAGGCGGCCAAAGTACAATAGATACGGTGGTAGGAATACGTCATGCTGGCCACATACTCCCCCTTCCCCGAGGTGTTGATAATAAATTAAAAATTGGGCCCAGGTCTGGGAACACCGCTAGCTGGCAAAAGTCGGTTTAACACGATCCTCAAATGCCAAATGCCATGCCTCGCTGACGCTGAAAACCGTTTTAAAAATAGCTCCGTGTGTTGACAATTTCTTTCATACTTTATTTCTTTCATGCCCAGATTTGTTTAAATATGTTCTTTCAGTATCTGGCATTGGTCTTAACAATGAATCGTAGTAGCTGATAATGTTATGCTCCCTTTCAAAAGTCCCCAACATCCAATGGCACTGTGTGTTACCTCCATAGGGGATATGAACTGGTTTTATTGCAATTTCAAAATTATAATCGCCGTAACAAATACTTGCAGGTTTTGTTGCTAATAGTTAAATTTCAGTCCAGCTACATATTTAAGCTCTTTTGGTAATATGCACAAAAATTCACATAGCACATTTGCTTTAGCACAAATGCTAAATGCCAAAATACAGATCATTCTAAATTAGTTCCGAAAACTCTATCGCAACATCTTTTACAACTGCATTTGATTCTTCCCCATATTTCTTTAACACTTCCATATTTTTCTTCCCTAATTTTTGAAGAGGTTAAAACTTCACAAACCAAGTCTAATTTGTGTTCACTTGTACTTCTGTAATTGCTCTAATTGTAATTATTCGTTTTGTATGCGGATCTACCTGTGCACATTAAAAGGTGACACTTGTATCTGTAAGTGAATAAGGTGTTAAGTAGAATAAGAATAAGTTGTGGGTCACATACATTTGAAAATCGGTATTTACACACTATGTAAAAACGTAAAAGTGCGAAGTCGAACATAATTTTCATTCATTCTCTAGCATTTCCCGCAGGGTGTTTTTCTCCAATTTCACTTGAAATTCTTCAATTTGAATAAGTTCCGAGGCAATACTGTTTGTAGGTATTTTCAAATTTATTTTTTTTAAATACAATAATAATAATAATAATAATAATAATAATAATAATAATAATAATAATAATAACAAAAACGCAACTCTAAATCGAATTCAAACTGTATCACTACATTTACTTGGCAATTAAAGTGTTCACTTAAAGATGTTTACATCAGTGTTGCCAAGGTCGTGAAAGAAAATTATGGCGCATTAATCAAAAACCATTCATTCACATTTGGATTCTGGTATTTAATCAACACCTACTTTGATCGATTGGAGGCGTTGGTTTAATTCCTGGCATCATCACTAAGAACTATCAAAACACGAAAACACACGTTTTTGGAAATTTCTTTAAATCTTCTAGCGGGATCCGCAAACAAATTATCAGTTCCCCATCAGGAGACCGAGACGCGTCGAACGTATAAACCTCATAAGACTTCATTGGTGTGACGGACCGGCAAACACACTATGCACGGCCGCACGTTCACACACTCAAATACTGTGAAATTATTGTTATTATCCTATCAAACATGCTTAACTCGAAAAAAAATAGAAGTTCGCAGATTATGTGATATTTGGATTATCAGGTGCACATGCAAATCGCAAAACATATGCGCCGTAACACACTTTAATATTGTCCATAACTCGGAAATTATGTGTAAAGTAGTCAACTGTTTCGCGCCTAGCAACGAGGCAAGTTTGCTAGAAGAACAGAACGCTTTGAGAGGTCCAGTAAACAGAATTTTAAAAAAATCTTAGATCCATGAGGTGTGGACTTTTTATTTTATGCTAAAGCTTCCATTGAAATATTTCAGCAAATTTGAGACTACATACAAAAATATATAAAAGCGATGAAATTAACGTAATACAGAATATTAAAAAAATATAATTTCTCAAGGGCAGTTGCCGTTGTTGGTAGATGTACAACTGGACATAAAATGTAACTTTCAGAAGATTGAGATGTATATGCGTTCTGAATAGCTTTAAAGCGAAATTTTTTGGGTCCATGCACGGGTTATGTTTCTACAAATGAGACATTTTTAAATATTCTATATTCCATATTTTCATGGTTCTGTCACTGCATAGCACGAGTTGCCAGAATTTCTTTAAGTTGGGTTCCAGGGTTAAGCTATTTTCACTTTTTTTTTGTTTTATTTATTATGGTCGCATTAACTTCTAGGTGACGAGCACATTGTTTTTACAAAATATTAACAATATTTGAAGCAAACAATTATTTGAGAATGATATGAACAACATACTTTAAGTACAAATATTATGGTACACAACAATATTAACAATTGTTATTACATTAATATGATCTTAAAATAATTGTTTGATTTTTAGATACCTAGTATTTAACTTGACAAGAAACAAAAATAACATTTGCATTCCTAGAGTATTCGATTGGTATTTTAATTAATATACATCTTTTACATTGTTATTCTTATTTTTTGCATAGGTTGGGAGCTACTGTACAATAACGAGAAATTTACTAATTGGAATGAATAAATGAAATGTATATCTGAGCCAAAGTAACACATTCATTATTAATTATAATTTTGTATATAGAACATAGTAAACAGCCATCATATATTTAAAAATAAATAACATTAGTCACTTTCCATGTAAATGAGTTACTAAGCATAATTTGAATTACAAGTAATATTGATTGTATTATTCTAGTCATTCACAGGCGTAGATAAAATGAATTTATTACATAAAGCAAGATGAGATTTCACATGTCATTTTCTTTACATATATGTTTGTTTTGAAGCATCATATAAGTAACGTTTACAGATATTTATGGAGGTAGAGCTCGAAGAGAAAATTAATCACATTATACACATTACTTTTATCATTTAAAAGTGTTGTTTGAAAGATTATATTTTTTTCTTAAATAATTCAAATTTGGGCAATGCACTAATATATGGATGACAGTGATAGGTAGATGACACGTTTCACAGAGATTTGGGGATTCCTTTGCTCTTAGATGTTTGTGAGTCAAGGCTGAATTGCCCATTCTCAAACGAGTAAGTAGCACTTGATCACTTCTTTTTTTAAGGTAAGGAGCATGGTCTTCAAGAACTGATTTTCTGATCATGTGCAGTTTACTAGGTGGTTCTCCATTCGGTATCCCACAATTTCTTGGTTTTGTGAAGTATCTTTTTTTATATCATTATGTGAAACATTATTGATGGTAAGAGGTAAGGAAGTAGCTACTTTAGCTGCTCTGTCAACTAATGCGTTACCTGTAATACCCAGGTGTGAGGGAATCCAAACAAACACTATTTCTTTGTTAATGTATTTTCACTTTTAAAGCATGATTTAAACAAGTGATTTAAAACGACAAACGATTTAAAAACTTCCTGTTTTTTGAGAACTGAATTTCTTGCAAAAAGTCTTTGGGGTCATACATTACATTTTGGGGGCTTTCGGTTTTTCTAGCTATTCAGAACTTCCCGTTGAATTCGCTAGGGGAAAAGGCACTGTATTATGAAGTTCATAAAAGTATGACATAATAAAACTAGGTGCTACAATAACACATACTTTCTGGCATTAATTCTAAATTTTCGAAAATTCAGAGTGTTTAGAGAAAATAAGTCTCATGCCATTATTTAAGTGTCTCTTTCTATCCGTGGAAAATACCGAAGAAAAAATTGGAGCGAATTTTGAGAATAAGTTGGGAAAATTAAACTTTGTTAATAAGGAAGAATGATAAGAAAACCTTCATTACGAATAAAATATTGGGATAAAAAATTAGAAAAAGTAAACATTAGAAATAAAGTATGAGAAAAGCTGCATCAGGAAAAGCCAATTAGGAAAAAACTTTAGGAAAAATGGCCATAAGCAAGAAATTGCCAAGAAAAGTGTACGTGAATCGTGTAATATTCTCTGTTCATATTTCCCTTTTTTTCCAAATTAGCATCATATCAATTAATAATTATTATGTATTATAGTATTGAATACTGCTTGCCCGTTAACCGGCCCAGGATCGATGTAGCCTATATTTAATATGTAATAACCCTTTATACAATAGTTTCCATCGTAGTTTTGCTTTGCGGTTTGGTGTACAGTCGTTTGGCAAAAACTAATTGTATCACATAAACTCTCTCTCAGTTTCCGAGCTCTTTGTAGTATTTAGCATTGTGACAAATTAGGATATGAGTTTTTATTTGCCTGTTGGTTTTGTTATTTCATTTGTTGGAAAGGATTATGTTCTGCGTCCGATCAAACTCGTAATTGAGAACAATTCGGGTGTCTCGTATAAAATGTGGTTGTCGATCAAACGCGACATTTTCGAGTGATGTACAAAAATGGATGTAACGACTTCTCTTCATGTGATAGGGTACGTATTACACAAATATTGCGATTACAGAATATCAGAATCGTACCTAATTAACTTGAACGTTGACATTGATGCCAGGGAAGAGTGGGTAAATTTGCCTGCCGTTATATAACAATTTACTTGATCAATGCCTATCGTCCGAATTGATCGTTTTGACTGAACAAAAATTACAAGAACACTCAGGAACGAGTGGAACATCATGGAATGAGTTTTAGTTTGAAATTACGCAAATACAAATTTATTTACAAAATTTTATATTTTCAGTTTCTGAATCCATGTCACTTCGCTGACAGTTTTATGCCTCTGCAGTATTCTGTTTTATTGATCCTGCTTTGCACATGCTCGACATCTAAAATGCGCGCGACAGCAATTCGGGCAACGGTCGCATGCCACACATTGTCATGCTACCTCTCAAGCATTGTCATGCTGCGTCCAGGCAACCTAGCTGCCTCATCACCTACATCGCTATCCGGCCTCTCCATTGGCTGGCGGCACCTTTATATCCGGCACTATTGCCTAGTAGAGTCAGTCGCTTCCAGTCGCAGCCAAGTGCTTCAACCCACGTCATAGCGCATAACATAATTAATAATGAACATACCCGAAAATAATGCGTTTCTTTGATTACTATTAGCCAAGTAAATAAATTACCATGTGATTTTTTGGTAATGTTGTTGACTTGAGATGAATGGGTAGTTTATTTATTATGGTTTATTTATTTTATATTTAGGTTACTTAAGATGTTAAAACCCGTTGCTAAGGATTTTAAATTTCTTAACCTACAGGTAGATACAAGTGCACTTAACAGACTTCAATGGTTTCATGTTAACAAGGGTTAAAGACGCATGTGACCGATAAAAGCATTAACTTAAATCCTGCATACCAAGACAAGTATGATACGCGTTTCTCGTGGTCAAAGTAGGCAAGTGAAAGATTTGTAGAAGGTTGCGTTTCCCTTTGCTTTTTCATTATTTCATTTTACTCTCTCGCTTTGCTACGCAAGTAGTAAGAGAAAGTATTGTAATCGTGCGGTGAAAATCTGCTATATTCAACAGAAAAACTCTTATTGTCTGCCCTGGAAATGAGAAAGCGAATAAATAGTGTTCATATGTGAAGTACGTTCCTTCCTCTAATGTAATGTGTAATCAGTCACCACATTTTGTGCAATTTTGATACCTAAAAGTCAATTGACTGCAAAATGTCCGTCCATCCGTCTATCCGCGAACAATGGCGATTTTCTCAAAAATTGATATTCTCCATCGATCATCATTTGATTTTTCGAGGTAATTTATATGAAACCTCAAAATTTTCTCAAAAACTGTTAAATCATTTTGAGTAAACTTTGCCCACGGATAACGTAAAGAGCCTCTAAAATATTGTGCAGCTCTCGTTTTGAAAAAATTTATAAATTTTTGAAAATTGGAGAGTTAAAAACTTTTTGTCGTCTTCTTATACCTACAATATTGAAGATAGAAAAAAATCGGATGTTCAAAAACCGATCAAGAAGTGTGGTCATTAATGATTTTTTGAAAATGTGAGTAGTTTTTTCGTAATATGTCGTAAATTATAGAAAATTTTTAAACTATTTTCCCAAAAAGACTTCACATTTTTATTTAAATGTTCTCCTCGTTGCACACGACTATGTACCTCGTATGTAGCAACTGGCGCTAGTCCTGTTTTCAATGAACTTATTATTTACGAAAATTACACAAATAATTATAAAGAAATGTACAATTTCAAACAAAGTAACAATTCTACATCTTACAATTTAACACTGAGTTACGTTTTTTTTTAAATCTAGATATTGGTCTTCTGCCTACATATCGTAATACAGTATCGTGCAAAAATTACCCGAGTTGGAAGAACAGACGCAGAAATAACATCACGCCATATTTTTTGTTTTATTTTGAATGTAAGCCAATTTGATTCTTGAGGCTTTAAGGGGACCCGAAATTCCTTATCCCACTCATGGTAATTTGGGTGGCTTAAAGAACATTTTGTTAAAAACTGCTTAACTTCGGGATTTCAAATTTTTACTAGAAAAAAATGTGAATATTTTGTAAACCCAGAAAAAATAGTTTTTTTTTATTTTTTTATACCAGTATTATAAACGACCTTCCCTGTTGAAAGAAATCGTTCATAACATAGCCACACAAAAAATAGTGTTCATTTTTGGGGTTAAGACTATTTTCCTTATGTTTTGGGGTCGCTAAATTCGAACCCGGTGTCCATTTTACTCCATCACATCAGGTATTTTACATATCCTCAAAAAATATAAAAAAATTAAAGATATTTCTAACCGAGGGATCAGAACATCTTATCTATATGTTTTTGGGGTCATTGAAACCGAACCTGAAGTGCATTTAACTTCATCACAATCAGATTTTTTAAAATTCAGATCAATAATAATTGACAGAGAATGCGGCATTGGCTCCTGTCGGGACAACACTCATCACACTATTGTATGGCAGATTGCCTATATCGTTGGCGCCAGATCACTAACCTTCTCTCCAGGCAGACAGGTTTGAAAATTGTTCTGAGGTTATGTGCAAAATCTAATGTGATGAAGTAAAATGGACTTCAGATTCGGTTTCATCAACCCAAAAAACATGTGGGTAACATAATCTAATCCCCAGACACGAACAGAATTGTGTGTATGTGTCTGTAACTGGGCATCTTACGACACAAATAATGACGTATTAGATTTTAAGGCACGGATAATTGCGTCATCACACATTCAGCCAATCTCAGAAAGACAGTTGGGGCTGGAAGAGGTAAACGTCAGAGCCGACCATCGTTTTCTCGTCCAGATGTCAAATACCCGGGACATCGAAAGAAAATTCTTTGGCAAAATTAAGTTTGATTCTCTTAGAAATTTATAATGCTGTTACGCAAAAAAAGTAACGTATGCAACACGTTTAAAAGATTGCTTTATTGCATTTGTACAAATTTGAGAAGTCGCTCCTAACGTCGCTCGTCTTCAAAACATGTACTCCTGGATTAAAGCTTACCATCATCAACTAATTGCGTAAACTACAATTTGAGATATTTTTTTACTTTCCCGTATATGTATGTGTAAAAGGAGTAATATACGTAGTATAGGGAAAGTTATGCAAGGATGCGGAAAATCAATTTCGAGATTTTGAGGAAATACACGTTTTTGGGTCCCCAGATACAGAAAAGAATTGTTTTTTTCAAACCGTCCGCCCGTCCGCTGTCTGAACACTACTAGCGCCTAAACCATGCGTTTTATTTTTTCCAGATTCACAAAACCTCTGACCATCTGGCTCGAGACGAAACTCAGAAATTTAGAAAAAAATATTCTTCAAATTTTTGGGGGTATTTTACATGAAACCCTTCGAACATTTTCAAAATTTTCTCAAAAGCAGCTCCAATTTTTTTCAAACATTTTTAAACGATAGTGCTAATTCCACTCTTCAATGTGACGTAAAGTGCATTTTAGGGTTTTTTTTTCAAAAATTACGCAAATGTATTTTTTGAGAGATCTCCCACGCCGTTTATACGCACATTTTCAGCAATTTGTAAACACTATTTTCTTACTCTATAGTTACAAACCTCAGTTCACACGTGGGAACAATAACCATAAAACATACGCTTTAAAAAGAACAAATGAATGGCTAAAACAGACTAGACAATATAGAAAACATACACGCATGTGGCAATATTATAGCGCCACATTTGAAAAACAATTCAATAAAAAATTGATCAGTGTTTTGACAGCCCAAATGTCAGCCACGTTGAAAACCTATTCATTGCTCTAAGGAAAAATGTTAAATAAAAGTACTTTTAGTCAACATATTAACATGATTCAAACCATTACAAACAGAAAAGTTTAAAGATTCAAAAACGCAAATTATACAAATTCAAAATTTTGAACCCAAAAATCATTCCGAGTCCCCTTAACATTTAAATATTTTCCTCCACGGGTGACATTGATTCTTTCCTAGGCTTAAAGGTTCGAGCCCAGTTTGATGGTGAATCTCTGATGGTTTGATGTTTGATGGTGTGATGGTTTTTAAAACATCAACTCTGTCAATTTCTATTATTCAAAGTCCCATTAGTCTGTCAAATTTCATCTGTTAACACAGTTTTCAGTTTGGAACATTCTCAGTATTGTATCATCCTGACTCTAAAAAAGAGTATTTCACTTATAAGTCAATATCTTTTGAATGCCCCGAAGTGTAAATCCTTTTCTGAAGTGCTAGGCTAATCAACATGAAACGAGTAAAATATACACACGAAAAAAGAGCTTTCTCGGCAAACGTGAATTTATTTGAAATTTCTAGCTACGTAACAGTCAAGTTCGGCTGCTGATCGGAGGAGAATTCTAGTAACTAGCTGCTCTGATCGGTGTTTTCCATGGTTTCTCTAATCAATACCAGGTGAAGGCCGGAGCACTACATGCTAACAAAAGGGCAAAGGACCGCGCGCGATCTTCCTTCTTCCTTGACCTATCACCCACATATACAACACACTATCACACATGTCAAAGGACCATTCGGTACCTTAGAGTTTGACCTGGCTAGGGCAGTGAGGGGGAGATACCTGGAGTGGAAATTCCCCCAAAGTGACAATTTCACGATCGAGCGGAGGGAGGGCGCCGCCACGACACGCAATTGAACATTCAAGACACTGACGGAACTAATGTGCACATCGGTTGACTTGACCAGGGACATCAATCAAATTTCCAAGGAACTAATAATTAGGTTTATCAATATTTTAGTATCTGCATTCCCATTTCCGCATTACTTGTGCGGTTGTTGTCCCCACTCTTTCGCCCGCAGTGACCTGTTCGCGAGCACTGCCCGTGCGCCCTCGCACAAAACGCAAATCATTAGCGCGAGTACTGAAAGGGACAGTGATTATAATAAAGAGCGCGTGCTCCGCCGCGTCGCCGCCACCATCGACGATTGTTATCGACGCTTTTTTTTGTTGTCAGCGCCCGTGCGTTTGACTGCGGAAAACATAATCCGGCAGCGTAGAACAGAGGGAGGGACGCCGCAGTTGGGAGACAACGGGTGAACAGAACAGAGGCTACAGGAGGTACGGGTAGGAAAATGGAGAGAAGTGAGGGACCTTGACAACACAGAAGCAGGAGGAAGGCAAAGAGTGTGAACAAGTTGGGTTTTGTTCAGAATAATATAGAAAGTAAAATGGAATGTCGACAAAAATGTCAGGACCAGAAGGGAAAAAAAATCTTTGAATAAAAATGACTGAATGAAAGAAAGTTGTGAAAAAGAAATTCTACATTTTATGGAACTATATAGAGGGATGTGGGCAAATATCGCGAGTAAAGAAGTAGATCGGCGTTGAAAGATCAATAATAATACGTAAAGATGAGAAAGATGAAATGAAATCACTAAGAAATTACGTATTTTGTCATTGTATCTTAACATTTAGCAAAATGTGAAGAGAATTTATTATTTAAAGATATATCTATCCGATTCAACTTTTAATGAGAGTCTGACTAAAATATTGGTTCGTCCTATCACAAAAGCCGCCACAAAAGTCATAACCTTGTCTCACAATTCCTAACTTTCTATCCGTCAACTAAGAAGCGATTCGTAAATAAACACGTTATACGAGTGTATTCTTGAGGAAGTATTGAACTTATTGTTTGTTGCACATTTCTGGAAGAAATTTGTTTTGTATTGATAATATACTACACTAAAATCTGTCTTAACTGGAACTTTCACAAGCCGGAAACCTGTCTTAACCTGAAAATGTATGCGTCCCGTGAAGTCCAATGGCATTTTACACAGCATTAAACGGAACCTGTCCAACGCGGAAACGGATGAGTTTTTAATGTGCTG
>BOPP01000012.1:7893960-7995430 GCA_017312745.1 Gryllus bimaculatus
TTTTTCGCAAACGAGCCGGTTGGTTACCGTTGGATTCCTTCCTCGTCGACCTATCGTTGTATATCCACATGCTGTTCCTAGGGCCGTTAACGCCCTATCGCAGTCAGTGAATTAGAGAAATGAAGTGATTGACTACTGTTTGAAGTCTGAAGCGTGCATTATGGCTTCGAGAAGATGCTGGGTGCCTAACTGTAAAAATACGAAAGCGAAATTAGCAATTAAATCATGTTTATTTGGGTTCCCAAGATACGTGAAAAAGTGAGTTACATTTATTTTATCTTTCGTTTGTATGCATGTTGTTTGTTCTAAATCCAGACTACACTGTAGATGGTAAATTTCTACTTCATTGTAAAATGTTTATAGAATGATGCTACTAAAAGTCTATTATACTATCTCTAAGATAATTCATTTGTGTTTACAGAAATTAATGCTAGTGAATGATTCACTACAGCAAGCGTGCCTGGTACATTTGCTGCCAATATTCATGGTAAGTTTTTGCCTTGAAAGTGCATTCAAAATTTTCCAATGCAAATAGTGGAATTTTTTTAATGTTCATGTTCATTTGCAGATCCCTTGTTTGAACAAACCGAGGTGACACCCATTATATCAATGGGTGCAATTGGTAAGACATTTTTAATAGAATATTAGTAGAATATATAATTTGATGGGAGTCTATGTTACCAGCAATTTTTAATTTTCAGATCCTTGTACACAGGCAGCTACTCAAACTGAAAATGGTAGGTCTCTTGTATGTTTGTAAAATGCAAAAAGCAGTGTGGGGTAAGTGCAAGATATTCCTGTGCTTTCTAATTTCGTTATTCTAGATAGTGAATTAAAAGAAACCTCTTTCTTTTTGATACAGATTTGTTTTCAGAACATTCATTTGAGAACATAGTATCTTTCTTAACGGCATATTTTGCTTTTCAGATCCTCTTCCAGAGATGGCTATTGAAGCATGCATATTAGCCCCTTCGAGTTTGACCTTAAGTGGTTTAAATTAATGTTCTCTTTGAGGAGTCAGAACTCAGAGAGATAATTTTATAGAATTATTGTTATGTGCAGTGAATGACTTGCTTCATTTTGCATAGTTTCTGTACATATCTCTTTTACGCTGACAGTTTGTAATGGTACGAACAACGAGAGTTTTAAAATCAGTGTGTATTCTGTCATTGGATACAGATCCATAACATAAACTGTATTTTCCCTATCTGATTTGGAAAGTTCCAATTAAATTAAATTTAAAGACAAAATTAAGTCTGTAAAGCATGATCATTTTCTCAATTTTGGAATGCCTCTTGCAATGTTAAGACACTTAATGTGAATATTATAAATTCAAAAGTTTTGAGTTTCTGTTTCAGAGGCTATTTTCGTGCAATTTTAGAATTTCTTTAGTGCTTATTATCTGGTCTGTAATTTTTTTTCTTATTAGTATTAATTTTTTTTATAAGTATTGATATAAGTTGCTTATGTATTGTTATACTGTTATGACAATAATTGTATCTCGTGACAAACACGACCTTGATTCAATTTATATTCTACAATGAGTGTATCATTGTGTTTTGTTCATTCCCATAGCAATTACATTCTGGATTTGAATGCTGATCCTTATTAGATTGTGAATTGCTACGATTCGTAAATGCAATGCTTGATTCCATAGCTCAGTTATTAGGACATCTGCCCAGTTATTAGAAGGTCCCAGGCTTGGCTCCTGGTGCAATCAAATATTTGCACTTTGACAATCCATTTTCAGAATTAAATTGTGGTGCATAAGCATTGATGGAATTCCACTATTTGTAAATCAATGTTTTAAAAGTGAATGTACTTTCACAGTGGATCCCATTTTAAAAATCCAGGCTCTGAACTGTGCATGTGGGAGATTAACATGGCTAAATAAAATAATTTTGTCAAATATTTATTGACTAACGAAAATCAGTTTTAGGTTGCAACTAGTAAATGCGGTTCTTTCAAGGCATGCAGAGCATCCTAAAAGCCCAATTTTTTGCACTACTGCTACACGTGGGACAATGCTAAAATGTTCTGATAAAACTTTGAAAGCAACCAAGAAAACAAAATACGTTCATGTGACCTAATCAGATACTTAATGTCTTCAGTAACCTTAATGTAACAGTACATAACTAAGTAATTCGTATTCTTGATTTAAAATAAAATGAAAGGCAGTAATACTACTTAAAAAATCATGGTGAAAGTGATTTAATTTTGCTTATAGAAATGGGGCACCAGACTTATTGGCCTAGTGGCGCTACCTTTCCTACGCGCAAAATAAAATGGCACTTTCACCCCTTGTATCATAACTGTTTTACTTGGGCAAATATGCGGTAGTATTTTTATTTGTTTCTTTTCAATTATGTTCATATTTTTCATTCATAATGCTTGTAATAACGTAGTATTCTATAGTATTCACATTAATTTGGCATATCTTCAAATACTGAAATTGCAATTGTGCATGTGTACTGTTTATTACCTTCTGTAATACAAAATTGTAATTACTAATGAAATTACGATATTGTATAATATCAATATGCTCAATAAATGCTAGATTTTACTACCATAATTTGACTTTTTTCTTCCATAAAATCCCTATAATTATTGTGAATTTTTTAATAAATTAAGGCGTGGAAAGTATAGGAGTGAAATTTTAAAGTTCGTGTTGCTGGTTTATTTCAAATTTACCGGTTACGTCTTCGCTATTGGCTGTCCGTTTACTCAATAGAAATTGTACAGAACAATGTGGTGGCACCGGAAGTTGGGCAAATAAGGCTTTTCCTTTCAACATTGAGTGTCGTCTCTGAAATATACTCTTTGAGCGTATACAAATATGTGATCGGACACGGTATAGAACTTCTCTCATGGACAGACATTAAATTGATTTTATGCAGATGGTTTTTCTTCTCCCATGTGCTTTTGATTTAAGAATAGAATATTGAAAAATTCATAAGTTTATTTTCTTTATTATTATTATTATTATTATTATTATTATTATTGCTAATACAAATTAACCAGTAAGGAGCGGATTTCTATGATTTTGTCTATTTTTGTCCGTTGCTTCAGTGCATAGTGAAGTGAAATTTCTTGACATTTTGGCTTCAATATAATGATATATAGATTAATTAGTGCATATCTGTGCGTTTTTGGCATATATTTCCGGTTGGTACATTTTCGTGTAACTATAGGAGCAATATTTTGCATATTTCGTTAAAACAAACTTATTTATAAAACGTTTTAACTTTTCATAGAATCTATTTGTGAGCGTTCATTGATGCGAAAGAACTTGTCACAGTTAGCGTTTTTTTTCTTTCCTAAACATGATAAAATAATTGTGAAAATGTAGGTTATTTCATTATAATATGTTTTTAAATCAGTCAGAAAAAATACAAGATACAAGATACTTCACAAAGGTGAACATTTACCTCAATTATTTCTCTTGTGAAGTAGGGTACATTCAATTATATTTGCACAAAAATATATATTTTCAATTCAAACAAGCTTGTTCTGAACTTTATCAAGAAAGGTTTATGGAAAAAATGAAATATTGTCAATTTTAACTGGATATCAAAGTGAATATTTCAGAATTTTTAGGTCATAAATACATACTTTTAAAACCATACTTTAAGATTTTTAGGGCATAAAAAGTCTCTCCCTATTAATCACAAACCGCTTTTGGAATTCTATGCTTTGTGCAATGGCTATAAGATTCAAGTTTTGTTGTTGTGTTGTTTTGTTTTGTGTGTTGATGGAGGTCATAAACGTAAGCATTGTCAAACGACAAAAAATATAAATTAAGATAGTTTCATATTTCCTGTTATTATACGAAAAAATAAAATTAATTTTGATTAACTTTGTTTTGTAGATTTTTTCTCACTATGGACGAGATAAAAGCGACAAAATTCATTTACCTCTTTCTCTAAATAAATGAAACACTTCACGTTTTGCACGCATATTCTCATTTTACTGGTGAACAAACTAATCTCGGCTGTGGTATGAAATTCAAAATAAAATTAGCATATTAAAATGATATGACAAACTTGTCTGTAGCTGTAAAATCTGTTGACGTAGGTATATTAAAATTCATTAAATTACTGTATATTTACTCTCCCCAAATAAAACTTAAAATGCTTCACGCATTTTAAAAATAATTTTAATAATATGCCACTTGCATGTAACCAAATGCGACGTGATGTTCCCTCTATTCACTAAAATTCTCAACCTATATCGCAACTGACAATTTTAGGAACACGAGATTAAATGTGGCACGACTTGCATCATACGAACACACAATATACTTTCGTATTAATTGAGTCCGGATTCTTATGTAATTACATTTTCTTGTTTTCCTAAATTCACTTCTCCGAATTGTGATAATGTCATTCAGGGCAATCCTAATTCACTATTCAAATTTTTCGTTACATAGTTTTACATATTTTGTACTATGCTACGTATTTAACATATTTTTCTTATATGTAACTTACTTTGTTTAATATTTTAATATTCTACCAATGTTCTTGAAATTTATTTCGCAAAAAAATTAATAGTTTTTTTTAATTGAAAAATAAACATTTTTTTCTTACAGATACTCAGAATTGCATGTTGACGACGCGAAATGCGCCACGTGGAAACGCTATCAGATGCATTTCGGTTGGGTCAAACTTCGTCTGCACTGATTGTATGTTGCAACAAGTATACATGAGGGAAGAAAATATTATTTTTAGGTGTGGAAAATATCAGTGTCTTCTTGTTTCTTGATCTTTAATCCTAATTTATGAGAGATATTGGTAGTCGCAGACGCGTTGCGGGTTGAAGACAATGCTACAGTGGTTGTTTGCCGGTCACTGACTTCCCACATTTGTACCATGACTTTAATTGCTCTCAAAGATAATTACGTACTCTTTAAAAAATCAAGTAAGATAAGCAATATTTATTTTTAAAAGTGGCTAATTAAATATTTTATTAATGTTATTTCAAATTGTCCAACTTTATTTTGTTTCTTTGTAAGTATTCTATAAATAACGTATTTTGATATTACATTTTATAACTCTTTTTACATATTTGTAACATATTCTTACCATTTTTAATACATATTTATGTATATATGTATGGACCAGGATGTGATCTGCTGAACGCTGGTGCATAATATGTAAAAATAAGTGACTATGGCGTTTAATGCAATTATCGACATGTTATGTTGGTTATTGATATATGAAATGATATATGAAATATATCACAAATACTATTAAATATTTAATGCTATTGTAAATAATTTCTTGTTCTATCCTTCTAAAGCCTGAACCTGATGAAGAATTAGTGAGCTGCTTTTAAGTTCATCCGGCCTATTTTGAGCTATTTAACGTTACAAGGTGATAATTTGGATTATGTGAAAGGGTTGCCTCAACTTCTCACATCACATATACTAGGTGGGAGTATCCATTCCTTAAATCAAGATCGAAACCACTAACCTGAATTCCGCGTAGAGCATTTCTCGCTACAGTCATATGAGAACTAAAGTATTGATATTACATGAAAAGTTTTTGACTAACACGTGCAGCAATGAAATTACAATATATTTGCTTAGAACCAAATACAACATTCTATAATGTGGATTTTGGTGGCCGGTGCCCTGCTGGAGCAGCCGGGACAGAGCTTGACGAACGGAGTGTCCCTATATACAGAGAATACTGCAACCGTTTAATATCCTTTGAGCAGATAGTGGCTACTGGTAGAAATTTGGAGTTGAAGAGAAATGATAAAAACAGAAGACATTTTGGAGGTATTCGATAATATTAATATTGGTTTTCGGTAGATTGACGGTTCTTAACGCACACAATACTACCGAATTCAAACTCTCCTGACAAATCGTTACAAAATGGCGGAATCGGTTTCGAAAAGGAATGCGCTACTCTCTGTGCGTAGACAGAGGTGGCCAATTCTGGGTCCTTGGGACAAGTAATGGCCCGCCAAGATATTTTCATTGTTTTTACGATAGCTGTAGGTCCGATGCAAACTTATATCTCACCACCAGACAAGATGATTCATGAAAGCCGATTTTCATAGAATTCATCATACCTATTCGGCTTTAAATAGCTGTTGATACCAGTTTTTTTCTTTGTGAGGTTGTTACATCCTATTGAAGCTTGTGGTGAGCTGTGTTGGCAGTTTGTGTTAGCAAAACTTGCATAAAAAACAATGTCTATAAGAGGGGCGGTCGCTTAATAAGGAAATCTTACTCTTTTTAAGAAAAAATGGTCTAGTATTACTAGATATCGGTTGTTAAGGAAAGTGTAAATATGTTCAGACGTTTATGAGATTTTTCTAATATCCGCACTAATTGTGAAAATGAAACATTTTGCAAACTTTTATTTTACTTTTTGAGAAATATGCCATTTTAGAATTATTTTCTATCATTTTAAATGCATTTAAAAAAAATAAGTATGATTCTCTTTAAATCACTTTCATATTCAAACTCTCAATAGTTGTGTACCGGTAAAGAACATCTACTTTCTTGTGTAGACACCACTTGTCATTTCGGTATGCACCGCGTATTCAATATCTAACGAGCTCAAACTTTGCTCTTCTCACACGTCTTCACAAAACAACCCAAAAAACATCAAACTAGGGTCTTGGGTGAGCGCTGAGCTCATATTCCGGATGTAACCCCAAAACTCGCGTGTTTCGGGGCAAGCTGATATCCCTGACTTCCACCGCATAAGATGTTCTTCTCTTGTCAAGATGGTAAAGTAAGGAAGTCTCTCATAATTCAAAGAATTAAACGTTAGAAAACTTTCATATCCACCATCTCATTAGAAGAAATGAAACTGAAATGGATCGGGGAGAGGTGATACCACATCATTGTTACTTGCTTACAACTTCCGATTTCCTCGTGTGCCTGAGGCACAGAACATTTCGTGCGTATGCTTTTCACAACGTCGCCAACTGAAAATTCAATGTACTGTGTGCCTACAATTTTCCTGAAAGTGGACTCTTAAAAAGATCAATTCAGGAAATTGCTGTTAAGAGGCTACTCGGAGGACGAGGAGAGTGGTTGCCTGTTTACAGGGGTATAATTTGCTTACAATATATGGGTTTCAGAGTACGTTCCAAGAAAACTCGGTCATTGAGAGGGGTGGTCATTTAATAAGGGTGCTCTTTCACAAGGTTTCAATGTGGTTACAATTCCTTTAAGCAAGCATAGTTGGTCAAAGAGAAAAAGTGAAAGTGAAGTGGTTGTCCGTTCATTTAACGAAGAATGGGAAGAACAGTTTCTCTTTACCATGGGAAGTGCTTCGAAACCGATTTGTTTGGTGTGTTCAACGATAGTAGCAGTTTCTAAAAAAATACAACCTGTAAAGGTAATTCCAACGAACACACAATGTGTACTTGTTCACAAACAACAACCAATCATTTCCTTACCTGAATACATTGCTAATATTTATATAATTCTGTCGTTAACTTTAAAATATTGTCGTCTCGAGTCCTGACGGTGGCGGATTTTCGGCACTAGCGAGGTCGCTCTCTGGAGGAGCATTCTAGAGGCTGGCAGCGATGATCCGCAGTTGTCCATAGTTTCTCCGATCAATCCAGGCGAATGCCGGAGTAGTACCTTAATAAAAGTGCCACGAATCGCGCGCAATCGTTCCTTCATCTTCCTTGTTCTCATCGCTCCCCTTACTTACGCACACTTACACTTACACATTACCACACATGTCGGGAGTCCAGCTGAGAGTTATAGCTTGTCCGGGCAGGGCCTACCGAGGAGATACCTGAAAAAGGAATTCTTCCGCAAGCCGATATGTAGGTAGACGCCAAATCTCATCATCCAATGCGGGAAATATACCGATATCTCTTAGAATAAAACATTTAATACAATAATGGGACTAATGACCATACCAGTTGGCGTGCCCAGAAACATGAGTCAATCAAGATAGTCATTAATATAAATGTAGTTATAAGTATGGGTGGATTTTAATGAACTGACATTTTTTCTTTTCACTTTGGAACAATGCTGTTTAGTAGAAAAATTTATTTTATGTTATGACGAAACAAAATGACCCATTTTTATATGTCATTTTATTTTCATTTTTTGTCGATTTCGACTAATAAGTCATTTTTTTACCTTCTGACGTCATTTTTACTGCATATTTTGCTGATTTCATCGATTTCAAGCTCATTTTAATGTTATTAATATTTACGAGGTACAACACAAGTTCACCACAGAATTCTTGAGAAGCATTTTCTTTCCTCGCTTATATATTGTAATGTGTGCCGTTGTGAGTACTATGAAATCAAAGGTTCTTATAGCGTTTATCGGCGTCATTGTCAGTTCGGACGATTTCGCGATAAATAAACGCAGATTCTTTTAAAGAACGCGCATTTTCTTTTAAAGAACAATCCAAGCACAATGTTTACAAAGTGAGTTCACTGGAACAAAAGGAAGAAGTCTCGATTGCATCAGTAATATTTCCAACAGCTTGAGGTTTTCATCTGAAGTGGTTTTGATCAATTTTTTTACGTCATTTTTCTTTGTTTTGAGGGCATTTTTAATGCATTTTAAGAGCATTTTATTGAACATCTTTGGTAACTTTAGGTCAGCAAAATCCGCCCCTTAGTTATAAGCCTTTCATTTTTTGTAAATCGGTGTACTGGCCCAAGCTCGAATCAGGTTGTCCACCCCTGCTGTAGACGAACGCCGGCGCAAGAGCCGCGGGCTGTGGCGGACGGGATTCGAAGCGCGATAACGACGGCACAGCGGTGACTGTGCGGCCGACGATTTGCCGTCGACCCAGCGCCGCCCCCGGCCGCCTCCGCCCCCGCCTCCGCCTCCGCCGCCGCCGCCGGCAAAATTGGGGCAATATTTCTGGAATTAATCAATCACCGCACCGCTCCACCGAGCCCACCGCCGCGCCGCTTCCATGCCGCCCCCCGCCCCCCTCCGGCCGCGGACCGCGGTCGCGGACCGCCCTCCCGGGGCGCTTGCCGTTCACGCAGCCCTCTAGGCCGGGTTTTCCCTACCTTTTATGACCGCGGTTCTCTGTTGGAAAATGTAAGGGGTTAACTTACCCTACTAGAACTAATAAGTTGAATACACGGTTTCAAAGATTTCACTAGATATTAAAAATGAAATTGTGTTAATGAATTTCCGTGGTACTATCGGCGTAACGCAATCAGAGGAATGAAAAAGCATCTCATAAAGGCCTAACTCCGTTAAGGAATTTAATAGCACGCCGTCCGTTAACAAAATCGAAACAAAATAATTGTAGCTAAAGATGGCGTGTGAATACTTCTATTCAAAGAAAATGTTTTTTGTCTTATTTTATGCATTTTAATTATACGTAGGTGATAGTATGAAAATTATTTTATTACTCACGGCTAATATCACAAATAAAGGACTTGGTTATTTTCTGAATAAACGAGTTAATATCTATAAATCATTACAAACTGTTATGACAAATGGCGTTATAATTTACCACATTTAATACCAAAATCTCCATGGAGAAAATCCAAGCACAAAAACGAACAGTATTAATAAACTCTTGAAAGAAAAATGTAAATTAAAATAAGTCCACACAATAAAATCACAATATCAAAAAAATAGGTGAAGAGATTATCATATTTCGGCATGCTCTCAAGGTCGTCAATGAAACTGATTTCTTCCCTTGCAATTACTTTGCCCATTTGAAAAACTCCAGACGCTTTCCACATTTCCGATAGCATCGTCCCCGACATCTCCATCGACCCCTACATGTGCTATTACTACCGTCTCCAACACCTCCGCTATCCCGGATACATCCACCACCCTCAACATCACCACCATTCCCATATCTCTGCGAACCCCACACTTCAGCACCATTCCCACACGTCCGCCATACCCACGCACCCGCCATCCTCATACCTCTGCTATCTCCCCATAACCGCCGTTCCGCACACCTCCGCCATCTCCCCACTTCCACCACCACTCACACCTCCACTATCTTTACACTTCCACTATTCCCTGCCCTTCTATCTTACACCGTTACCTACTCCCAACCAGCTCTCGTGCTCTGGACCGTCTGCGACCTACGAGTAATATACATTCCATTGCTTCTACCATCGCATTTTTTCTCTTCACGCCAACCGCCATCGCCATCCACAGAGTTCCAGCCTCTACAGCCCCCCCCCCTCTTTTGTGGCTTCCACCCTCTCGCTTCCCCCAGCGGCCGCCGCCGCCCACGCTGCGCCACAATCGCTCCCTCTCCGCCACTCGGCCCGTTGATTTATATCGCCGTGTCACCTGCATACCGCAGTGGAGTGGTCGCCTCATATATCACTTCATTATGACCGCTGGGACTTGGCGTTCGTTTCGCGCGGAAGATGCGAGTACGCTCGCGCTCGTGTGTGCAATGAACGCATGGGTCGCCAACTCATTTCTGTAGCTGCATACATTACAATACATTGTGCTCTTCCGGTAATTTATTAATTCGTACGCGCAATTCCGACACACTACTTGTGGTTTCAATGCCGATAATTGGTTCTAATAGAATCTGCGTTTCTTTGCTTCGAGTATAAAATGTATTTCTGAAAAATGGTCCTGCAATACCTATTTCGCTCGTGAGCGATTAAAAAGGTCCTGAAATGGAAATATCTATTAACAAATGAATATCATCTCATGTGAAATGAGACTACTGGTACAGTAATGCATTGTTTGTCTTTCTGGAAATATTTTCTAAAAGTAGATTCAAATTTACTGTAACTTACAATTCATTTAATGGTCTGGAACCTATCGTTGATTTACAGGGTACATTTAATGTTTCATAGTTCAGGTTACAATCAAACAACTAAATTTTTTAAAAGCGATATTTTTAGCGATATCTCAAACACCTTTAACATGGCCAAAAGAACGGAAGTTGAAAATACAGATGTGAAACTGAACTTGAAGTCATTAAATAATAGCTTAAATTTACCTGTACTTCAAATGATATTAATGTTTTTAGCGTAATAAGATGTGATACGTTAGTTAATTTTACGATCTTTCTCTAGATTTATCAGACAAAATATAAAACGACGCTTCAGTGCAATATTATATAAATTAAGTAAAAGCGTGTTAATAAAACTTCGTAAGAGAATGGTTCATCACTTGTTGAAACATTTGGAGTTCAAATTCCCTTACAAGTGCACTGAACATGGCCGCAGCGTTATTGAATTGTCTTCATCGTCCCTTTCTTGAATTGAATTTAGGCTGGTCTTCAGAATATCGAGGTCGAATAATTTCGGACTTTCATTTGTAAAACATATCTTCGTTTCGGATTGCGGGAAATCATTTTATAATGAAAAGTTTATCCCAACAAATCCATTTTTATGTTCAATTTTATTTTAAGATCCATGTACAATTATGTGCAATTTTTTTTCTAGACTACTCATTATGGTCAATATAGCCCACCAGATATTTGTAAAAAAGGGCAATCACTAAATGGAACAAAAAAGTAATCAAAAATAATCTACAAACAATTAAACATTCGAAAAAGCCATAACAAAATTGTAAAACGAAGTCTAAGGTTCAATTTTATTATTGGTAATCAAAGCTTAACATTTCTGTAGGTTTGATAAAAAAAACTGTTGTTATGTTGTGATTTGGATTTCTTGAGATTGTATATTATGATAATAACATGCTAGTACGTATCTTAGCAATGTGAGAGTTGAATGGAATAAACCATGTGCGAGCCATGTGCTAAATAAACAGGGAATAGCGCCAAGTGGCTGTATTTCCACACAGCGTCCGCGCGCGCTCTTGTCTTGGAATCCAAGCGTTTGTGGGTCGCCGACAAACGGCGTGCCGACGCGTCATTATCTACGTATGTTTTCAAGACTCATGACTTTATAATATGTCAAATTAAGACTCACGACTTTATATGACAAATGATTATTCACTCAAATTGGTAGGAGAGTGTGGATAAACTGCACCATTTGTGATTGAGCCGTATACAACGTAGTTTGACGGCACAAAGTCGTGATTGCCGGTCCGGATGGCCCAGACCGCTAAGGCAGTAGTGACCTAGCAATCTGGGACCGAAGGATCGCGGGTCCGAGTTCCCCTCAGGCATGGTTGTAATTGTGTTTGTCCTTTCACCCCTAGCATTATCATATCGTGTCATCCTTACAGTTACTAAACCGTTAAACGCAATTGCGGTCGGTAACGATCTACAAGTTCACGCGACCTTAAATTACAAAAAAAAGTCGTGAGCTGTACATTGCGGTGCATGAAGAATTATATTTGATTGAAGAAAGAAAGTTATTTAAAAAACGGTGGCCGGAGAAAAGTCGTTGGGTAACATTGAAATTATAACAAATATGGATTAAAATGTATGGAGTATACGTATGACGTCATTAATTAAGTCAAACCATTGTTGAAGTTATTTTTAAAGAAGAACCTGAACTCATTGATAGAGATGAAGCTACTGTGAAAATATGGGAATAAATAGAATGATAAGAACTATGAAGTAATAGGATTGATTGACATTATCGAAGGTTAAGTATTGGCTAGCAGAGAGATTAGTGAGGTGAAATATTTATGGGAGACGGTAAAAACAGCATGTATGCGCTGAAAAACATAGGTGGCTATGTTAAAACAAAACTTGCAAAAAACGAAAAATTAGAAAATTAATCCATAAATGATTTTTTTTAAATATAAGGTCATGGTTTAGCTTGCGAAGTTTCACTGTTAGGTGGTAAAGTAAATGACGAAGAACTAATACATAATTGACGGGTTGCCGCGTTGACCGGAGACCGACTAACAGGTAGCCGTTTTGCCGTCAATCGCTTTTTCGGTATCAAGGGCTCACAAAACATGTATTCTGTCTACACCACGTGTAAGAGGAAGTAATTTGCTATATATAAAAACAGGATGCATCCTATTTTTCGTTACCAGGGTCCCACAATAAGAGTTTTTTCTGTCGAAAATTCGCCGTTTTCCGGCGCACGAATACAATACTGTTTCTTCTTACATTCGTAAGGGTGATAAAGTAAAATACAATACCTGTGTTTACAGAAGAAGCTCAAAAAAATTCTTGAAAATGGTAGATAGTGGAAGAAATTTCTAATTGTGGCAAAATGGGACGAAATTGAGTTGTTCAAAGATCATCAAGAGCTGAAACCTGTGATGAGATATGAAGCAAATAATGCAAAAGAAATTATTTCACAAAGTTATATGAAAGAAATGACATTAGTAGACAAAAATAAATAGCCAAGAGCAATAGAAAAGAGTTAAAATGTATAAATAATTGTGATTCTTGGGAAGTACCTGAACAATCGTCGAATTGTAAAGTGATTGGATCTTAAAAAAGAAGAATAATGGCAACGTTATAAAATATAAAGTAAGATTAGTCGCAGACGGCGCAAAACTAAAAATGTAAAAAAGATTTTGTAAGTTCATACAGTCCCGTGATGAGACTTGAAATGTTCCGCGTTCTACCGTGATTGCTGCTGTGAATAACTATCTCAATAAGTATACTGTCGTGGAAACCACATATTTGAATGGACAAGTGGAACGAGAGATATAAATGAAGATACATGAAGTTGAAAAAAAAGTAAATTGAAATAAAGTTTTGAAGATAAAAACGAGTTTATATGGATTACCGGAAGAAAGAAGGTTTTGACAATTTTGTTCCACCGTTTCTCAATTTTTCGATAACTTCATAGAGAAATTGAAATATGACTTTAAGAATATAGTAGAAGAGTAAAATCTGGTTCTTTATGATAATTTTCTTTGAACAATTTCGGACCGTTTTCGATGAAATATCGTTTGAGCGTTTCTGAAAATGCGCAATTTTGAGCTAATTTTCATACTAAATCTTTGAGTTTCCAGAAAGTTCATAAAAAATCACATCCAACATTTGTATCAATAAATACAATTATGTTAAAACGTTCATAATGTAAATATTAATGAAATGAGAGGTATTTAAAAAAGGACATTGGTGTAATTTTTGAAATAACAAATTACATCAAAATGTCGTTTATGTTATGTTTTTCAATACATTTAGCACTCTCCTTAAATAAATTTTAAAGAAAAAGGTTTGAGCCGTTTTTGAGAAATTCTTCTTTTTAAAATAGTTTTTGATGTTGGTTTTGAATTTGGGTAGGAATTTATTGGTGTGTGAAATACAGGTATCCCATTTAACGTGACAACTTGAAATAACTAAAAAAATACGCGATATATGAAAAATTGAGCTGAGACCAAATCTTAACAGTTTTGAAGGGAGAATCATTCTATGCTAAAATCATCACCCTCCCCTGCCCCCAGCGGGTGGGGCGGTGGGCAACATTGAAATCTTAAATAGTAACCCCCATTTTTTATTTCAAATTCGGATTCTAAGGACAAAAATACTAAAGTTTTGTCTGAAACTTTTCTTCTGATTTGTGATAGGTGGAGCTGTAATCGCAAAAATTTAATTTCCAAAGATTTCCGACTGTAATTGGCGTGTAATTGTTTTGAGTGCGACCTCAGGGCACACCCGTCAATTTGTTGTTAGCGTCTCTCCATGGTCCGTGCCTACAGTACTTCAGAGGCGATCCAATTTTTTATTAAAACTTTACCTTTCTGAACCTTTTCTGAATTCCTCCTTGTTGCATCATGGACTATATAAATGTGCAAGAAAAAATTGAAATTATTTTCATTTACGGCGAAGCTGGGAGAAATTTCGACGTTGCTGTTAATTTGTATGCTCAACGTTTTCCTGACAGAGTACGATCGCGTTCTTCTTTCGTTAGAATTGTTCAACAATTCTCTACTGACGAAAGTGTACAACCGAAGAAAAGAACAAGTAGAGTTTCTGCTACTGGAGAGAATAATCAAATATCGGCACTGGCTGCAGTAGCTCATAATCCACATGCGAGTGTTCGAGAAATATCTCAACAATCAGGGATACCTCGTATGAGTGTTTGGAGGATACTGAAGATACATAAATTTCATTCGCATCATGTATCCTTGCATCAGGAATTAACTGACAATGACTTTCAAAACCGACTACTGTTTTGTCAATGGGCAGTTCAGAGAATACAAACGGATCCGAACTTTTTTACTCAAGTATTATTCTCTGATGAATCGACATTTACAAACCACGGTGAAGTTAACCGCCATAATATGCATTTTTGGATTGTAAAAAAGCCCACACTGGATTCTACACTCCAAGTAAATCATCAGCGAGCTTGGTCGGTTAACGTTTGGTGTGGAATAATTGGCAATAAACTTATCGGACCATACTTTATTGACGGTAATGTAAGTGGTGACAACCGAAACCTTCTTGATAAAGAACTACCGAGAATGCTCGAAGAGGTAAGTTTGGAAGTGCGACAAAACACGTGGTTTCAACATGATGGTTGCCCAGCACATTACTCATTAGTAGCATGCGATGTATTGGATCGGTAGAGAAGACCAGTGCATTGGCCAGCCAGATCACCAGACCGTACCTCACCAGATTTCTTTTTGTGGGTTTACCTAGATGTCGTTTATGAAAAAACACCTACTACTTGTGAAAACATGATGCATCGAATAAGAGACGCTTGTGCCGCGATTACACCAGATATGCTTATGCGATGTGTTCGTTCATTTGGATGACGCAATCAATAAATGCATTGAGGTTCAGGGCCATCATTTTGAAGCAGCTTACTTTAAATAAATGTAAGGTATTTGGTAGGAACATCTAAAACCGCATCGATAGTGAGAGGAAGGGGACTCACTGGAAAACCAAGCACACGAAAGATACAGAAACTACTAGGTCGTCGTTGTTCCTGGGTTACGGCGCTAAAAGTAGTTTAATTGAACTTCCGTAGAAAATACTGATTTTATATTAACATTCAAAAATAATTGACCACGCTCAAAAGCACTCAATTACATCAAAATCTTCGGAAATTAAATTTTTTGCCGAAATATCAGCAGCCACTAATCACAATCAGAAAAAAGTTTCAGACAAAATTATGTATTTTTGTCCGCGTAGAATCCGAATTGAAATAAAAAATGGGGCGTTCCTATTTAAGATTTATGTTACCACCATACTGAGGCCGCCCACCCGCTGGGAGCAGGAGGATGCCTGATTTTGAGAAATAAGAATGATTCCCTTCAAAAACGTTAAGATTTGGTCTCGGCTTCCAATGTTTAGAACATCGCGTACTTTTAGAGTTATTTCGAGTTGTCAAGTTAAATGAGACGCCTGTATATTCCAACAATACCGTGTCATTATGTAAAGTCCAACTAACATATTATTTAACATAGATACATATTCTGTGTTATCTGTTCACATATTCTCTTCCCGACTTTACTATAGATAAAAGTACCATTTTATGGAAAGTAGAGACATTGTAACATTAACAAATAAATAAATAAAGCCTCCTTATCCTATTTTTAACGTCCATACGGATGGACAGACAGAAAGTCGGATGGACGGACGTTTTGAAAAAGCATTCATCGGCATCAGCGGACCCGAAATAGTTATAGCCGTTAAAATCTCGAAATCGAGCTTTCTCTATTCTAGGTATATTACTCCGTATATACTTACATATAAGAGAAAGTAAAAGGTGTTTCACTTTGAAAATAATTTTTTCAATTGCTTTCGGACTCACGAAATGGGGCTTCTGTTATCTATGTTGACGCCATTTCTGCTAAAAGGTATTTGAAATACGCCATGGTTTAAAAATAATAGAAGAAATATTATACTCCTGTCATTAAGAAGAGTCAAGGGCTTATGATACACTGCCGTAAGTTAGAATACATTGACCACATTAACATGGTGAAATTATTTTGCCCAAATATGACAAGGTACAGCATATGAAATGTAAGTCAATAACACCGACGAATGTATGAAACGGTGGATGTCACGGAATCTCGTAGCTACATCGATGTTCTCTCTCCAAATAACGAACTTTCTATAACGAAAACAATTGCTCTGTCTCTTGAGGTTTGTTATTAAGTATTCACATTGAATCTTCTCTGGTCGCAAATGTTAACTTTTTGAACATCGCATAATTCTTCATACATTATGAAAGCGAAGCATAATTGTTGATGAAATATGTAGTAACTTAATAAGTAAAAATTGTGAAATTAACGCTGAAAACAAAAAAGACTAGATAATGTCTGCATCTAATGCGACTTTGCGGGCCGAAGATACGTTCGCTGCGAAGATGTGCTCCGCCCAGAAGAATGAGGTCGGTGATTTAAAAGTTAGGATCGCATCGACCCGGATCTCAGGCAGATATCTTGAATTTTCATTATATACATTCTGATGCAGGTCCACGACAGAATCCCATCAAAGAATCGTCCTTCTGAATTTTAATATAATGCCGCGCCCTTCTATTGAATCCATAACGTATTCATATTGAGTACGCAAGCTGTCGCGCCGTCTAATGTTATTGAGTTCAAAATTAAAATAGGGAAGTTTGGAACTGATATATCATCTCCGATCGTTTTTGGATAGTGATAGAAGTCATATTGCTATGAGATATTATCATTTGGTTTTTGATTTGCTGCACCGATGTAATAGATATAATAATAGCGTATCACTTGGCAAAATAATGCACGTGAATTGTCACTCGAAAACTATATTTTGAAATTTTAAATTTAAGATTAGATTCAAATGAAGTTTATATTGACATGTTTCTTTTTTTAATAAAGGTATGTATGTACTTCAAGAGTTTCGAACTTCAACAGAAAATGTATACAAAACACTGTTTATTCAAAATGGCTTCATAGCCTAACGACACTAATATTTGGATCGTAAAGATTTATTGGTTATGATGTCGTCTCCCATTATTCTGTTTGTCAATGCTATCGCGACGTAGAAAACGTTTTCATAGGAGAAAGTCGGGTAAGATAACGATAGTAAAGGGTTATGGTGATGTTTGCGTTATTAATTTGATTAATATTATAAATCATAATTATAGGACATTCTTTATTGTTTTCTTTTTAAATACGTTTGTTAAAAAGTCATGAATGTGTAAGTTATTTTGCATTTCTGGGACTTTATAAGTTGATATCAAATTCGTCATCTTACCCTCATAAGTGGGACAGTTAATTTTCTAAGGAATTTATTGTGGGGCAGATGATGATTTTCAAAAAAATTGTTCCAAATTTGTCAATAAAGAACGTTTAAGAGAATGGCGAAAGTCTCATTTTCGTTGACATTCCCGATTTTTCGAAAAATTGGGGGGGGGCGAAATTTAATTTTAAAATTGGAGATAAAATTTTTTGTCAGAGATAAAGTCTGTTGTACAAAATTATCTCTTTAAAAAATGTCATGTACAATTTTTTTAACTTGTAGTTTTTGCGTAATTTCTGCTTGAAATTAATGAAATATATACAGGTTTCACACCAACAACAGGCCACGAGTAAAATTTAATGAATGATATGAAAAATAATTAATTTAATTTTAATTATAATTTACTATTGAATTGCCCGCGCCACTGAAGGAGGCTGACTCATTAAAAGAGTTACTGGTCATTCTTGTAAATATAAAAGCCTTTCTCGTCCTTTGTGGCATCTAAAAATGACTCCTTTTCTTCGTTTCCTAAAAAATATTAACAAATTGATGGAAAATCGTAGCCTAAGAAGATACAAGCACTGTGCCGATCTGCTCAAAAAACGTACACGAGCTTGGTATTTTCTATCTCGTGCATGAATAGAAGCGAGCGCGTTTTGTTTATCGGATGAGGAAAACTGTCACCAAACGCTGAGTCATAATTGACGCTGCGGTCGGAACGGACATACGAATTTCATCACCGTGTCTAGGGCGGAATGTTTCGCGCCGCACCCGCTGCGAATCTCCCGCGCCGGTCTGTGGGAGCCTTTAAATGAGCATTTGCTCCCCTCTGGATCGAGCTCCCCTTGCTTTTGTTTATCGGATGAGGGAAACCGTCACCAAACGCTGAGACATAATTGACGCTCAGGTGTGAACGGTCCCGCGGATTTCGTCGCCGTGTTTAGGGCGGAACTTTCCGCGCCGCATCCGCCGTGTGGGTCTGAGTAAAACTGTGTCCGTGTGTCCGTGTGGGTCTGAGTAAAACTTCCAAGAATTCTTCTCATGACACTTCCTGTACCAAGTGTATACTTTATTTGTTGCTGACAAAGTGATCCATTTTTTGTACAAAAGAATTTGTGTGGAAGGATTTTTCAAATCTTGCTTAGATTCATTATGGCAATTTTTTAAACTCAAATTGTTTGCATCTAATAATTAATTAACATTCTGCAAAGTTTCAAATTTAAAATGTGAGAGGTGTTCTGGAAAAGTGTACCTGTATAGAGTTAAACATTAAAAATTCAAAAGTTCGTATTATGAACCACTTAAACAATGAGTTTTATTTAATAATAAACATTTTTTAGATATAAACTTCAGATCACAAAATTGTATGAATCTTCATCAAATTCCGTCAGCTTAAAAAGTTATTATATTACTTTGTGTAAATCTACTTATATCCTCCATTAATGTTGTATTATTACGTTTGAAAACTTTTTAAGAAGAAGTGGCAGGCTAGGCATAGTGCCCAACTGACTTTATGTATCTTATAAAGTACTTTTTATATCAGCATGATGTAAAAATGTATTGTCTGATTTTTACTGATGGGTTGATTTGGATATATTAATAACATGTTCAATGGAGGTACTGAATGACTTTTGTTACTATACAAAATTACCAAAAACTAGAGTTAGTGAGAGTAGATTTAGCACTTATTTTAAAAATCACATTTTGAAAACTAAGACTATAGCATTATAAAACTTAAGGTTTAGCATTTTGTAGCATTTGTTGACAAAATTATTATTATTAAGGGAGGACTCTTAAGATAAAATTATTTTGATGCTTTTTAGAATTTCCCATTTAAATCAGAAAAACTAATTTAATATTTCACGATTTGTGAATTTCAACAAATATAAAAGCATAAGAAGCTTAAAAAACATAAAAAGTGTTAGCAGTTGGTTAGTGATCAAACATGAAGGCAACCATAAAAAGCAATTTAGATTTAGGTATTATATCACAGATTCATGACCATTTCACACTTTGAATGTGATTTCGCAATTTGTGATTGATTTTGAATTTTATAGCAGATTGAGAATCTCCAGAAATATACTGTACTGACTGTCATACATACAATTAGTAATATTTTCATCTTTGGTAAGTTAGCATTTTTAGGAGTTGCTGAACTCTACCATCTCTAAATATGAGCAGTCAACAGTATTTAGCGCTGTATTCCAGATTACATTCAGTGACATTACTTTCTAAATTTGGTGCCAATATAGTAGGACCTGCAGGGCCAATATTGATAGGCTGTTGCACAGAAATTTTCCATAAAAGTTCCATGGATATTTATACCTGACAAGATAATTTCAATTTAAACATTTTTTACTATTATTTTATTTCAATAATCTTCATTAAAATGTATTAATGCAGTTGATTCATTATTATCAAAGCATGCAGAATCCCGAAATAGATAAAATTCAATAAGATGAATTGAATAAAACAATTTTTTTTTTTTGCTATGGGTATTGAATTCATTAAAATAGGAAGAAACCAAAAGGCAATCTATTAAATACCACTATTTGTTTCCTCTACAATTCATAAAATTATTACTTCCCTGATAATATATATTCCTAATATTTTTCATAAATTCCATTTTCACTGGTCAGACAAAAATTTGCTTGCTTGAGTATATACAGATCCATTGAACAGATGGAACAATCTTCAAAGTAGATTGTAAAGATAGTTTGCCCACATGAAATTTGCAAAAATGTCCAAACTCATAACATTTCTATGTATTACCTCATTATTCTAGGAATTATTAGTAATGAAATTTCAGTCAAAAACAGTTTTTTAACAAATATACATTAGAGTAGGCTTCCTCTTCTGTCCTATCATTGCTTTTTTCCTAAATAATTTTGTTGTTTTTATTTTATTTAACAAATTTTAAGAAATAAGAGCAATGCATTATAGAACTTACAGGAGAGCAGGAAAAAATTGAAGACATTTAAATTAATATTCTGAGAAATATATTTTCTATGAATAACAAATACAAAATACTTAGCATTTGAAATCTCTTACAAAATTCACAGGGGTTTAAATAGCCAGGTTCTCAGGTACTACAATGGCCTCATTCGTAAGTACAATATCAAGCTGATTATATTGAATATCCAAAACAAATCTGGATGGACTTACAATACCTAGCTACAACAATACAAGTTTTACAAGGTAAATCTAATAAACCTTGGTGAATACAAGTCACAAAGTCTTGCTATAATTCCTCACAAAATGCATTATGAATCAAGGGGTTCAAAAACCTGTGTTCAACCATGAATAATCACTAACAAGAGAGAAATTATTTTACACTCTTAAAATGTATAAAAACTTCTAGAGCTCTCTCAACATTGTCAGTGGTGATTATTAAGTAAGTCTATGTCAATTTACTCAGTCGTGGCACAAATTCTGATCTAAACTGAAAACAGCAGAATTTATTAAGTGCCTCATTATCTAAAACAAGTTAAGTTCATGTTCTTGAAGGAACAATATTTTACAGTAACTATACAAAGAATTATACACTATTATTAAACTTAGTACTAGATATCCAAAAATGCATTACAAATTATGGTATATGCATGGAAATGGAGGTCCAAGTTATATAGTATTATATACACGCACAACATTCGTAAATATATAAATAGTAATGTAACAAATTATGTACAATGATATATAGGGAACTGATGCTATACATTACAACAGTATTTGCAAAAATACACAAGGTAGGCACAAATGCTAGCTGAAATGCAAAATAGATGGCAAATAGCCATTGTGATGGACAAGGAATGTATGTGATGATATATAATGATAAAAGTCTTGCTGTAACAATTTCTTATACTAAATTATCAGAAATATATGTATACAATCTCATTGAAGGAAATTTTTGCATTATTGAAATGTGAAAAAATAATGAACAGCTCTTTTAACTGCAAAGACAAAAGGCAAGATCAAGGCAAATTATGTGGTCAGAACCAGTTCAGCAAAACAAATTTATAATTATATAAACAGCAACTTCATCCAGGAAGTCTTGCTCCTGATTTCAATTGTTTATTGGTGAATGGGCCATATTTTCAGACTTGACCATACCTACAATGAATGAAACAATTTAATAGAAAATTGAAGACGAGCTTCCTCAATCATGCGAGATTCTTAGCATTAAAAACAAGAGATCTTTACCAGTTCAAGTTCATCAATACTCCTTTTCTTAAATACAAATTTTCTATTGCTCATCCATTAAAAATTCTAAATTGAGAAAAGTTGTACACTGTTTTCTGAATTGATTATTCTCATTTCAGATGAATTGTATACAAATTTATTAATAAAATACTAAAATTGATATCAGTCATGCTTTTTAAAAAGAAAAGAATTGAGATGACCAAATTACAATATGTATAAAAGTGACCAATAGTCAACAGTAATCGTTTCATTTCAAAACAAAAGCAGATAAACAAATATAAACATAATAATAATAATAATAATAATAATAATAATAATAATAATAATAATAATAATAATTTATAAAAATATAACAGTAATAGTTTTAATTATTGTAAATTATTATTCAATTTTTAAATGCTGATTTTTAAATGGGGACATCTTAACTCTTGAAATGTAATCAAACCGTAAGATGATCAATTTGAATATTTAAAAAAAAAAGTATATTTTACAGTACACCTGATGATGTGAATAAACATGTCACAAAACATTGTATTCCCCATTCTCACCAACCACTTTTTCACATATGTTGCTATAAAAATTAATTCTATTTAATGAAATCAAGATTGATAATCTTCAACTAATAACACCACCTTGCATCTTTAATTACGTGTTTACACAATAATGTTATTTATTATTTCTACCAATTTCATTTAAAGATTCTCAGTTTTAATTGAACCAACTAAGATATAAAAGAGAAAGAAATACACATGTAGGCAACACACACAAAAGATGAGTCACCAACAGTATTTCTTCTACATATGCTGTGTATTTTACTTCAAATAAATAAGTGAAAAGAATCGTAATTAAAAATTGAATTTATCTTGCTTTTGAACAATTGAACAATTTTTTAGGTGAGGAATAAGTTCAGTATAAAAGCAGCAAATTTCTATGTCAAGCAACTAATAACATTACTCTGACTTAGAAATGAAATGTGAACTCTAACAGAAAATTATTTAAAAAACTTATTTAACAATCTACTCCTTTGAAGAATCAACTACAATGAAGTATTATTACATTATTCAACGTTTTATTACATTATTCACAGTATTTTTATGCATGATTCAAATTTACTCAATAATAGAAAACTTTAGAAACAGAGAAGGTATTATTGGACTATCAATTTTGATTATCATACGACATGCAGACTGCATATGTAATCTACTGCTTTCAAAGTAACAATTTTTTCTGAAAAGTTTGGTCAACAAGAATAAATTATCTTCTTAATAAAATATTTATACTCTCATCATTTCAAAATCCTCTAAAATTATAATTTCAAGAAATGACCAAACTTCTTGAAACTACTGATTCTCAATTTTAATTGTAAGAATAATTTATAGAACACAAAAAATGTATTCACCTGTCAAGAAGTTCTTCTCCAAAATGTGTTATCACATAATCGTGATAGTACATCATAATGCATAATGGCTGTCCCAGCATCAAAGATGACCATACTACAATATTACCAAATCTTGGTCCCCACTTCTTCTCCATATATCTACTTAAAATGGATAAAGGAACCTGAGAACAAAATCATATGAAAGTTATTAGGAAGAAAGTGGGAGGTTGAAGAACAAATCAAAACAAATGTAATCATATTTACCTGAGCCATCATACCCATGAATGCCCACGTCTTGAAAGTTCGAAGGGGAATGCTAACGAGATATTCATGGAAAAATGCACTGATGAAGAATACTACAATACCAGCTGCAGTTTTTCCATAACCAGCTTCCACTAATGGAATGTACAAATGCCTGAGAATAAGTAGCAAAATTATTAACAGAAGAAACTAACCCTTTACTAATTTTATTATGCATTTCTAATTAATTATATGTGAAGCTTAACAACCCCCATGGGCCAGAAAAAAAAACAGAAAATCACTTGAGTTATTGCTCCCATATTTAACACTAATACTTTCGGCAAACTGGAATTAAACAGAGCTACGTTGCAATTCAAAATATTACTCCAAAATGTGTTTTTTATAACAAAAAAAATTACAAATGCATCTTGGATTACATGTAACCTAACTATGGTACTTAACACATTGTTACAATTAAAATATCAATAAAGTAAACAAGGAGCAGAGCTGTAACATCCTACATATATGTATGTGTAGAAGTACTTGTTGTATGTGTAATGTGTATAAGTAGAAGAATAACATGCAATACAATAACTAATTAATTAAGTCTATTACAATGTACGATATCAAACCAACTATTTAGAACAAAAATGAATGAGACCCCGATGAGTGGTTGTGTATTTTACATTCAACTGCATAATGTAAACAAATTGTAATTGGGAACTATAAACTTTGCCAGTTTTTCTTCACTTAAATGATATTTATGATGGCAAGTTGAAAATTACCTTAACTGAATACATGTGCGAATGTATTAAATGTACAAGAAGTATGAAATTAACGGAAAAAGTCACGAATCAAGAACTTGTGATTACTTCTGTTGAACCCAAAACATCGGAGTGGAAGATTTTTGTAGGAGTTTTTGTACTATGGTTGTACTATGAACTACCACAAACAGCATAGGCTCAAAGTAAAGGTTATTTTAATTTTAGTTTTAGTGTAAGATTCCAATTTATTAAACATTGAGAGCAAGTGACCAGGTGTTTTGGGGCAGGAAAAGGGAATGCAGAACAATGGCTTAGTGGAGCGAGAAGCACACCCTAGAATAGATAAAAGTTGGCCACAGGGCGTAATAGATGGAAATGCTATAAAGAGCATGAAAAAACTAATGCTAAAGCAATGCAAAACACTTCAATTTGATATTAACAGATTAAAATATTTCTCCAATAAAGATTATAAATTTGATTATATTTTGTGGTTTTTCACTGAAACAAACTAAGAAAGTGAAGTTATTGGTGTTAGCATGAAGCACCATTATCCAAAACCCAGGCAATGTAAGCCAAGTATGTAATATGCGATTGTGATAAATGAATGTACAAGCAATGTCAGGTTTCTTAAGTTAGTATCAAATAATCCTTATCAGTCAACTCATATCTCACAATGAATTTTATCATATATTTTAAGAAGTATCAAAATGGTCAAATTAACACAAAAGCTACAAATAAAAAATTTAATATACCTGACTGCCCACTTATGGACAGGCATATTCCATGTTCTCCAAAACGTGTCAATATTATTGGCATTCCACCAATCAAGATAGAAATTTCTGTCAGCAAAATGAAGTAACTCTCCCACCAAATTGAAGAATGAATGGAACATCAAGTAAAAAAATATTAACCAGACAAGATGGTTGGGGATCTGAAAAAATTTAATCACATAACTTCTGTGCAAAGGAAATAATATACAAACCACAGTCTTGCAAAAGATTTCTGGAAACTCTTTTTGGATACACTATTTGTAAAATTCCTATAGAATTAAGTTTGTGTACATTCATTTTATTCTAATACTTTAAAATACAGTACTAATTAGATACAAATTTAAGTAATTTGCATTTGGAAATTTGCAGTAGAAAAAATGATTTTATTGAATTTGTAACATTTAGATACAAAATATTTTAAAGAAACACTCAAAAATTTTTGATTTGTTAAAACTAAAATAAGGAACATACAAAATGAAAATGATAGGTATTAATACTCACAGCCAACTTTAGAAGTCGTTCTGTTGCTTTTGCAACATCCATGTTCTGTAATTGATAAACATAATTGATATTAAATATGAACCACTATATGAAATATTGAAACAATCAAAGAGTTGACTTACTGAGAATGGAATAAGTGAATTCTTTACAGATGGAATAATCCATTGCTGAAATAAACACAGAATAACTTGAAAACCAACCACCACTTCCAGCATGCGTCTCATCAGGAATCTGTAATTGGAAAAGATTACAAAGAAACCATTACAAATATTTCACTTATAAGCCCGTACTCTGAATCATGAACATAAAGAATTGTTTAAATGCACAGAACATGAATAACATAGTCGATAAATGGACAGACATTTGTTTTCTTCAGAGCAGTAGCGTAACAAAAGAAGTGCTGGCTCACCCATAGAAATTTAACCCACTTTATATAAGTGTATAGCAAACACGTGTAGCATTAGTACCTTAAATTATAAAAATTTCTTTTGACAAATTGTATTCATCTGTCTATGATTAATAGCCATTAGTGAAAAATCTGCCTTTACGATTTCATTTTATGAAATTAAGACTGTTACAAAAACAAAATTAAATGGTTACCTTCATTGATTTATAAACGGGGTTACATAAGCTATGGATGCAAAAAGAAGAGTCTTCTGGAAGATGCCATTTTTAATCTTTTATTGTATGAACTATCGCAAAGTATTAGAGAAACTATCAAGTAATTAATATATTTTACAATCGCAAAACCTCGGCATAAGAGAAGGCCTTCTTTTACCTGGGCCATCCTGCATTGTGGGCCTGAGTGCTACGCCACTGCTTCAGAGAATCATCAACAAAAATACAATAATTAAATCTTAAGAAGTAAAATTGTCCCTCATTTTTTCCTACAATCCACTTAATAAAAACTCTTTACATATTCATTATTTACATTACTTTAGAACTCTTTTACAATACTTATTAGTATTATTCTAAGAGTCATTGCATTTTTATTGATAATTCTTCATGAAAAGAAACATTAGCATTCTCTTAGATCCTTCAAACAGTCCTCTTAATATACATTTTCAGACCTTCAAAATTACCTTTTTCGAATTCTTTCTGATCTTGGAAAATTCAATTCATAACAGAGAGTTGGAGCTAACATAAAGTAAAATATATCTTGCATATGGAGATTATCAGGATAATGAACTAATTTGTGATTAATTGATTCTTCTTCCTCCTCCCTCCTCAGATGACCATTACTCACACTATCATCAACTGAAGCTGCAACAGTGAAATGTGTCTTTCATAATAATAGTATTTTTTACATTATTTTATGCCGTTAGGTAGTTATTGTTCTTCATAACAGCATGTTGGAAAGTTTGTATAAAAAATTACAGTAATTTTCCATTTAAGAACATTAAATAATATCAGTAACTTAGCAAGTGAGCTACTCACCATGCTCTCTGAAAGTATGGAAGGAGATTCTTTGCCTTCTCATTTGTTGAAAATTATGACTAGCTCGAGCTTGTCGGCACCATAAATTTACTTGCACATAAGACCACAACTTCAGAAATAATACTGAGTAGACCATACATACAGCAGTCGCACCAACTGTGAATAGAGAAATATGTAGTAGAAAAATGGAGAAAAGAAAGTTAATTTTGTAGAGAAGAAACAGACACTTACTTAAACTAAAACCTGCAGATTTTACATTTATCGTTACCATCGGTATCATAACTAGTACAATAATATTAGCAATATGTGCTATCATTCCCAATTTATTTCCAATTATTTCCTGTAACAAAGAATAAGAACATAACCTTGTTGAAGGGTTATTTAATAAGTACAAAAATTGAATAATACAAACTAAACAAATCTAAAACAAGGTGAACAAAAGGTGAAACATTTATCACAATGTTGTGAACGAAAGTGAACGAGAGGTAGTATTTGTTTTGATTAAAGAATCTTCCAGAAAATGATCTGAATTTTACTTACCACTGCCAAGCCCTTTTCTACCAGAAGGCAAAGAACAATAGGTACAACAGAATCTGGAAAAAATATTCCAATGATTTAGTTAGCTGAAACAAGTCAATATTTTTATATTTTCATTTATTCATTTTATCGTTAAATTAACAATTCTGAAATTCCTTTTTATAGTTATAAAATTCATAAATATCTAGAGCTGTCTTCTTATAAATACATATTCAAGTAATCTAGATAGGTATTTAGAATGTTTAATTCACTTCATTTTAAAAAATGAATATAAATTTGAAGGAATCTTTTTTCAAGAAATGTATGAAAGATATTTTTATATGTTTGTAAATACAACTTACACATGAGCAAAATAATTGAAGGATATTCTCCATCTCCTTCTTGTCTGCCTGTGAATACTATTATCCACTGCTCAGGATCCACACGCCAACCATATCTACAAGAAATTTATATAAGTGTTTCTGGTGTCAGTGGGATATAAATTAATGAACACAGCAAATTTCTTATATTATGTATGAATTTTTACCTGTCACCATCCTGCCTTGATTGAGAAGCAAGGAAAAATGAGAAGGATATCAACAGTTTGGTCAATCAAAATAATTTCTATATCATTTCCCCCCCTTTGAAGTAGGACTTATTTAACATGCAATAGATATTGTACATACTTGATAAAATTTTCGAGGAGGAGCCGAATTCCTCCCATACTTAGGAGGAGGAAGCCCCAGTTCACAAGGCCAGCAAAATTCGTGAACCCCGATGACCATGAAAATAAGGAATCTCTGGGCCGGTGACATCTGAAAAATAATAATACACTAATAAGGAAACGTGTGTATAACGTCAAAAAATGTGAAGTGCTTGGATATCTTACAACAACAAGGAAAAAAAATCTTACGCAACTCCTTGCTACTTGACAACTTTTTGCCATTTTACGAGGTAAACCTTGACACCTATCGTAAAATAACACTTTCTCTCTCAAGTGGATTGCCTTCAACATGACAGACAACTTTTCTACCCCAGTTTAATCGAACATACGCACCCCATCAACGAAATTAGACATCGATGCACTTTCAAAATAAATGTTTAATTACAAAAAAATACACCCCTTGTCACCTTCAACTTTGACCCCGGAACGCTCGTCCACATACACGCACACGGGTTCAACGAGTGAAAACTCGCAACCCACTGCATCGCCCACGGCTTGCCCAAGAGCTCAACGGCGCAGTCGCCGTACGGCGTGTCGTTTAACGCTGATTTACACGCAACCGCCAGGTCGCGAGAAAACTGCAACGATTGCACGTGCACTGCGCCTTCTTTCGACTTCCCGCCCGCCGCCCCCATTGCCCGTCCACCTGCGAGCCCGTCACCCTGGCACTTACGGCTTGTCAGGTTGCTGCTTCCGCACTCGCGCCTCCTCCTCCTGGATCTCCTCCGCCCTCGTCACGCTCTGCGCGCGGCGGTATCGAACGCGGTTCTCGTCAGCCGTTTCCGACGTCATTGCGGAGCCGCTGGGTGCGTGCCGCGCGCCGCACTGCCGCTACTGCCACTGACGACGGCGCCGCGCCGCCGCCTTCTCCTCTTCCAGCGCAACCTGCCGCTGCCGCTCGCTAGCGCTCCGCTCCACTCCCGCACTCACTCACACACTCGCGCGCGCACGTTTGCCTGCCTCTGGCGCTGTGCGGGGAACGGGGTCTCGCCGCCGCCGTGGAGGGTGACGTAACGTCTCGTGGACGGGTGGGCGAGAGGGCGACGGCGGGACGGTCACGCCCTCTCCCCTCCCCTTGCCCCAGCGACCCCGCACCAGGACGAAGGGGGACGCGAGGAGAAGGGAGGACGTACACAAACAGGATGCAGCGATATCTAGCGCCCGGGAGAAGGGAGGCGCGGGACGTTTGAAAGCGGATTTTGTTAGACGCTACCAGCTACTAGTAGCTGCCAGCGAAGGGTTTATTAGGAATTGGGATCAGCAACAGACATGGGCTCAACTGAGCGAAAAAGAAGTAAATATATCATATTTTTCTTGAGTCGCTTTAACTCTACGTCGAGGTCTGCTCCACCATTCGACTGTTCTTTTCAACATTGTTGGCTTGTTTTCTCCCATTTTGGATCTTTATCTTCATGTTGAATCGTTCATCTGTCATGTTTTCCCCTTCTCAATATTATTGCTCTCTATTTCAGACGTTCCTTTTGGGCCAGGGGAAAACAGATGCCATTATTAGAAATATTCTATTACAATAATTAGCGCACCCAAGAGGGACGGCTCGAAGAGTCTTCCGCCCCCCGCAGAAGCCCATGATACATAATTATTAAAAATAAAAATATAACTTTTACGAATTGTCTATGCTAACGAAATCCATTCAATATATCATTGTTTACGTTATAAATATTAATGAGTATAAGTTAAAAAACAAATAAAAAATCATTTTATATTCAGCATAAACGAAAAATTATTTATAAGAAAACATGAAATCGGAACACTACGTGTACACACTACCCCCCCCACACACACACACACACACACACACACATACAGAAATCCTGGGTGCGCCTCTGATTACAATAGGAAAACATATTTTAATAATAATTTACCAAGCAAAAGAAATTGATATGTTTGCGAAATTGTTAATTACGAAATTTTTTTTTTTTTACTACAAAGCTCGCGTTGGATTGAACGTGTAAACTCCCACCTGGTTAGTCCTTACGTTTCCGTATAATTCAAAAGTCAAAGTTTGATTTATTCCAACTGTGCTAGATATTACTGAGCTCATCAAAATTGGCTGCTAACCCCGTGTGCCGGCTTCTGGCCCAGAAGGTAGTCTGTCCACAGCCATTACGTCATCTACGCATGCGGCGGTAACGACTACATCTCCGTTCTGCAGAATGGAAGTAGATGGGAAAAGCCGCGTTGCACTTGGACCGAAGAACTGTTAGTGCATTCATCCTCACATCAGCACCACATTTGTACTTACACTTACGGACGAAGATAAATCTCTCTCGCTGAGTAATTCATTATTACGCCTTAATCGAATCTTAACAGAAATAAATTCAGCTCCATAGAATGTGTGATTCAGTGTATGCGTAAATCAATCTAATTACTTTAATTTTATTCGATTAATTTGAATGTAATTGCATTACATTTCTATTTACCTTTAATTAAAATTCGTCCGAAAACATAAAAAGGCAATTGCAGTATTCAACATTTGTTTAGATATCACTGCTAAAAAATATTTATATTTACATTGCGGTACAACGAGGATTTTTGTTTTGGGGAGGGGCTTTAGGCGTTATGTCCAGCAGTCTTGATTATTGCTTATAAAGATTTGTTTATTTATGCTTATTTATGCTATTATTTTATTATTAATTTGACCATTTAAAATTAATTTTTATTTCTTGATTAATAGTTATTTGTGTCTTATTCAATTGAAATACTGAATTAAAATGCTGAATTAAAACCAATTGAAACCGAGTGAATGAGCCACTGTATTTATAGAATAGAATTACCACGTACAAATACAAAATAAAGATCTTTTTCCAAAATCTCAATTAATCCTCATATTTTAGAAATGTTAGCATTTCATTCTTAACAGCTTTTATATTTTCTTTTCAGCTAGTACTTCCTAATACTATTCAGTACATGCGTATATTTCCGTAAATACGCATATTTGCGTTTTTCTCTCAAAGTTGAAAATGTTTTATTGTTTTTAATTTTTTTCTGAGTTCCTGAGTTTTTAACAAAACCTAGACATGGCAGGAGGCTGCATAGTTTTTCTTTCAATTTCAGCGCACTTGGGAAATTAATAATATAGATATTCGAATGGAGACCTATTAAATTTGACGACAATCTGGCGTAGACTACTCGGTCACTTAAAGGGAAACCACAACTAATAGAAGGTGGAACTTTGATACGTCACTCGTGGTTGGGTGACCCAGACGCAAGGAATGACGTATCGGACAAACATTCGACAACACTGAATCATTCTGCTGAGTTGTGCTGAGCTAACGTTTCGCTCCGTAGTCGATGGTTGAGTGCATCATCAAGTAGGTGCCAGGGCATTTCCGCCTCTGGCAAACGAAATAACTTAGGAAAGAAGGCAATTCCGGAATGAAATTTAGAACTTCTCTACTGATCAAGGAATAGCGTAATGCGTTAATGTTAATTACCACAGTGCGAAGCGACAATAAATGTTAATCAATGAATCCTTTTCTGACTCTTGACAATCTGTGCTTGATGTAAAAGAGTCCATTCGAAACATACTTTCACTTTCAAAAGGGCATCTCTTATCAGTGAACCTGCGGGGTTTGAAATACGATGTCGCACAATGTTATTTTAAAATGGTATATAAAATTCACATCTATAATAAAAGTTGGTAATGTACACTAACGTCATAATAAATGAATGTTTACATTAATCAAATTACTGAACATTCAACAAACATATTAGCTGGATTTCTTTAACTCGAAAGGGGTGTCGAAGTGAACTTTAATTTCAGTGAGATGTTTAGGATACAAATGGTTACAATGGGGCAGTGGTAATCAATATTAGCGAACTTTTTTTTAAAAATATCCCCGTATATAAATTTGATCTGAGGCTTCCCGAGTGTCTTTAGCAGCACTTCTGACCGAAGTCTGCATTTGACAGCGCTTAACGATAAAAGAGAACAGGCTGTGCAAACAAGTAGCGATCTTTACCCGCTTGTATCTTTCTAACCGCGAGCCCCGCGCTGGAGAACCCTAGTGGCGTTTCTGCGAACGCTTGCTCAAGGAACACTAAGCATGCCTGAGTTTCCGCACGTTCTCAAACGAACATCGTGCAACCTATTATTCATTTTCATCACGATCTTCATAATTCCTTTAAATGTACATTCACTCCTCTTTTTACTTCATTTCCCTTGTCATATTTTTGTTCCGTTTATGTGATAGTCAATGATATTTTAAAAACTATAATTATCAGTAAATTATTTACCAAGTTATTACTTGATAATTGAAAGTGTTTTGATGTATTCTAAAAAGTTCCATGGGTGGCTAGAGGTGAAAGAAATATATTGATGTTAGTCTTGATTTGGCTGAGCTAGCAATGGTTTACGACAGGTATTCAGATATTATATTTATAGCTTGTGAAAGGTTATTAGAATATCTGAATTGTATGTTTTGTATACCAAGCATGAATATCAGTAGGTTATAAGGTTAAGTTTAAATAGCGGAGATACAAATTACGAAGCTCGATACTAAACTCCAGTTGAATGTATTTGATACATGTCTGTAGAAAACTGAAAGAAAATAAATTGTTTTAAAGAATCGAGATATTTGTTTATTGAAGAAATATCTTCACGCTCCTTTCGACTGAGGAAAGCCTTAAGAACATTCAAGACTTTTGTTTGTTTGTTTGTTTTATAACAAAATCTTTCTATCTTTTGCATCGTGATCCATAGAGCTGATTTGGAACTATGTTAAGGTAACTCTTAACATTGTGCTCTCAACTTATTGCTTATTTGCCCTTTATTTACAAATATTTATAGATATATCATGTTTGTTAAAAATGATTCTGCTCTTGTAATAGTGTGATTAATATAACGCTACAAAATCCAATGCAGTAAAAAGTTGCCAAAAAAAATGATTCTCTGATCTACAGCATTGTTGCGTATTTCCTTGACAAACGACGTCAGCACTTCCAAGGTCAGACACATTACACCTTGGAAGAATGCACCAACAGTGAATCACGACTGAATGCTTTCTGAGCAACTTTCGTTATTGTTTAACACATAATGAATGTTTGTCCGTAAACTATTATAATTATGCTGTATTTTCTTATTAGTACTGCTTTGGGCTTTGGTAAATTTATTATTGTCGGAGCTGGAAGAGTCTTAGATAATTGCATAATAAAAGATACTAACAATTCTTTTAAGGTATAAATAGTTAATGGGCAACATTTTTCAAGCTCGCACACTATCGCTTAACAAAAAGGTCAAATTCGGTACAACAAAATAAGATATGACAGATTTTTTTAAATTATATATGTTTATGTCGTACAAGGAAAATATATAATTATAAAAAATAAGAATAAAGTTGTACAACAATGTTCTAATGATGCTTTAGATCAATTGTTAATCGTGATTTCACTGCCTTTGAGTAATGGACTTCTATTTATGGCTGGAGCCCGGCCGTTTAAAAAATGAGGTCAGCTACCTGAGGAGACGGTCCTGACGGTAGTTTTATGGCCGGCCTTCACATTACGATTTTTAAGGCCTGGTATAAAATTCAAGTTTACGTATCTGAAGATTTCTTTGATTATCCACCTAAATGCTACAGCTAAAGCATGCTAATGCTAAATGCTAGGTCAACCCACGAAATTCAGATTGTTCAGTCTTGAAAATTACTAAGTTAGTTTGCTCTCCTGTGAAAAGATGAATATGTAATATGTACCGTGATTCGTAATCGATTTGTAAAATTCTGATCTTTGCAATTGTTTTAAAAAGACTTTTGACATCATGTAAGCTTTTCAAATCGCTTGAACACAAAATACTTTCTACAGCATTCAAAACCGAATGAGCTAAGCAATTTTTATCATTTCAAATTTAAATTAAATTATTGATTTCTTTTCTACTAAGAATTTCTCGAAAATGATAATGAGAAATCTCTTTTGATGCTTTTGATCGAATTTTTACACGGTATTTTCTAAGATGAATGAATCTATAGATCATTCTTTTTTCGAAGCTGAGGAAAGTAAAGCAACGGCAACGAGAACTAACCAACACTTTGACAATTGATAATTTTTTTTTAAATGTAGAACCGACTTCGGAAAATAAAAAATTATTGGAAAACAAATTCGAACTTAATATGGGCCGATTGGACAATGACTTAACGTGACAAATTTTTGGTTTGTCATTCGCGATTTAAAAGACAAACATGTTCAAATACGTTTCAAGTAATTTTCTATTTCGAAGTCAATTCTACAGTTTTTATTAATTTCCTTTTTTTTAATTTTTAGTCTGTGTGTCTTTTATGCGAAAATAAATGTGTTATTCCAACCTTGTAACCTTTCAATTTACCATCGAGACGGGAAGTCATGAACAAGTTCGTGTAATTTTTGAAAATACAATAATCTAACTGAATAGGACCGAAAAAATTTTTAGTTGTGCAGTTATCGAAACTTTTGAAGGTTTAATGAACATCGCACCTACGCCTCTTTTTAAGATATATCGTTCATTTGAGACAAAAAATGAAAGAAAAAATTTGCAGTTATTAAACATTTTGCAAATGACGTGTAAAGTACCCCCAAAAAATTAAAAGATTAGTTTTAAATCCGCACTAGTGTTCCTAGATGGTCGGACATATATTCTAATAAAATTAATACGCAACAAAGAATGAACTTTCCATGTAAATTCGGTTCTCCATATCAGCATCCATTTCCTCTCCAATCTCTCTCTCCATCGTTTCTGCATCTCTTTAAGTAAGTATGAACACACGTGCCGCACAGCCATTAAAGAGGAAGCCTTTCTCCCACTTGGCCACTGTTTGTGCGGAAGCGAGGGCAGTAGGGCACGGCGCTGGTCGACCCCAGCATCACCCTCAGGTGGAGGGGAGTTGAGTGGCCTGTGGCGTTGCCTGCAGTCGACGGCGGCCGCGTCACTAACGCCGCAGCGCCCTTCAGAGCCCGAGGAAGCAAGCACATTCCTCACTAAGGTGTTCCGCCCCGCCCCGCTCCATTTGCCTCCTCTCCCTCCACGTGCCCATCCCGTCTTCCCTCCCATGCCAATGCACCACCAAACCCATCCCAGCTCACTAATTTCGCTCCCCTCCTCTCCCTCCTTCCTCACGGTTGGTTTCCACTGTTGTTCCTTCCGCCCCGCATCTCCTCAACATTCCTCCACCGCCTTCACACTCCCTCCTTCTCTGTCAACGGCCCTTAACCCGCCCCTTTGTCTCCCCTCTCCCCAAACCTTTCCTCCTCTCCCCCACCATTTCCACCATCCTCCCACCTTTCTCCCTCCTACCCAAACTTTCCCCCTCTCCTCCCCCACCCTTTCCTCTCCACTCCTCACCTTTTCTTCCCTCCTCCCAGTCAACCTTTCCTCCCCTCCTCTCCATTTCCCTTTTCTTCCGCTCCCTCACCCTTTCTTCCCACTTCCCTATTCCATTTCTTCCCTCCTTCCACTCATTTCCCCTCCTCGCCCCACCATTTACGCTTCTCCCACTCTTTCCCCCTCCTCTCCCACCTTCTTTCCGCCATCTCTCCCACCTCTCGACCCTCATCTCCGCCACAATTTTCCTCCCTCCTCTGCCGCACCCTTTCACGGCCTGCCTCTCTCACCCTTTCCTCCCCTCCTTTCCTTCACCTCCCCGTCCCTTCTCCTCGCGCCCCTCTCCATCCCTCTCACGCATCCCACCGCTGTCGCCCGCGCATCTTTCTCGCCTCGTAACTCTCTTATCCCTCCACCTCCTTCCTTCGCCAATTCCTAGGCCCTACTCTTAGCCACGCCCTGCTGCTTCCGTGAGGCAGAACACGCGCGGTCTCGGGCGAATGCCAACGCTGGCGCCGCTACCATGCGCGCCTCGCCCCGCCGACTTCTCGCTTCCCTCCGACGTCAACCGGTGCCGCACCCACCCATCCTCTGCCCTGTCGCAGCACGCGAGGCGCCTTCGTCTGCCAGTGTTGATCAATAACGACGACGCGACGCGTGCTTGGGGGAAGACTCCGTCTGCGACGCGCCTTTGTTTCCTCGTGTTTTCATTAATACCAGTAAAAATCGGGTATTGTGTAGATGACTGATTCTGAAGGGTGAATACAGATTAGCGTATTATATAGAGTAGCGTATTAAATAAAGGATCTTTGCGGTATACGTTCAAGCTTGTTCTTACTGAGGCACGAAAGTTGAAAATTTGTTGACAGAGAGATAGGAATGGAATTTAATGAAAATTCTTGAAATATCAAAGGTAGATCTACATGCTTTTGAACGAAGATGAGATTTATTCAATATGACACCCAAACAACCAAAAACTCACAAAACTGGTATTTAAAATATAGTTTTGATCTAAAATGACATATTGCTCCAAAAGTACTATATCAACTTCAATTTTTTAATAATATTTTGAGCTCACCCACTTTTTCGTCGTGAAAATATTCAGTTCCTCGCAATACCTGTTCTAAATGGTCACACCGGGCGCCCAAAGAAGGCATGCGATCAAAAGGGCAGTGATGAAAATAATTTTCTTTGCATTTCACACAAAACAACCTTTAAAACTTATATCTGATTTCAACATGTGTTTAAATTTAAATGAGATTACGAGAACTCAGACTTGCATATTACTCTGCTTCATTAACTATGGGAAACTGATTCCTTAGACTGATTTTACTTCTACTTTTCTTTCACCATTTGGGCATTATTACTCTTACTCTAACCATGCGAGGTAAATTGGTTCACGTTCTCTTTGCGAAAGTCAGTGATGTTCAAGACGACGTCTATATCAAAAACGCACATTAGCGTTTAAAATTAGGTAACTCTTTCTTAAACAAAGGCAATTGTATTTTTAAAATTCCCAGCTCCACAAGGAAATTTAATGCTAGGTCTATTGAAAAATTACAAAATTAAATGAACGTTGTATAATGATTGCGAAGAATAAATGATTTGCATACAAGCACATTCACAAACTTCGAAACAGAGTACTGAAATTTATTTCAATATCATTTTATATATGTGTAACAATGAACACATTTTGAGGTTATTTCTCATTAGTGTTTTTAGGTTTCAAATTACCATATTCATAATCATTGCCAAGTACTTCGACCTTCTCGGTCAAAGGCTGAGAACAGATGTTCTCACGCAACTCATATTAATCACATGTTATATTTATCTTCTAGTTGAGCATTGTTTTTAAGCGTTTCTTGATGGCCGGTTATGCAAGAGTGAGATAGCACTATTAGCATGAGCATCATTACTAGGGAATATAATTTATAATAATAAAAACGTAACGTATGTACATACTCGTATATACATTAATTTTTTAAAAAATGTGTAAAAAATAGAAAATATGAAGTATATAAAAGCATGATAGTGTTTAAAGTTGTCACTTATGAGCATTTTCAGATATTCAAACGCAAAATGTGGCCGTTAAGTACGTAAAATGGATTCGGAAACTGAAGAAACGTTCTACAGAAGTAATTGAGCACTTGTCTTCACGCACCAAAACTAGTTTTAAACCAAATATAAAATACGTATGTAGAATATTTGTACGGTGTTGTTTTTGAGAAGCACGGGAACAGCCTCACTACTCTGCCAGAAACGGTTAAAACGGGGACCATGCTCCACTTAAATCAAACATTGTTAAGTTGCCTGTGCAGTATCGTTGACTGGGAGATCCTAGAGTTGGAGACCCGACGGTGCCGCATTTTCGATATTAGCTGCAGTTCTGGATTGAATTCAACCACTGTCTGAGGAGAATTCGAGCAGCCGGTTGCTCTGATCGGCACTTTTCCGTGGTTTCTTCGATCAATATCAGGCGAATGCCTGACAAACGGCCACACCCTTCCTAATTCTTGTCTCCTCCTCTCCCCTTACACACACACACTCACACATTTTAATCCACGAGACCACATATGACCTTATGCGACATATGTTGGAAGACCAGACGGCATATTCAGGCTGGGACCGTTTCCCGCTCGGAAAATACCTGAAAAATAAACCCGCAATTCGACGCATTGCGACGTCAGGGGGAGGGAGTTTTATGAATAGGCTCGGAATTTTGTGTCTCTGTCACAGGGACAAGTTGTACATTATTTGGCGGGCTGCAGGAAGGGTGATAAGACAATGTTCTGTAAGAAACCTTCGTCGGGTTACGATCAAGGTTCACATAGGCTCTACGATCTATGAGGGATCATTGCGATTACGTCTGCTTTGAAAATATTAGTACTTTCTTGATTCCGAGAAGCAAGTGGGTAAGTTTGACAATTCACGGCCGGGGTCTTAGAAGCGATGTTTGCACTGATACATAGAAACACTATTCCAAAAAAATATATTTGCAAACTGTATTTTAAATATTCCGTTTCGACATGTTAATATATTAAAATGAAACGAAATATGTAAGACTTACGTTGGAATATGTAAAAATATGTAATTGTACCAAAATATGTAACAATGTGTAGAAAATATTTTCACGCATGATAATATAATTTTGGCATTGTGGTATGTGATGCAAACTCAAAAATATTTAATGTAGGTATCTTCTGCCAGTAAACATATGACAATCGTTCTCAAAACATTGCACTCGTTCTCTGTAGCTAATAAGTAAGTAAGGATGAATTCGCGTTTTTTTGTTTGTTTTGCTCCTGCAAAGCTGTGATATACACGGAAAGGTGGACAAAGAAAGATATCGAAATGCAATAACCCTTACGAACCATCAAATTAGAAACGAAAAGGTTTCGAAAAATATAATAAACGGCAATGTTTAAAAAGAAAAGTTTCAATGTTCGTAACTACCCTTAAAGTAATACAAATCAATTATCTTAAAGGAATTTAAATGTTAAATGTTAAAACGAGAATTATAAAGACAAAGGTTGGAAACTAACAAGAAGATTTCAAAATATCAAATAGTAGCAATACAAGTTTAATGTGCTTGTAAAATGGGTAAAACCAAATTTGCAGACGTGTTTTGTGTATTTGTAAAGTTCTTAACACTTTTCTTAACAAAATTTCGGAATGAGTTTATTTATTTACACCAAGTGACACCAAGTGACACCAAGAGCCGCAAATACAGAACGAACTCGTACTTTGCTCCTTATTTTCATTTCAAGCTGAAGTTTAAGATAATAAAGATCTTAAATCAAATAAATCTACAGGCATCAGTTTTATCTACGATCGACGGAACATACTATCTATATCGTGCCCTTTGGTAAAGATGCGTTCTTGAAATGGTTTCATCGTTTTCCCGTGATTCTTGAGCGGACAAAGTCCACCTTTGCGGATGTGACTTAATCATTAGAGTTTTTTTTCGGAGAACCCAACTTACAATGTTTCTTAGTATGATATACGATTTGTGATTACTTACTATTTTTTACTTTCTCGTGTATGTGCGTATATACGGACTAATATACGTAGTATAGAGAAAATTATGTAATGCTGCGGCATAAAATAACAATGATTTTGTGACAGAAAAACGCGTGTAGTGAGGTCTTGATACAAAAAATTTCTCAAGAAGGTCTCCAGTTTTTTCCTTAAAACTTTAATAGCGATAGTGCTAGATGTGATGACATAAATTCCATTTTGCATTATTCGTGATGTGATAAGGTACGGTACACTCCATTTTGCATTCTCCATTATGTGATAAGATGGCATAAACTCCATTTAGCTATGTATTTGTGTTTCTTTACAAATTACACAAATGTAATTTTTTTGACAGCTCTCTCACGTCGTTAATATTTACAATGCCAGCAAGTTGTAGATATTATTGCATTTATGAGTACATGTGCTTCACATTATGTCAACGAAAACGTTTCTAAAAAATCAAAAGCTCGAAATTACGCTCTGTTGAAAATGATGATACGTCATTTTCTCGAAAATGGTTCGAACATATAACACTGCCATCTTTTTCATGAACATTTATAATATTTCAAAATTCTTTTGTCTTAAAGTTCTATATAGAAGCTTCCTTGCTCTGGACGTACCTAACAACCTTAATAACTTATCTTAACAACACTTTACTTTTACCATCACCATAGCTCAACTACTCGGCGCTAATGATATCAAAATACAATAAACATAAAACCAATTAACAAATATACTTTTATAACTTATAATTAATTTCATTCATACTTTGACACGCTTGCAAACATTTATTCATTACCTGCCATACCATGCATGACCTTTTTTACATTTATTTCTGTTCTGTGCTAACATATTCAATGTTCAATTATATGGAACAAAACTTCGTGTAAATACAATATTATGAAAATGTCTTTTCACTTTTCTTTTGACTGTCCCGTTTCGCCTCTTTACCGACGGAAGTAGTTGTTTACGTAACAAGGGCGGGAAACAAGAAATTCACACACGAGTCGAGTTTGTCGTCAGAACGTAGCGAGGACGACAAAGAGACGAGTGCGGTAAATACCTCGCGCCCGTGTTGCGAATACTATTTTTTTAACACGCCATGCGCGAAACGCGATACGTCAAGTAAAGGAATGTAAATTAAATATCAAATGACTAGAATTACCTTACTTGTCCAAAAGTAAATGGATTCCAGACAGTTTCGTAACACTATTGTTTTGTAAATAATACACGAAGACACCATCAAGACGAACGACAATTGTGAGTGTTATAATATTATTCCATTATCATTGTTCACTCGGTTCAGTTAAAACATCGTACCGTCATTATGCATCCTTCTTGTGCAAGTCCTAATTTCCGAAAATAATCTTAAATTCGATATTCTGTTCAAAATGTTGTCGATTGATTTCTTTACATCGTCACTGTCTCAATATAAATTTTAAACTAAATTAATTTTAGAAAACTGTAAAACATTCTATCGTAACATCGCGCATCATCATCCTAAGTACCGTTCGTCTTGCGTACTCGTACCATTCTCACTTATTATTCCTGTCCAAAAAGATTCACAAACGTACTTTTTGTTCCTTTCTGTGCTAATTTGTCCATTTTTTTGGCTTCTATTTCTATTGGCTTCTTATTTACGACATTGAATACTTGTAGAGTTTCTGGCAGTTACTAATTTTTCACATATACAATTCTCTCACATGGAAATCACTCAACCCATGTCCAATTGCTAAAATATTGTTTCCTTATGTATTTTATTACACTCGTAATTGCCTACATCCGTCTATTTATTTTATCGCTTAAAAGCATTTCCGCCATTATTCATTTGTCTCCTCTATGGTTCATTTGTCATTCTTGACTTTCATTTGTACTAAAAACTAAATATTTTGTATCTGTTTTTTTCGGTTTCCTTGAGATGATCATAAACGACACATCTCAGTAGAAAGAACTGATTGATTATTTTGTGGCGCGTTAACTGCTATTGTCATTAGTCCCGCTGTTGTACTGTATGTTATATACCGAGATGTGGCGGTGTTCTTTTCCCGCTGAAACGTGAGATATGGCGCCGAACTACAGACCGGCTCTTGGGCTTTCCTCTTCCACTCTTCTCCGTCAGCGGTGCACCGTCCCAGCCGGGTTAAGCTGTAAGCTCCCGGCTGATCTTCCGACATGTAGGGTAGTGTAGTGTACGTACGTGTGTGAGTGTATGTGTGAAAGAGGAGATGAAAAAACAAAGGTGACGCGCGCGGCCCGCTCGTGACTTACTGCTCCGATATTTGCCTGGTAATAATAGAAGAACATTCAGAAAACACATTCAGCGCAGTCAGCCGCTAGAATTCTCCTCCAGACAGCGGTTAAATTCGATTTAGCTATCTAGCTGGTGTGGAAAATTCACCAATGGCGGGACTCCAACCCGGTCAGAATCCGGGTCACCAAACCGGATTCCCCCCGTCAGAATCGCGGCAGTGGTAATAATTGTTGCCCTGAGCTAATACATCAGGCGGGAAGAAAGAATTTTCGGCAATGAAGAACTGGGAGATGCGCCTGATGAATTCTTTCGTCTTAAAACTTAGATCTAGCAGACAAGGACACAACTTCTTGGTATTGGAAGACCCGCTAATCATATTATACTCGAATATTATACTATGTTGTACTATATATTATATTATATTATATTATATTATATTATATTATATTATATTATATTATATTATATTATATAAATTAAGTATCTAGTTGTGGGAGGTGAGGTGGGATTGTCCAATAGTGAAGAATGTACGATCGATTCTACTACCTACTTCGAGATCACTTTGTCAAAGTAAAAACATTATTTTCAATCCATCAATTGTAGCGTCACGGCTTGGCAGCAGCAAGCCGAGTGCAAGGTAGAGGGCTGGGGGATCTAAAGATAGAACAAAGAAGGGACTTTCCGACAGGAAATGGTCCGCGGGCCAGGCAGCGCCAGGGAAAGGCTCTTTCCACCGCGCGGGGGTGGGGAGTAGTGATGTAGGAGGTCAGGTGACCTGGACCTATAAAGACACTGTGACGAGACGGCGCGAGTGGGTAACGTTTTTGGTTTCCTCGTGGCTAGACCACAAAAACTTTGTCCGCCCAGGCTGGTGCGGAGTGCCGAGGGCACGTGGTTGTTCGACGAGTTCGGACAGGGTGATGTGTTCTTCAAACACATTTGGGCAGATCGTCAATCTGCCGGGGCACACTAGATGCCAATCTACGACGCGGCCTTGCCGGCTGGTCGTAGGCGTCGCCGCAAGGAACATGTAGGGAGAGGAGGGCTGCAGTGGTAGCTCTGGCAAACCGCCTGAGAGAGAGAATTGTAAATATGTACAGTGTGTAAATAAAACTTGTATATACTCACTCGTGTGTTTCCTTGTGGTGTAGATCACTACACACGACGTTACAGAAGAAAGGTTACGTGGATCTGGTCGCAAAAATAATTTCTGAACATATCATCTACAAAATCTTTCACATACGCCTACAGTTCTGTTATCTTAAGGCAAAACCTCCTGTCCGTACCGTTATATTTTTATCACAGCTTATCTACTCATTTTAACGCGACGCCTGCAGACTTGTAAAACGCTTGGCACCTGGTATATAACTTTATTAAATACCTCTGAATAGCAATGGTTTTCATTCTGACGGCGTGGTTCACTTTCAGGGGTTCATTAAGGGTATGTTCGTAAACAAAAACTGTACAATTTCGAAGTCGGAAATTACATATCCATGAATTGGCAGTAGTATTTTTACTTTCCCGTATACGTACGTATATAAGGAGTACTATACGTAGTATATGGAAAGTTATGTAATGCTGCGGAAAATCGATTTCGACATTTCAAAGGAAATGCACTTTTGGGTTCCCCTGATACCGAAAAAGTGTTTGTTCTTCTTTCTTTCTTTTTTTTTTTTTTCAAAACGTCCGTCCGTCCGATCGACTGTCTGTCTGGTGAATGTGAACAACAGTGCCTAATCCATGCGTAGGACTTTTTCCAAGTTGAAGAAAACCCTGTCCATTTGGTCCGAATCGAAGCTCTTCGATTTTGAAATTCATTCATTAGTTTTTGTGTGTACTTTACATGAGGCCCCTGGGACATTTTCAAAATTTTCTCAAAAATGGCTCCAAATTGTTTCTTTGAAATTATGTTAAGAATAGAATTAAATACATTTATAAAGGTGGCATAAGTCCGTTTTTCAAAATTTCAAAAGTGTTAACTAATAAGGGTCCTCCTACAACTACAAAATTAAAGATAGAAATTTTTCTTTCAAATAAAATGTTGTTGTTCATAATTTTTTTCTTTCATTAAGGTCATGTACATTTTTTTGAAAATTTTAGTAGTTTTCGCGCAATATGTGCAATTTAAAAAATCACAAAAACAAGATTTTCTCAAAAACGGCTCCAAATTTTTTCTTTACACTTTTGGTAGGTTTAGTACTAAATACACTCCATAAGATGACATAAACGCCATACTGCTCTATCCTTTTGCTTTTTCAAAAATTACAAAAATATAAAATTTCTGACTTCTCTCACGTTGTTAATATTGCTGTATTCATTTCTTTTTTCAAAAATTACACAAACGTAATTTTTTTAAAGATATCTCGCTCCTTTAATATGCACATTTCCAGCAATTTGTAAACATTCTTGCATTTGTGATTAAAAGTACTTGAAATGATGCCATCTGAAGTTCTAGGAAAACTCAATAGATTGCTTTGAAAGGAGGTTCAATTTTCGCACTTACGCAAAAACGCTTGAACACCATTTTCTGAAATCAGCTCCCAATTTTTCAAAGAAAATTGACATTTAAGACGAGGTTTTACTGTTCTCTAATATTCTTTAAATAATATTTCCATTGTACTATTAGGAAGCCGAAAAATTAAGAAATTTAAAAAAAAATGTATTTTGGGGAGCGATAGATGCCAGCAGGCAAGAGTAAGTTGCAAGTCCGATTAGCTCTCCGAGACTAATGGAAATAGAAAACTAATACGGGAAAGTCTGTGCCACACTGCTTTTATTTATTAAATGCATAAAACAGTAAATATCTTCGACAAACTACCAAGGGCTTCTTGATACGTTTTAAAGTCTCAGTGTTAGCAAAAATAGTTTAAGTTTGTCACCTTTCTCAAGAAAACTTGTATTTGTTTTTCAGTACCTATTTCTCTCCAATCCCGAAAAAGAATATGCATTTCAGCTAACAAGAACTTGTATATTTACACATTATTTTACTTAAGTAAATTAATAAAAGTACTCTTGCAAAATATGTTGATGTACCTCTTGACTCTATGATTTAGAGGACGCTTTTATTTTAAAGTTCGTTTTCCACAGATCTTTGAATATTGAAATCATAATGTACAGTTTCCAATCAAAATTCGGAATTTTTTGTTGTTTTTTTTTTTTTTGAAAATATTTACTATTTAATCAAACTTGGTAATAGTAACTGTTAGAACTCGCTGCACAGACAGCTAATTCATTGCATAATTTAATCGCACGTTTTCGCACGCACGAATCGAGTACCTCTTAAATATGTTCAACCAACTCGTCGGCTATTTTCGAGTTCTAGCGACAACCACGGATGTCGCCACATCTTGAGCTTTGCTTCTGCAAATTAAATTGCCCCACTCACCCCAAGCTGTCTCACCAGCGTAGGAACTCGGCCGACTTTCCCCGAACGCACTGCCCGCCGGTACGCGTCCTCGCAAGATATGTGAACGTTAAAGGTTTGTTCGTTTTTGAATGACGAACGCCGAGATGTGTAGGCATCTCCACGCTGTTCAGTATTTCAGTAGTTCAGTCACATTTCTTAATTAGCCTCATGGCGTCATGAGTGATACATGCATACGCGCATCTCACGGATACACCATCTTCCACCTATTATATGGAAGTGATAGGTTTTTACTGTTTTTATACTGTGTACTTCAAGCTGAACTGATGTCACCACATGCGTGTAAGTTCTCATACATTACGTAACTACACATACATTACATTACTAATGGTTCCTTCATGAACCAGTAAGCTACGCGTCTCATACGTTTCTTCACAACCAAACATTCTCAATGAGTTCATGAAAGTTACTGTTTCAACATAAACTGAACATGCATCACAACTCATCAATTGTGTTAATGTGCTTAGTGGACCACGTGTTGCATATACGTTCCACAATGTTTTGTAATATGTTTTATTCATGCCAATATAAACTGTGAATGTGCCCCACCGTGAACAGGTCTTAACTCACGTGTCATGTAATCTAACACATGTGCTAGCAATACCTATTGTACCAGTGTCTGCTCCCGCAGCATTCAATGCAACCGCTGCAATTGCTACCAACCAGTTACAGCAATTGTAAGCTGCTGGTCACTACAGTGTTACAGCCATACGACAGTCACCACGTTCTTCTACGGGTAAATCATACGACACGCTTTGCGCGTGTGCTCTCTACAAGCATTCACAGCACGTGTCTTGCGCATACGCACTACCAGTCCACACTGCAACAGCACGTGATACTGCTCATATTTCATAGTATGATTATATTTCAGCACTAATCAAGGCATATTGCATACTTTAACTTATATTATTTACCATGTAAAATCAACACAGTTTTCAATTGTAGTTTCCTATTCACTGTAATGTTTCAATGTCAGTTGCGACTAACGCAGTCTTCAACTGTGAATGCCTATTGTCGTTAAACTCATTCAAGTTTTCTAACATCAGTGTAATCATTATTGTAATTGTATAATTTTCTTAGTCTTAATTACGTGCTTTTTGTCTCGAATCACTACATGCATACTGAATTCTCCCAAGAAAATTGTGACTCCCTCCGTAGATTCAGACATTAACGAGGAAAGCGTCCGTGTCGCATTAAACACGGTGCTCCTCCGAGTTATTATCAAAGGTACTAAAGGTAATAGTGGAAGAGGCTGTCTATTGCTTATCCGAGCTATATCAACAGTCCACGTGCCTCCTCGGTCAGTCTCGAACAGTAACCAATTTGAGACGAATATTAAACTTTTTAAAATGTTAAGCTATTCAGGATCTTAAAATATTTCTCATGCCGATTTCTAATATTGAGTTAATTTGGACAAACGGAAACTTTTTTTCACTTTTGGAAATATTACTACTATTTCAGTCCAAAACTTTTTTATAGTATCAAATTTTTACCTTCTCAAGTTACTTCGTAAGACGAGACTATTGAAACCGTACGACGGAAAACTGCGAACTTTCGTCAGAAAAACTCCCGGGCCGGGCCCTAGTAGCGAAAAGTTGAAAAATATGTTTCCTATATGTAGCCCTTTTTCTTGTCCTATAAGTATCCAGAATCTGTTTTGTGGGTCCTTGTTACCAAAATATCGATTGCTGTCCGTCTGTCCCTCTGACCGTGGGGTTATCATTTTCTCCAAAATTGGTATTCTCTGATTAGTCTGAACAAACTCAAGGTACTGTAGGTTTGAAATACATATTTTGAGTTTTAGAATATTTTACTGATATGATCATTTTCAAAATCTTCTCTTAAAAGTGGCTCGATATTTTAGAATTAAAATTTACCTTCAGAGAGCTTAAAATACGCTTAAAAGAAGTACACAAATCTTATATTCTCTAAAGTCCTTGATTTTAAAAGAAATGCAAAAGTATAATATTGATGATAGAGATTTGTATCTTAATGAAATCTATTCTTTAAAACTAGATCTTGAATTAGTGTAATTGAAAATCTCAGAGTTTTTGATAAATTGCAAATGCAAATGATCAGCGTCGATCAAGCGTCGAGAAGTTTGATATTCGGACGTGCGACTTGTTGTGCAGGGATAACGTACTGGCGTGTTAATTCTAAGGTCGTCATTCGAATCTCGGTGTAGGCCCTAGAGGAAAAAGTTGCTGGTTGGAAATACTTTTGCAGATTCATGTAGTATTACAACATTGTGAAGCCTTAACAAATAATGCTGAAAAATATTTGCTTCCTCTCATTATTTGCCACTTGTTTTATAAAAGTTAGTCATACCTCCGAGATAACATAGAAAATTAAACAAAACAATAACTTAAGTTCAAGAAAAAATGATACGTTCAGTTTACGTATAAAAATAAATAATTTATTTATTGTCGCATCAACTACGAGGGCATTAGCGACATTTTAAATTATTTACAAATTACATTGCGAAATTTCACATTACCCCCTGTACTTTCTAACTTAGTACAGTAACGTAAATGAAAGGGTAAATATAAACAAAATTAGTGCAACCAAAATAATATAAATGGGTACTTCCAAAGAAGCCAACCAGAGGGGGGGGTCAGCTCTGGTCAATTGCCCCAGGTGTCCAGTAAATGAGGATCCGGAAATGTATACAAAATTTCTTTTCTTCAATTAACATATTTTTGAAGAAAAGATTAGGCCCTATTTATCTGTAGTTGGAGAATAATTCACTTTAAATACTATATTTGTAATAATATAATAAATGGGGAAAAGTTGATTGCAATTAGGGGCATCATGGATCCAGTGGTGGCCCAGGGACCCCGGGGGATGGGGCAAGTCCTAAGTTTTCTTTGGGCGCCCCTGGGCTTCAATGGGTGACTTGTCGATTGCCCAGCATTTGATTAATTCTTAACACCCGATCCAATTTAAATAGTAAAAAAAAGTTTTTCTGCCGAAAATTCACTGTTTTCTGGCGCACAATTACATAACTTTCTTTTCTTTACGAATTACCTTCGTAAGGCTAGAAAGTAAAAGTATGGAATGTGTTTTATATCGGTATATCGCATCTCTGTTTACATTTACCCCATTTAACTTTATTTTCTACACAAAACTAAACAGCTAGAAAAAAAATTAAATTCAATACTACCGGGAGAAGTGGCTCAATATATCAACTGATGTCTCTGCAGTTCCTCTGACCGGGAAATCCTAGGTTAGAGTCCCGACGGCGGCACGATTTCCAACTCGAGTTTTCAGCTAGGTCGAATTCAGTCGCTGTCTGGAAGAGAATTCTAGAGGCCGGCTGCTTTGATCGGTACTTTTTCGTAGTTTCTCCTATCAACACTCGGCGAATGCCGGAGCAGTACTCTAACAAACGGGTTACGTGCCCCGCGCAATCTTTCCTTCCTCTTCCTTGTTCTATCCTCATCCTTTACCACACATGCCGGGAGACCAGTCGGGGGCAAAGAGCTTGTCCCGTATGGTGCGGTGCCCTGTTGGTGGGAAATTGCTGGTTGGGGAAAATCACGCTAGTCGATGGTAGGTCGGGGCAAAATCTCGCCATCCAGTGGGGGAAGATGTCCGCCACATGCCGGGGAAAACATGTACTACACTTACGGGACTTAGTAGTTAACGCTCCCGAAATCACTAACAATCAATTGCATTGCAATGCATTCCTACTTTTTCATTGAAAGTTGCGCAGAAAATTGTTTTTCCTTCAACAAGATACTGTAAAAATTAACTTGATGCACTGTATCGCGAAAATTTTTATTAAATTAGAGATTTACTTTTGACTTTCGGGATGCGAACTACTAGAAGAATGTTGACATCATACAGGGCACAAAAGTCTGAGAACTACGCACATGTAAGCACTTCCGAAACACCCTTCAGTTCTGTTTACGAAGTATTAGGAATGAAGAGCGCGATAAATGGTTCATGAATCATCCGTTATCTGTTGTCTTGTTTTCACTTATAGTTTCTTTGGTCTGTCCAAACATGCGATAGGAAACGGAGTATGAATTTACTTTCAATATAATCCTATTTGAAAAAAATTGTTTTAAGAATTATTTAATGAATGCAACTAGTTGTATATTGATTGGAACATAAAATAATTACAATGTGTATGAAACTATTATTGTGTAGCAGTAATTGCCACAGGAGTATACACTGTACAACTCTTAGGACTTAAAAACACATCTTTTTAGATTTTGCAGGTGCACAAGAAAAGTGACAGAAGAAAAAAGTCATGATATATAATTCAAGAGAATAAATCTGTTTTGAAAATAGGGCTTCCGAGCGCGTCAACGGCTAAGGTCATTAGTCCCAAAAGTTTAGTGCATGTTTTATCCCAGATGATGACGGTGATCTACCCCTCAGGATGGCAAGATGCGGGGCCGACCTACCCGCCGGCTAGCGGGGATTTCCTCACCCAGGTATCTCCCACCAGCGGGACACCGGCCCAAAGGAGACAAGGTCTAAGCTCCCGACTGGTCTCCCGCCATGGGTGGTAGTGTTTGAGTAATTGCGCATATAAGTGTGCGTGCGTGTGTGTAAGTAAGGGTGCGGATAGGCCAAGGAAGAGGAAGGCCCGTTTGTTATAGGGTACTGCTCCGGCATTCGCCTGGTGTTGATTACAGAATCCACGGAAAACTACCGATCGGGGCAGCCGACGGCTAGAACTCTCCTCCAGACAGCGCCTGAATTCGACCTAGCTGGGTAGCTACTGAATAAGCCGGTAAATCTGTTTTGAAAATAGCATATATTACTAGTACAAATTTCTGAAAGATAAATCACAAGCTGAAATTGTAACCTAAAACGCTTCTTTTGTCTGCGACGTAACCGGCTCCGCTCACGTTCAAACCGTTTCCCTGCGAAATTACTATTTGAGTTGAGTCACGTTTCACTATCTGTACGATTTCTGTAACCCAAGAGATAAACGATACAACGTAAAAAGCTATGACCATAATTCTACTACCAAACGGGGATACCATTCATCTTGGTGAAAGTTGTTTTCTTTCCACATTTTGGAGAAGGAAAAAGAGAAACTACTATTTACCATTGAAACAATAGATTCAATTCTTTTCCAAATGTGTTGGTGAGATAAATATCACATGATGAAGATATTACAATTTACCACGTACGTAGAGACGAAAGAAATCTTAAAAAAATAATAATGACATACTTTTAACTAACACTTAACCATTAACTTATTCGTTATGAGGCCTCTCATATTCTGTATTTGAAGAGATATGTTTGCTAGGCGTTATAAACGATTTTATGGTTTTACTTGTTCTCTCCTATAGCTATAGTTTTGTGAGCTTAGCTTGTGACCGGTAGTTATCTCTAACCTTGGTTGATATCGGAAAAGATTCCTATGAAATAGTGAATCATTTGTAAACAAAAACATAACGACACAAATAAAATACAAATAATTCGTTTAAAAGATAGTAAATTGTAGAAAGAGTTAACAGTCACAAAACAAAATTTTCGCATTGAAATCTGAAGTGTTAACTTAAAAAAATATATTATTTGTAAAAGTGAACATAGTAATGGAACGTACGAATCATTCTATTCCAATACCTGACACTCCAAATATTCCTTAAACGTGTGAGTTTATACTAGTTTTTCCTGTGTTCATAGTCCTATGTTTTTCATTCTTTCTTAACCTATACATTACTCTTTTCGTGAGGCTTTCATTGTTATTTTCATATCACGTCAGCAACAAAGTAAAAAGTCGTGACCATAATCCTATTACCAAACATCTCGTGATTCATCCCACGCTGAAAATTAGGTACCAATTTCTACATTCGAGACCATAGGCGTAGAATAAACGGCAATTTAATTGTTTTCCTTTATAGTGCTGTGTAAGACTACTTAAGACTTTAGCCTTCTCTGTGATGTTATGTGGAGCAGAAACCTGGACTATTTAGACAACAGATATAAAAAGAATTAATGCCTTTGAAATGTGGGCCTACCGGCGACTGTTGAGAGTATAGACAGAAGAAGAGACTAACCTCTCAATGATAAATAGACTAAACATTCAACAGAGATTGGCTGACATTTGCTACAAAATCGATATTGAGATTCCTGTGACACCATAGTACGAAGGAATGGAGTATAGCATTGAGAACGGATATCCAGGTAAAGTAGAAGGAAAAGAGGCCGGGAAGAACAGCCATGAGGTGGATAGACCAATGTAAACATTCCTCGTGTATGAGCCTGGAAGAGGCAATGCGGAAGGCAGAGACAGAGAAGAATGGAAAAATACTGTGGGAGCCATCTAGATGGGTCACCTAACTTCCGTCTGTGAAAGATCAGGACCAAAGAAAAAGACAGTACTGTGTGTTCAGTAATGCTCTCATTTCCAATTACAATACCCCTCTGAATGTAAAGAGAAATTGTATGCAGTATTTGCACAAGCACAATTATAATATGCACCTCTTTGTAGTATATTGTTGTTTTTTAGTCATTTAAGGTTACTTTTCAACTTCTAAGGTAATATAGCGACATTAAGTAACATTGTGGGTAACGGTCGCGTGCCCACCCTTACCAACTACCTTTCATTTAAAGCAAAAATCACGATATTTGGTTAAGAGGAATGCTCAAACTTCTGTCTGAACTTCCGTCCAAGATTTCTACAATTTTCGAAATGTCAGAGATTTTAAAAGAACTACACCATACACATAAATGCAATTTCTTCTACATGTGCAAAATTTCAAAAAAAATTCAGCAATTCTCCAGAAAATGTTGAAAATGCCATAGTAAAGTACACCAAAAATTAAAATATCGTAATGACCTCCATAACGGTACAACTAAATCGTACTCGATTTAATTACCAAGTTACAGACCAAAAGCTACTAATCTGTCAACGTTAGGCATGGCACCGGGCCGTATGTATCCATCCGGACATCCACCCTAATATACAAATCGATTTTCCGGTCCAAAATTGCAATTATCTCATCTTCACTTGTAGTAATTTTAACGGTCTTTGGAACAGCACTAATCCCGAAGTGCGTGCGAAATTACAGCCGCAACCTTTGGTTTCTACAACAGATATTCGAGATAATATTGTTGAAGTGAATTCAATACGTTTACCGGAAAAGGTGGCTCAGGGCATCAACTGATGTCACTTCAGTACCTCTGACAAGGCGATCCTAGTTTCGAGTCCTGACGATGGCAGGATTTTCGGTACTACCTTGTCAGCTAGATCGAATTCAGTCGCTGTCTGGCCGGCTGCTCTTATCGATAGTTTTCCATGGTTTTTCCGATCAACACTTGGCGAAGCAGTACCCTAGCAAACGAGCCACGGACCGCGCGCAATCTTTTCTTCCTCTTCCTTGTCCTATTTTCAAATCTTACTTACACACACTTACACTAGCATGCACTACACTGCCACACATTCCGCAAGACCGGTCCGGAGCTTAGAGCTTGGCCCGACTGGGTCGGTGCCCACTGGTGGGAGATACCTAGTAGGGGAAACCCCCGGTAGCCGACGGCAGGTCGGCGACGGATCAGCGGGGAAAGATCTCCGCCACATCAGGCCGCTCCAAGGAAAAACATGCACTATACTTATGGGAATAAAGACCTTAGCTGTTGACGTGCCCGGAATCACTAACAACTAATCAATCAATCGATCCAATACGTTTTCTCTCTATTATACAGCATAAGGAGGAAAAGTAATAATTGAGTCTTAAAAAATAAAGATACATAAAATAATATTTCGTCTTTTCTTCTTGTCTTGTTTTGTCTTCTTTTCGTCTTTTTTGCCTTTTTCAGAAATAAGAAATCAAGTTCAAATAATTCTATTTTATTTGGCTTTTACCTTTACTTTGTGCAAGCTTGATCAGTGCGTGACATCCTCTTGATAGAAGTTACCGCCCATCCCTCTGACTCCCCCTCCCTTCGAGCCTCCACAGAGCGTCAAGATCCCCCACCCCCTGTCACCCACATGCACAAGAAAAGTGACAATCTTGTCAATGACTTTGGCATATGATGAGCCCGCGTGTGAGTGTAGTAATGGAATGCAACCCATACGCATTTGGCTCGGCTAAATAACTGGAGTACATCGTAGGTCGAGCGATGAACTCGGACCTTGAGCAGTGCCCCGCGTTACTTGTGGACTTGAGGGAGGGGGGGGTAACTTGATGGGGAGCGCTATCACATCGCCACTTCGGTTTGTGGAGTGGCGTATAAAGGAGGCCAGAGAAGCGCCTCGGCCGCACTATGGACGGCGGCGGATGGTTGCCGCGGTCGCGTGCGTCGGCTGTCGGTCGTTGGCGATAATGGCGCGGTCCTTATCTCCGAGATACGGCCTGGTTAACACCAGAGGCCGTATCGTTCCGGCCTCGTTGCACGAGTGGTCGACAGGTGCAACGCAAGGTATTGGCATACGGTGGAATTGAAGTACGGGATCCCGTGGAGAAAGGAGTGAATATTTTCGTTAATAAAGAGAAATTGTTCGAGTATTGTGGTTTACATATTATTTTAATGAAGCACAGTCGAATAAAAAGTTGGAAAAGGAGAAGCTACAGACATTTCTGAAGAAATTGCCAAACTGATAGAAAAAAACAAAGAGATTAACAGAAATACATTCTAATTGTTTAGAAACGTTTAGGGGCAACACGTGTCTGAAACAGAAATGTGTATGATACAAATAATTTCGTTTTACTAAGGCATTAAAATATTTTTAGTACCACCATCTATACATTTGATGCAATTTAATTAAGATGCAATAAAATTCACAGTCTACATTTTAAAACTGGAGTCCGTTACAAATATAGATAATCGCAGAAAAATCGGTGACAGCTTCAATATTAGGTACATCGGGAAAATTTCCATTTTGAGAGAGAGCAGCACCTTTGCCATAAAATTATTTTAACGAATATAAATAATATTTGTTAACATTATTTATAACATTCCTTATGTCGGAATCCTCCAGAATGTTGAATTGTAGATTTGATCTTATTCACGATAGAGTGTACGTTATCTGGTTAAATCCAGTAAACCTTTCACTGATGAAGTAAATGAAGTGTGTTTCTTGAAATTTTCATAGGTAATGTTCGAAAGTGACCATGATAATGTGAATATTTTTTGTTGTTTCTTACACATGTTTTAATGTTTTGTTGTAACAATGTAACAATGTTTTAACATTATTTCTTACTAACATTAGTACTAATCCTTAATCACATTCTTATTCTATTTAATTGTTAATCCCATTTATTGATTTTAAATTTGTCGTGGGAAACATAGTCACAATACTATTAATAAAATCATGGGCGAGCAAAATATCAGTAATATTGAAGTCATTAAAAAAACCGCCTTTTATTTCCCTTTACGGCAAGAAAACATTCCTCTAAGTTTTTTGTTTGTGCATGAAAATTGGTACTTCTGTAAAATCTTTATGAACTTCTGTTTGCATTTTTCTAAACGTTTTAATAAATTAAGGCACTATTGTTTGCAGATAACTGTATTAAGCAATTCAATCAAAAGTAGATGAGTATATTATGCAGAGTGATCTAGGTAGACAAGGCAAAGAGATGCAGTGAGCTAATCGCCCTGCGTGCTCTTACCAGTGAGTGGGGAATGCAGCGATTAGTCAGGTTTCTCATATCTAAAAAGTATTGGCTGACCGCTGTCGGTATCTGTAAGATCTTCTTACCTACGAGTAAAATCCTTTCCTGATCCCCGAGAGTCAAAGGGTAGATTGAGTAAGTCCGAGTTAACTGTTACCTATCCTTAACTAAAGTTTGAACTCCGGAATTCTGAAAGACACTCACTCGAAAGGAAGAAAACACTGAAATAAAATTACTCATCCTCCTGGATGGGGGATTGAGGCAATGGATCAGCATACCCATACTGGGAATTTTTTTTAAAAAACGCCCAAAATATCAATGGACATGCACTTCGAATAAACTTACGATGACGGCGGCAAAGCTAAGGTAAACGGTCTATGAACTTGAGATGCTGGAAATTTCAATGTTTAAGCATTCAAGTAAATGAATTTCTTAATGCAATAATAGTTTAACATGGAAATAATAGTGTTGGGTGAAACAAAAAAGAAGGGAAATGGAAATGAAAGGAAATTATGTACACTTTTTTAGTGAAGTGGGAAAAGAAAACTGAGCAAAAACAGGAGCGTCCATTGCTATAAATAAGATGGGAGATAAATATTCATTGCTGTGATGCAATTCATGTGAGAACATCTTTTGTCGATCTTGCACTAAGAAAACACAACTTTTTTAAGATATGAATTTATACTCCAACGGACGACGCAAATGTTGCGGAAAACGCTACGTTTTTTGAGAACATGACTATGCTGCTGGATTCAATAGGTAACTGCGATGAAGTGGTGCTCTTAGGTGATTTTAATGGACGAGTTGGAAAAAGAATAGCGCCTAATGTTTTGAGACGATATGGTGAAAATGTAGTAAATGACAATGGCGAAAGGCGAGAAAAGCAAACAGTATGATCTTAAAATAATGAATGGCTATTTTCCTCATAAAGAAGAACGTAAATTCGCATAAACCTAGCTCACTGGAAAACTGCAGTCAATAGTTGACAAGATAATTACAAAAAAAGTCAACGTAGTCAGTCAGTCAGTGTAGCGATGTTTGGGTACAAAAAGGTGCTTTCAGTGAATCAGACCACTACTTACTACAAGGAAAAGCCTACCTTGTGTATAAACCTCGCTTCTGGCAACAAATGATGTTCTGGCGAAGATTTTGTAAATTTTCTGTTGGACAAAATTAAAAATGATGAAAGAAGAAATAAAATGAAAGAGCAAGCAAACTTGAACGAGATGATCAAAATTAAACAACTACAATGGTATGGACATATGAGAAGGCTGACATCAGATAGCTTCCACAAAAAAATTGAAAATGGATACCCAATCGAAGAAGGAACAAGGAAAGACTGAGGATGACATGTAACAAGGCAATAACTGAAGCCATGAAAAGAGAGAAATAGGTAAATCAGTAAATCATACAAACTTTGTCATAGGGAAAGCTTGAAGGTTTTCGCAGATTTCTATTCAGATACACAAAAAGAATGCTGTGAAAAAGACAAAGAATTAACATGTCTCTTGATCGCCCTTGGAATGCGGGACGGTTTGTTGAGACCCTTATAGAAAAATTACCAAAAAAAAATTGGGTAGAAATCATAGAAGAGCGTGTACTTTCCGATGCAATAGGAAGAAAGTAGAATAGAAGAGTAGAAATCAGGGGGATTAAAGTAAGGCTCTGTGGCTTATACCACGGTGAAATAATAGTATACGAATATTGTTCAACAACGCATAATGAAGACTATTATTCACGAGTTGATGTTTACGACACGAGCGTCGCAGGAGCGATAGTCTTAATTTCCACTAGTGCCATTAGTGGCCACTATCTGCATCAGACTCCGTAGAACCGCGCATTTTAGTAGACAGGATCACAACCAAAAAGTCCAGTTGAGGCGACTGAGAACTTGTTGAAAAATATTCCGTAACAAATAGAACAATAATGGACTGGAATAAATTGCCCACGACATCCTTTGAACTTTTTCTTCCAAGTGTTTAAAAGTTTAATAGTAAATTAATTAATATTTTTTGTAAATTGTTTTATGAGGAAGTTAGGCTTATTTAAACAGTTATTATTATTATTATTATCGCACACGTAAGCTTCCGCGGCTTGAATCCATAAATTCTGGGCTCTGGGCAGTGACTGCCCTGAAGATGCCTGCGACATGTCATGCATAACGTCGGCCTCTCAGCCAACGGCGCGGCGTCTCCCGGAAAGCCCAGAATTTATTATTATAATCAATATGAGTAGTAGTAAGTTAGGCTTAGGCAATATAGAAGAAGGTATTATTATTATTATTATTATTATTATTATTATTATATTTTAATATAATTTAAAGTTATATTGTATTAATGATATGTAACTTTCTTAATTGTAACGTTCGTAAATTGTAGTGATCTGTGAGTATATTCCATAAACCTACCTGAAGATATAATAAATAACTCTCTATTTCAAAATTCTTCCAAGAACCAACGGGTGAAGAGAGTAGTGGTGGTGGTGGTTGTGGTTTTAGAGGTACCTATATTAACGATATTTCTTTCGTGACCATGTCAATCTAGTGAATGGAGAAAAAATTCCCTGAACTAGCAACTGGGTTTGGCGTTGTTTTCTAGGTAATACATTTGGCAAAGTGATTAGAGACTCAACGAAACCGGCGATGACGAAAACAATGGGGCGATGGCATAGCAATGTCGACGACGTGACTCATCGAGTTCCTTTGCTCGAACTTGGTGTTAGGGTCAACGGCCTTCCTCAAATTTGTTTTTTTCCTCTTGACCTCTATTTCTAATGTTTTGTATTTCACAGCCTGTGAGGAAAAGCGTGTAGCAATGTTTCCGGCATGCACGTTAACACACGTCAAAACACTCCCGTGTAGGCACGCGGGTCTGGGCTCGTGCATTTATGTGCATACTCACGCGCTTGGGTTTGCTGACGCACGTGTAAGGGTATAAAAGAAATACTGACGTCCTTTGTCTCCCCTTTCGCTTCCAAAGGATTCAATTAGAATGCGATATTAGAGTATGGTCGGCACGATGTGTCTTGGGGAAGTCATCCATCAAAGCTATAATGACATACTTTTTTGAAATTCTCAATTAATTGGAAAAAGGTCATGATAAACTAGTGGTAGTTTGTTGTGATCACTTATTGCATTCGTCCTCTCGAATCGTTGAAATCTCTTGGCTGGACGGCAATGTAATTTCTAGTATCACATACCTACTTAGGATATTGTAGGAGTTCATAAATACTCGTACGTCGAGACAATCATGATTGATTAGTGTGTTCGTGAGCGTCAACTGCTATGGTCGTTAGTCCCGTAAGTGTTTTACACGGTATAGCCATGTAATACACTTCCAAACTTATGTGTTTGGATGATAGCAGTGTTTCTCCCTCGCTGGAATGAGGGATCCTGTTACACGTCTACTTGCGTGTTTCCCCCTCCAACTATCTCCCTCAGAGGGACCCCGCTCCAGCCGGGGCAAACTCTGAAGCGACCGAATGGTCTCCTGTCATGTGGTAAGTCTAGTGTGTGTAAGTGCGCGCGCGCGCCCGCGTATGTGTGTTGAAGGAGAGAGGTGGGGACAAGGACGAGAAAGGAAAGAACATGCGCGGTCCGTACCTCGTTTGTTAGTGATCTGTTTCAGCATCGGTATCGATTGGAGAAACCACCCGAAAACTATCGATCATAGTAGGCAGCTGCTCGAATTCTCAAGACAGCGACCGAATTCTGTTTAGCTGGAGTCGAAAATTTCACTAGCGTCGAGCTTTATACCTTCGATTTCCCAGTCAGTCGCTTTATTGGCAATATAGACACACTAAAATATGTCGAGCTCTTCATTTCCTACACTTTATTTTTTAATATATAATTTCTCTTATCTTAGTACTATAACATGGGAATTTTGTCATCAAACTTGTTTGTTTATTTTATTTATTTGCTTCTCTCTAACGCAATAAGACTATTTTCGAACCATTCGGATTTTGTTAGCTCTGTTTCCACATGACCAAGGAAGCTTAAACTATTTGCAAATAATTTCTACGCAGTATAGTGTGTAACTTTTAATATTTTTCATTTTGACCAAAATTTTTAATCTCTTGTATCTTTTACTACTTAGTAAGACGAAGTTACATTATGTAACAGAGAAAAGTGCGAAGCGTGACTGCCCGTTTGTGAGACCAGCAACATATCTTAGGAACTTGATTTCATGTTTCAATTTTTCTTTTCATGTTCTATTTAGAGACATTTTTGCACCCATATGTTAACAAAGTTTCAGCCAGTGATATATAATCAGGGCTTGAAGCTCTGTACCTCAGGAACGAAATACACGAAAAAAAAAAAAAAAGCGGAGTACCAATATTTGACAACTTTGATTTTTAGTTCAACCAACTTTCATAAACTCAAAATTAAATAATTTTCCATTCAATTTTATCATTTTTACAATCAGCTCTCATCAGGGTCAGTTTAACGACCTGCAGGGCCTGTAGTACTTTTATCATTTGGGGCCCCTTTTATTAATTTTTCTAATATTTTCAAGACATTGTTAAGCATGAGGCATGTGAAAGAACCTTAATCCATTTCTGATTCTATATTTTTTAAATCAATCCTTCACTATCATGGCTTTGTTAATCGGTATCAAGACAATACTGTATACTTCAAAAAAAGGGTCCGAAATTGAAGTATACAAATACTCAAATCCAGTTACAAGTACTCTGGGCTAAGTTCTAGGTAAATATTAGGACATTGGAAGATTTTCTAATTCATAAATATGATTTTGAAGTCTAAAAAAGAAAAAAATGAAATCTGTGTCTAGTAGATATTAAAGACCAAAAAATTCATGCTTACAGTAAAAATGAAATATTTTTTTATTTCGTTCATTGATACCTACAAAACAAGTTTGAAAACAATATTTATTTTTCATAAGTATCCATTATTTCAAGTATTATCAGAAGATATATAACAGATAAACTAAATCAGATCATATTCATCTGGATAACACTAAATGTAAAAATATTTCAATTTTATTTGCAATTGAATTGGCTCTGTTACTGGCTCTATTAGCTGTTAGTATGGATTTTTTGTATTATTGTAGGCATTGCAGAACTGTCAGGTGTTTTCATATTCTTTTTTTAATGTGTAATATTCGATTATTTGCTCTGACTGATTTTAACAAAGGCCTTTTCGTTATCTATAAATAACAATTAATTTGGATGGTTAAATTCTCTTCTCTTGTAAATTATTTATTGTAATACATAAAACAGTCAGAGCAAAATCTTTCCTATGTACATCCACATTATATTTCTCTCTGATTCACCTTACATTAATTGCATTAAGGTGGCTGTTTTTGCCAATAATCTACGATGTGTTTACAACACTGACACCTCTGTAATTGATGTTGTTCCAGCGGTCTCCATCTTTTGGCATTACAACAGCTTTAATTCTCTTGGAATTAAAGCTGTTGTAATATGAAACTGCACATTGTCAGTTAATGTAACTGCACATTGCCACAACGTATTTAATAGATTCTGTAGTCAGCATTTTATTTCTTTTGCAGTGCATTATAAAAGTTCTACATTAATTCTGTCTATTCCTAGCACTTTGTTATTGTTAATATTTTAAAATACTTTCCATCTTCTCATATTTTATGGGACCAATATTTTTTTTATTGGCTCAGACATGTAGTCATTTGTTAATTTTTTTTGTTTAAGTGAACTGCCCATAATGCTTCATAAAATATTATCCAGTCTTCTGTGCTTATATTTTTTAATGTTGCTCTATGTCTCTCCGCATTATTCATTGAATGCCATGCCTATCAAATTCTATACACATAATATCTATTATATAATATAATTGCACAATAAAATGTATATTTGTGTCAACTTTCCCTGTTTAATTTATTTAATCAGTATCATGTACCATTGTTTGAAAATATAAGAAGTTTTGATTGAAATCCCAGCAATATTTAAAAAATATAAGTAAAATCATTCAGATTAAATTATTTATAAATTTTATAAATAAAAATTACAAAATATATAATTAATAATTATGAAATTTATTGTTTTTATTAATTATTTTATGCCTTTTGTTCTGTATCAATATTAATTTTCAACATAACCATTTCTTTTTTTGTGGCCTTACCCTCTTTAGAGCCTGGGCTACACACATCGAAATATTTCATTGGTAGTAGCTACATTCTATTAATGTGAATGCATCTACATTCTGGTAATAGAATTTCTCACAAGCTTCAATGCCTTGTCTATATTTTCACATGCAGTAATGATTTTGGGTTCATTCATTCTATCTTTTTGAAATCTTTGTGATCTTTCATTCATATTTGAGATTTTGTGACTTAATTGAGAGTGAGTAGTAGTTCTGCAGCTTAAACACTTGACTTAAGAACTAGCAAGACCTTTGTTCTAAGTTAAGGATTTTTAACAAATCTTCATTTTATTTAGAAGTAAAACATGTCATTAAATTACTTTTTAAAATTATAAATGAAACATTAACTTGCTTAAAAAATGCAATTTGTTAAAGTCATAATCATCAATACTCTGAATTAAGAAGGATTACTTTCAATTTCATGAGGACCTTTTGTTCCTTAACCTTCTTCCTAGCTACATGCTGAAGGAAGGAAACAGAAAATTTATCCTCAAAGATGACAAAATTGTCCAAAAATTAGAAAAACCTATATAACTCTATGATATTTTCAATTGGAAACGGTTATTATTAATAAATCAATTAACATAACATTTACTTATAAAATACTAACAATTATTATTATTGATCATTGAATTCATTTTTATATTGTGTGCATATAAAACAGCTTGTTTTGTGACAAAATTGTAACATGTTGTCCTTAACTTACACAATAAATTTTTGTTATATTGTAACTTGAAAAAATTAAATCTATGAATTTGTGGAGTTAAAAATGCACTTAAATTAGATATCTTGTGTGTTTTTAATTTTTTATGAAGGGTCAAATATGCAAGTGTTCTGATTTTTTGGCAACATGTTTGGGAAACATACTGTAAAGTTGGTTGTTTTGAACAAAGACATTGGAATAGTATACTTTCAAATTTAAAGGGTATAAATTTCTAAGTTTAATTGATCAAGGCATTTAATATGTGATTTTATGTTTTGTAATAATAACTCTAATGAAGAGCTGAATAGAGCAATTAACAATTCTAAATACAAAGAAGCTCCTGGACTTGAGTAAATGCAGAACTTTTCAAATATATTCTTTAGTAGATTCCTTAATTTTGTAAGTTGTTAGCAACAATAGCATCAACCAAACATGTAATTGTTGTACCAATATTCAATAAAGCCCAACCATGTAAATACTAGAACTTCCAGAATGTTAACCCATCTAGAACTCATGAAGAACAGAAATGTTCAATGCTCTACAGACCAGAAAATTTAATTGATAAACATTGTTGAATTAAGGAATGGTAGAGTACTATCTGATTTTATCTCTTAATGATATACTTCTCATATATTGGATTCTGAATATTGTTGTTAGGGAAGAAGCAGCAGCATCTGCAAAGCTTCACTGAATATTTGCTTAAGGTTTTTATAGTGTTCATATATTTTTTTAAAGATTTTTGTTGTAAATTTTGTGAAGATATAAACTTGTGAATTAGTGTGGTCCTTTATGGGAATAGCAGGACTGAATGACATGGTGTAAATTGTTTTTGATTTGATATTAGCAAAATTGATTGCGAACATGTTAGCAGATCTTTTGCCAGAAAACGATGTAATGCAAGATTATTTATGCTTAACTAATGCATTTATTACTTTAGCGTCTTAATATATTTCTGAAAAAGATAGTGAGGATATACTTAAACAATTGCTACTCAAGCCTATTCTAATAAAAAAAGGTAATAACAAGAGGGAAAGAAGTAGTGAAAGAAGTCTTCCTTGACATAGTACTAAATATGAAAGAGACAAAGAAACATTACACTAAAAGAAAATGCAGAAAAATATTAGAAATTTGATTAATGAAGACTAAGTGGATTTTACAATAGTGAAATTTGAAATTTCTGTTAGTATTTTGAATTTTGGTTTTAGATGGTTAGTTGGTTAAAGATATTTTATTTATTTTAAAGCAAATTTTATCATGTTAATATACATGATTAATACAACTTAGGTAATCTTCAAAAAAGTTAATATATTCTAAATCTTCACAAATCTTCAAAATGTTAAGAACTGAAAGTTGTTTTTCTCAAGTTTTCCATCATAATTCGTTGTGTACCGAGATCAAATTGTATAACAAAAGTATTTTCATTTTTATATCCAACACATTATCTTACCATAAATCTGTATAACATGTATTCTGCAAACTTTAAACTAACCATGTATTTCTTGAAAAAAGTGAATGATTGGAAAACCATGGAACTGGTGCAATCCCTATAAATAGAATTGAAAACATACTTCTATTGAAGTGAACAAATTTAAAGAATGAAAGTATACGGATTTGCCATGACATTGATATGTCATCATAAATTAATCTCTATATAGCGACAGTGTTGTAGTGTTTTAAATAATATAAAAGATGTAATAATTGTTGACTGATTGCGTTATTTTATCAAAAATAAGATGTAATAATAATTTTATCAGAGTAAAGTTCATAGTTGTATATGAATGTTCATTAAAATGTTTTATTTTTCACATCCTCCATTCAGTGCTGCTATTCACATAAGGGGGAACTCAGATTCTAAGAACAATTTTTTTCAAGATTCAGCAAAATGCCTAGAATTAACAGCCAATTTTATTATTTATTTACTGTAATGATAGAATTGTGGGTTTAAAAGAGTTAAACTGGCATAGACATTGGCAATGAGTTATATGGACAAATAATAAATGCAAGACACATCAATAGCAGAAGTCTTGCTCTTAGAAAACCAGAATGGATTTTGAGAAGGAAGGCAGGAATTTTTGATTTTCCAATATAGGAAATAATAGCTACTAGGAGAAAATTTGGTGAAGAAACATTGTAGCTTGTTTTCATAATTTTTTAGGAAAGCCTTTAATCAAGTATCAGGAGGTAATCAACAGAAAAGGTAATCCATAGAAAAAGATTATCTGCACTGTTGTATTGGAAGCAGTTGTGTTGGATTTGTGCAGTTTGGAGAGATGTAGGTATTGAAGCTCAATGGATATCTTGTGCTTAGTTAATAAAGTGATTGAGCAAGAATGTTTCTTGTTCTTATTAGATGTTCTGATTCAAATAAACGTTATCCATATTATAAATAATATTCAATTTTGTTCACGAATACAAAAATATGAAAAAGAAAGAAAAAGCACTGTTGAAATACTTTTATTTTAACTCTGGAGTTGGTCTGGGTAGTGATAAAGTATATCTCCTAAAGTTTTTATCATTTATTTGTATGGTAAACTTAGAAAAGTGTTAAAAAATCAAAAATGAATTGACTAAAAAAATTCTAGTACAAGAATATACACACATGTTTAAACCAACAAAAGTGAAAAGAAAACTTTACCATTAACAAGCATTAACATTGCTAAGATATATTCTTGCTGTTTTGCATAAGTTAAGTCTGTATTAATTTCATTCATCAATATGCTGAGTTATCCGTGATTGGAATATTGGCACACGACTCCACTTTGGAGAAAATAGTTAATGTGCACCCCACCTATACTGACAAACCTATTTTGAATTTTGATAAATGAAAGAAAAAAAAACAAAAAACATTTCAAATCTGAAAGTTAATATATATCAGAAGGAAGAGATGTGGAAAGACCTTAAAAAGGATGGAAAATCTGGAAAGAATCAAATGCCTGAACCATGAAGAGCAAAAGTGGTAATTTATGATTTAAAGTATAAACATATTTACACCCATATATGAAAATATTAATGTCAGAAAATGATCATTCTCGTGTGAAAAACTTGTTTTATTCTCTCATGGCATCAATATATTGTAACAAATCCACATAGATATATTAACAGAGACTACTAAACTAATTATAGTAAACGTATCATCGAACATGACCGAGGCCAAATAGGGGAAGAAGTAGGTAGGAAGTATTGGACAGATTCCATGGTGCTGGAAATATTAGACCTGTTACTAGGAAATCTACTACCAGAAATTGTTGCAATGTTGTTGTGAGTAGATATGAAGAAAGAACTGGTCAGAAAGTCTTAATGATTAGACATAACAAGAAATTATCAGAGCATTTTTCAGAATAGACGTGAATTATGTTGGAATGATCTCAAGATTAAATATATGTTTATGGAGAGGTTAAACCTAATACATTACAAAAGTTTGATTGGTGAAGTTTAATATAATAAAAGGAGGCTGAAAGTATAAGAAGGAAATGTACAAAAAGATAGAACATTCAAGGGTACAAAACTCAAGACATTTAAAAGATGTGAAGAGATGTTTTCAATTTGAAAAAATCTATGAAGTACTTGAACTTTTGGATAAACATGAAGTTGTAAAATAAACTGATTATAATGTATTTTTTTGTGTATCATTCATGTCATTGATAAGTGCATCTAATTATTTTTTTATCTGTTTTGTTCAAGTCATTGTCTTAGTCAATTTAATTAATTTCTTAATATTCCAATTTAATTTCATTACCACCAGAAAACTAAGAAGATCCTAAATGTTAGGTTATAGTAGTTTGCAGTGGCGGCTCATGCTTAGGTTGCACAAACCCCAGATAATCGAAAAATATTTTGTAATAAGTTAGGAATATACATTGTCATTTTAATGACAACAATTATTCAAGATATTGCAGCAAAATTGATGTATGTGAAACAACGAGCTAGAATATACTACATAGTGGCTGAAGCGCTTCCATCTTTGAAGCAAATTGAAGCCATGTTGTTTGCAGCACCCTCTGGGAAACAATATATTCTACATTACATTTGGCGCTAGTGACGGACGGGTGGGCGCGGGCGCGCGTAATAAAAATCCTCTTATTGTGTTTTCTCACGATCAAAAACCAATTATTTAAAAATATAATAACAATATTATAGGAGAACGATTGAGGAACTTTAAATACATGTTGCTTCCTGCATCGACTATTGTCATAAGAATGGAAGCTATTGAAATGTTATTGTGGTTAGCGTAAAGCCTGAAAGTGAAGGTTATTGCAATACCGTTATTTAAATACCGTTGAACGAGAAAAAATACAGCAATAAGTTGTGATACAAACGACACCACAACATCGATTCAGTTTAGTAGTTGAATACACCGCCGCTCGTATGTTGTGACTTCAAGAAACATGGCGGCCACTAGTTCGGCGAGCCTCCACCAAGAGCGCTGAAACTATAGGGACAACGTCTTCTTAAAATACTATATCTATGGGACAGCCAATCTATAAAGCATACTCTATACAGCTCGTTGATGTGAAATCATTTTAAAAACAAAGAGCGCCCAACTGGCACTCTCTCCGGTGGTGTCTGGTGCACTCCCAGGTATTGCACCACGCTGTTGGCTCTTGCCTCCATTACTGCGTTTATGCTTTTGTTCTTTAGTTAAAACAAATAGTTCCTCTTCAAATTTCAGACATTCAGTTTTTTTTATACATATACATTCTGAGATTGTCTTTTTTACATACGTAGTTTACGTAGTAAGTGTAACGTTTCGGCTACTCTTTATAGCCATCTTCAGACATGTGGTTTAAAAAATACCCAATTTAAAATAATATATTATAATCCAGTTAAAAACTATTACGGTTGTATTATTTGTATTACATTTTTGGATGAAAGTTGACAAAAGCATTCCTTTTTTTATGTAGAGTTGGAATGCAATATAATTACCGATTAACTAATTAACCGTACTCTAAACTATTTACAATATTATACAAAACATTTAACACTGCGAGCGATCGTAATTCTGCTGCTCCTTCCATTTAACTGTGTAATTAAAAAGACTGGATCGAAAATGGCCTTCATCAATTTCGCGTGTTATTGAAAGTACAAAACTTCAGTCAATTATTGACGGTATTAATGATGCATTATATATGATGTTTGGAACATTTTTTTCAATTGATATTTATTGAATCAAAATGTACACTTGATTAATTATTTTTGTAAACATACAATGTAGGCCCTCGCGGCACTGTTATTTGACATTTTCGGGCTTCTAGGTCGAGATCCAAAGAAGGCTACTTCATACGTTTTGCCTGCAACTGCGGCAGGCATCTTCAGAGGCAATGCTGGCAACGACAACAACAACAAAATGTTTATATAAAGTTGGCCGTTCTGGAAATAAGTCCCTTTCTGTCTTTCACGATGGACGCATATTTCCGCCTGCAATTACAGACAGCGCTGTGTGTGGAAGGATGTTTCGTTATTACAAAATAGTGTACCTAGGTAATGAAATTTTCGAAATATAATAATTTTGAGTAAAAGGTGTCTCAACAATGGTGCTTGTTGCAATGTGCGGAATCCAATCCCTGTATTTTAGAAAACAAAGTTATTTTATGTTTTGTATGAATAATATTACCGTCAATTGTCTCAATGCAGAACTAACACACAAACTTCAGTGTCCAATGATAATCAAAGCTACATTCACGGGCGCGGAAAGTACACACGTTCAGTCAATTATTGACGGTATTAATGATGCATTATTTATGATGTTTGGAAAATTTGTTTTTATTTTATATTATGTTTGTACCTGGCACGGACGCTACGCATAAAATTATACAAGTAATGTTTCAATATAGACTTTTAATTAACATAGTTTGAATTAATTTCCTTGAATTGCTTACATTTTATTATACATTAGTGTTTTGAATTTTGGAAATTACATTTCCGTCAATCGATGGAGGGACATGTTCCAGTTTGTTGGGGCACCAGCCGCCATTGGTAGTTTGTTTAGTTTCATTTATGTGGATTTTGGTAAAAAATGTGGTTCTTCATGGTTGAATCAAAACTTTGAAAATGTTGTTTATTCAATTGTGTCAGTAATTCAATTGCATGGCCACTGCGCCTGCAGCCCGGCCTGCACGCCGCGCAGCACCAACAAGTTCACCAGGTCGAAGAGGGGGGGAGTCCCGCGCCTCCAGAAAGCCCATGCATCTGAGCTGACTCAGCGGAGACAGGTCGATTAATTCTCGAGGCCGTGACATGGACGAGGTCGCGGGCGATGCTGTGCACAGCACCCGCGCCGCCACAGCATCTCTGCCGTCCACGCTAGCGCCGCGACGCTCAGCCCCGCCCCCAGGCACAGCAGCGGCCCAGCTAGTTGCTCCACGCGCAGCGCCCGAGGGCGACGCTTCGCCTCGCCGCCCACCAGCACGCCCGCCGCCACCATGCGGCGCCGCTGCGCGCGCAGCCACTGCGTCGGCAGCCCGGCCTCCACGCCGCGCAGCACGAACAAGTTCACCAGGTCGAAGATGGGGGAGTCCCGCGCCACCAACAAACCCATGAGGCCGGGGCTCAGCATGCACTCCGCCGCCTGGTGCAGCATGACTTCCCCGTCGCGCGTCAGGTTGGGCAAGGAGCGGTACACGCGCAGTGACATCTCGTGAACCAGCGTGGCGTCGTCGCCCTCCTCCACGACGTGCGCGAGTTGGGTCACTTGGCTGCCCATCTCCACCTTTCGCAGCTTGCCTAGCACTCGCATGAAGCTCTCGCTGCCACTGTATATGCGCATGGCCTCAGCGGAAGACATCGGCCCGCGCACGGCTCTCACAGCATCCGCCACCTTGAAAATTGATTTCGCAAGTTCCTTCTCGCACAAAGAATGGAGTTGCTAAGAGGCAAGTGTGGTTTACATCCAAAAAATCGCAATTTTGATTTATTATATTTTGGGTTAGTAGTTGGTGATTTTGTACTTCCTTAGACAATGTAGCAGAGTCTAACCGGCGCGAAGAGCCGAAACAGAATCGCCAATTGTCCCGCGTGGAAAATATGCTGCTCTGTAAAACGAACGGTAAATGACGTATACCACTCCGCCTCTCAGCAGCTCAACCATGTCCCATGCAAATGCCATTCCGGTATCACAAGAGCATAAATTGTGCGGAATGGAGGTACACGGTGGTAAATGGAGGTAAAAATAACAAATTGTGATATAATTGAAGAAAAATTGTACGCATTTTTTCGCACAAGGCACGAAGATTTTAAGGAAGAAAATCCTTCATTCGGAGGGGAAGTAAAGCTGGCTGTCCAATGTTGTAGATTTACTTCATTTAAAAGATCCTCAAGCCTAAAAGAAGCCTCTGAGCTCAATTCAGATTGCTTGTTTTGTCACCCGAGTAATACCTTCGTTCTCCACTAGATTGTGTAAGGAGCTTAGCGACATTTGCGTGGTCAGACGGGAGAGAGGGTCTGATGGCCGGAATCTCCGCAGTAATTTTCTGAAATTATCTATGAAAATATTTCGAGTTATGAGGTTTTGTAGTGGCATATATAATTGCACATTTTCTGTACTTGTCCCTTCTGCGGTAACAAATATGGCCACACCTCTTTTTTTTGAAAAAACTATTTAAACATGAGCTACATCGCTCCGATTGCACGTTTATTTATTTCGATTGATACTAAAATAAGATTGCAGTGTGTTTGTGGGGAAGTTTGGGTGTAAAAGACCGCTGGAGTTTCCAAGGTGCGATTACAAATGGCGACGATTTTGAATATTTCTAAAAATATCCGATAAGCATTGAAAGACGAAACTATCCCTAATGATTCACAAAGGTTCTAATAATAAATGTCCTAAACGACGAGACAGTTACCCTGCATTTAGAAGCGGTAGGCAAAGGAAGAAGGAAAAAACGGCACTGAGGTCGGTCGTTGGCCAACCATCGGTAGGCGACTGTTAATTACTGAACACTGAAAACATAATATATATAATATATATATATATATATATATATATATATATAATAGAACTCGTTAAAAATGAACTATAAAATTATTAGTATTATGCTAGTGATTTTTCGTAACCAAACAAAATAGCAATAAATTGTTCATGACAAAGCTACAATATTTTGACAAATGTAATTACAATGTGTTTTTTCATCAACAAAGTCCAGTCACTTTACTATGACACCAGCAATGTTCGACGTAAACGCGCAATAAACCCTTACAGACGGCATGTGATAGCACTAACAGTGGAGGATATATAAAGCGTGTCGACTGGAAACGTAGAACAGTGTAGTTGTCGCAATGCAGAAACGGAGCGATTTATCGGAATGATCATGTCCAAAAGGGCATGATCATTGGCTTTCGGGTCAAGGGCGTAAGTATTTCCGAAACGGCTAAGTTTATAAAGTCTGCAGCCGTGGTTAAAGTATACCGTGCATGGCAAAATGGCGATAAACAAAACCGGCGCCGAGGCAAGTGTGGCGCACCACGGGCCTTGGATGACAGGGGAGAACGACGTCTGCGGAGATGTGTACGGGGCGATAGACATGCAACTTAAGAGCAACTGACCGCTTAGAAGAACCAAGGGGCTACCAACAGGGTCTCATCAACAACCGTTCAGCGAAGGTTGTTGCGTACGGTCTCCGCAGCAAGCGCCTGGTGTTCATCCTGGCTAACTGCTGTTCATCGGCAACGAAGGCTGGAATATGCACAGGCAATACCGCAACTGTAAGGCCACTGAGTTTTTTTCTCCATCGGACATGTGCCTGTTGACGGTTACAATGTAAAACATCTGAACGCAAACTCTGCAACAATCGACGGACGAGTCCTGGCCAGAGGAGGGAGCGTGATGCTGTGGGGAATATTTTCGTGGCATTCCCTGGAAGATATCATTCTGGATGGCACAATGGAACAACAGAAGTATGCAGCCATCCTTGTTTGCTTGTCCATCCCTATATGTAAATCGGTTTTCCTCAACAAGACTGCATCTACCAGCAGCACAATGTGCAACGTGTCATACAGCTCGCAGTGCACGTGCGTGGTTCGAAGAGCACCAGGATGAGAGTACTCCTATGACCACGAGACTCCCCGAATTGAAACCCAATCGAGAATCTGTGGGACCACCTCGATTGGGATGCTCGCGCCATGCAACCGCAACCGAGGGACTTATCACAGCGGGCCACGGCCCTAGAGTCGGCATGGCTCCACATCCCTATCAGCCATCCCACCTCCATCTAGAACCTAAATGACTCACTTCCTGCACGTCTACGGCGGTCAGAGCTGCAAAAGGGGCTTGTTCAGGATTTTGACGGGTGGTCACTTTAATGTGACTGGACTGTGTATAAAAAAGTACATTAATCATTTGACGATCACAGTATGCCGTAATAAAATAAAATCCTAAAATAAAGTACGCACAATTGAATTCAAATAAAGGACATAAATGGTAGTTTGATCAAGTCGATTTTGATAAAACAATCAAGTCATTTTTGATTAATTAACAAGTCGATTTTGTTCCAAGGCAGTTCATGAAAAGGATGTATTCAGATTGCACACTAAAGTCAACTTTTCCTAAGCCTGACTCCACAAAAATTCATTGCATGGTTGCATTTCATGTGTGTTCCTTATGAGGAGAAGGAAGAACACGCTTTGATTTCAGCGCACTTTAGCTTTCATATTTGAAGAACATAAAAGAGGAAAATAATAAATGCTCCTTTTAACATTATTCACATTTTGTTACTATTGTTTAGTAATTATGAGATGGAGTAAGGAAAGCTTATTATTTTGGAATTAAATTGTATTTTATATTCTTCATTTATTGAAACTGATCTCTGCGTATACGAGTTCTGTGAACTTCTCCGCGGTGGATGGGCCTTGGTCTTCCTTTAATATATGCAGAATTAAAATAGTTAGATTTTGATTAGCTATCATACATAGTTCCGAAGTTTCTGCAACGAGGTTTATCTCAACTGAAGTGACAACATTTATTTGCGTTACTCAAGAATGGCCGCTTATCTAAATTATTTCCTACCTCCCCATCTCAGGCCGGAATGCAATGGTGCTACGCCTTCTGAGTTAGCCAAAAGTGAAAAGGGTTGATTGATGATTGTTCGTGATTCCGGGCGCGTTAGCTTCTAAAGGGGGGGGAGGTGCAGTCCCGTAAGTATAGTGAATGTCTTTTCCTCGGGAGATGGTGACGGTCTTCCCCCGCTGGATGGCGAATTCCGGCGCCGACCAATGTACCGTCGGCTAGCGGGGTTTTCCCATATATTAGTCATCTCCATAGTTTTAGGTATGCCCATAGTAGGTATCTCCCATCAGTGGAGCACCGTCCCAGCTTGTTAGAGGGTGTGTGGAGTAAGGGGTGATGATAGGTCAAGGAAGAGGAATGAAAGATCGCGCGCGGTTCGTGGCCCATTTGCTAGGGCACTGCTCCGGCATTTGCTTGGCATTGATCGGAGAAATCGCGGAAAAACTCGCGATCAGAGCAGACAGCTGCTAGCATTCTCCTCCACACAGCGGAGTGGTTGAATTCGACGTAGCTATCTAGCAAAAGAGGGATGCAAAAGAAAGTGCCGGGTACCTCTTCCAGGGTGTTGGGGTCGGGGAGGCGCGGCGGAGAGGCCAGGGAGCCTAGCAGCTGTCCGGAGTAGGCGTGGCCCACGATCAGGGCCAGCAGCAGCAGCCCGGCCAGCAGGAGGCGCTGCGCGGAGCCGCGGGCGCGACGGCTGCTCGCCCCCGCCAGCGCCACCTGCGCCACGTCCAACAGCGCGCGCTCGGGGCCCGGCTCTGCGCATGCGTGGCCAGTGGATTTCGGTTACCAATTTGTTCGTAGTGCATAGCAACGGCGTGAAAGATATTTCAAAAAAATTCATTTGCTTAATTTTTGAAAAAACAAAAGAATACAGCAAATTGCGTTTATGTCATCGTATTAACTGCATTTAGCACTAACTGTGCAAAAAATTCAAGAAACAAATTAGCGCCATTTTATTTTATTTTTTTGAATCTGCCGCTTGAACGTTTCTCAAAATGGGGAATTTCGAGACCATTTTCATGAAAAACTTCAGTTTCGAGAAACTTAATAAGACATTATTTATCTTCAACTTTAACATCATTCATCATTTAACATGTTAATAAGACATCAGCACATGTACGCATCAATAATGTAAACAAATCTACGGTAATGAAACTATTAATGACGTGAGAGACATGTCAAAAAAAACAAATATTTGTGTAATTTAAAAAACACACAAAGGAACACAAAAAGTGGCTTTGATGTTGTGTACGTGTACAATAAATTTAGCACTATGGCTTTTAAAAGTTTAAAGAAAAAAATTGGAGCCGTTTTTGAGAAATTCTTGCTCTTGGTATTTTTTTAATATTCCCCTCTATAACATGAAATTGCGCGAAAACTACAGAAATTTTGAAAAATGTACATGGTAAAAATGTACATAATTATGGAGAACAAATTTCATTAAAAAAATCAGTATCTTTAAAATTGTAATTGGAGGAAGGCACCGAAAAAACTCAGACTTTAACGATTTCAGATTAACAGTACAAATTGGACCTATGCTCTCTTTAGAAGTGTGTTTTACTCTATTCGTACAAGAAATTTAAAGGAAAATGTTTTGTAAAAATATTTGATCCATTTTTGAGAAAATTTTGAATATGTTCCCGGGTCTGTATGTAAAGTACTCGCAAAGTTTAGAGAATATTTTTCGAAATCGCAGAGCTCTGAGTGGGGCCAGATTGACCGCGGAGTACTTAGTTTACTAACAATCCAACTTGTAGTTAAGGCGCTGTGGTGTTAGGGGACCTCAAAACGTGTATTTCCGTTGAAATCTCGAAATCGATTTTCCGCAGCATTTTAAAACTTTTTATACATATATTACTCCGTATACGAGAAAGTAAAAACGTACTTATACGTACGTTAAAACACCTTTCGTGCGCTCATGCACGCAAACGAGTACTTACATTCCGTACGGGTACCGTGTATCGTAAAGAAGTCAAGGACATATAAAACTACTGGGAAATAAACAAAACATTGGCGCGGCTTGAATCAACATGGCTGTCTCCTGGCATGTCTAGAATTATCCCAGGAAATTACTGTGATAAGAGAGAATCCCCCGGATTTATTTTAACAGAAAAAAGGCGCTAAGACATAATAAATACAATGTAAAAGTATGCATTTAGAACGCTTAGAGTCAAAGAGTTCACGTTGTTAGGGCGACCGGTAAACAAATTATATTCCATGCTCCCGGACATGACCCTCTTCATTGTGAGAAGGGAAGTAGGGCTCCGTTGTAGTATACAAAGAATGTATAGAAGAGGCAGTGAAAGTAGTGGTTTTGTAGAAATGTTATAATATTCACTCTTACTACATCGGCCAGAGCGGACGCATTTTGACCAAACGGTACGAGTATTCATATCTTCAGTTAAGATAGGGTTTAGTGTTTTCAATTATAGGGAAGTGAGTGATAAGAAATTAGTTTTGATAGGCTTAAGAGATGGATACATTAATAATTTAAAGATGTCATGTTAATTTGTGTAGTAAATTTTAAATTAAATTTAAATAGACTACGTATTCGAAAGGGGACCTGGGATAGATTCGCAGACGGGAATGGTATTCAACAACTTGTGTTGGTCATACTCGCGAGTAGGTATCCACCTGGAATATAGCACAGGGAAAGTCACGATCGCGGAATAATTTATTTACAGGTTTTTTTATGAAACCATCAAATAATTTATAATACTCCGGGAACATTTTACCAACCGATTTTATATTAGGAAAGAATACTGTAGGAGGAACATCAACACGAACATCAAATGGACAGTATCAAGACAAAGGATTTGGAGTTCGCCCGAGAAATCAACGTTGCGCGCAAATAACATAGTAAGCCATGATCTTCAATTCTTGGCCGTACGGAATTGCAATTATTGAATACAAGAAAAATAAGACCAGTTCGTAAATGAACTCATAAGATATAACAAATATGTAATAAATGTTCAATTATTTATTTGAAAAGGGCTGATCATTTGTAGCTAGTTGCCTTCAATTCAAAAGAACCAGTTTCAAATAACGGAACTTCCAGGAATCGCAATTCTGTTAGACTTGCACGTCCATATATGACAGGTGAGAAGATATCATGTTGTATGTTGAAATCCATAAGCAAAATAGCAATAGAATGAAGATAATAACATTTCAGTTCGGACAAATGTATAAGTATAGCAGAAAAAATAAATGATAATATTTTTTTAGATCAATATTATGTGAATTCCAATAACGTGCCCAAGCAGGGAAATAATATCAACGAAAGTAGAGAGATTCAATCTTTAGTAATATATATCATATTAATATTATTTATTATAGATATTTTAACATCAGAGTGTGAGGGTATTTCACAATAGACTTGTATTGACTTGTGCTTCCATGATTTCGTACAAAAGAATGATGTACGTAACATGTACAAAAGTGCCATTGGCGTCTCATTTAAAAACCCCGGAATCAGCGCTAATTATTGCCTCGTACGTTATAACTTCATTCGTATGCCAAAGACACTTGCTGCACTAGTTACGTAAATAACTATTTTAGTATTAGGAATTCTCGAAACGTGTTTTTCTGCCCCCAAAATTGCTCTTGATTTTATTCAACATTACATAATTTTCTCTCTACTACATAGAAGAGAAGGTAAACATTGTATTGCAGATCACTACAGAGAGTATAAGAATAAGAATCGTATCAGAATAATGAACCAGGCGGTGGCGCTGATCACTGATGCGCGTCGACGGAGGAAGTCTCAGGGCAATAATATTCTGTCTTCCTTTGACTCGCTGATTTTATGAATTTCACTTGTTACTGAAAGTGCACGAGTTTGGTCAATTATTGTCCGCATTTAATGCATTATTTATGATGTTTAGATAATTTATTTTTATTTGATATTTGATTTATTGATTCAAAATGTACACTTGAATTCTTTGTATAAAGTTGGTCGTTCTGGAAGTCCCTTTCTATCTACAACGCTGAATGCATATTTCTCCCTGGAGCAGCCTGCAGTTACAGACAGAGAGCGCTAGTAGGAATACGAGCGTGTGTGTGGAAGGATCTTTATTATTAAATATACTAGGGTAGTGAAATTTTCGAAATAAAATAATTTTATTGGTGTGAATTGTGTCAAAGCAATTGTGCGTGATGCAATGTGCTGGAGTCGAACTTAAGTGTCCTGTGGAAATCAAAGCCAGAACCACGTGCGCTGGAGGTGTATAATATACCTGACATGGACATGTCGCGTAAAATTATGCTAGTAATGTTTTAATATAGACTTTATTTAACTTAGTTTTAATTAATTAGAATTGCTTACATTTTTATTATATATTCGTATTTTGGAAATTTTATTTCCGTCATTCGATGGAGGTGCAAACTCCAATCTTTTGGGGGCACTAGCCGCCACTGAGTGCAGTGGTCGAAACTTTTCGCCAATAAACATTGCAGGAAGTTACATGTAATAGTGTAAGATAAGCATTTGTCCCTAATTAATTGGCAACTCATCTTGCACAGAAGTTCGGTAGATAAAGGAAATCTCTTTCTATATGTCAAAATGTGTCCCGTCAAACATCAGTGAATAATGAGTGAGCTACCAATAAGGGTAGTTGTCCCATGTTTAGCTTTTCATACGAAGTTTCACCCTGTAAACTATCAGACAGGAGAGGAGGAGCATTGGCAAAAATGTCAAACAGGAGAAAATGATCATTTTCGACCCCTACTTTCCCTAGAAGTTTGTACCGTTTATTCTGAGACACCTGTATTTACGTGCCTCACCTTGCGCGGCTGGACGGACGAGGGCGCGTGGCCGTCGTAGACCTGGGTGGTGGACCACGTGCCAAACGGCCGCGGTGACCAGCAACGTGCCTCCCAGCGTCGCCCAAAGCCCCCTGCTCAGTGGGACGAAAAGCACCGCGCCCAAGGACAGCGGCGGCGCGCGCCGCACCGCCAGGCAGTAGCGGCTCTGCAGCACGGGCTGCGTCAACTGAAACTCCATCGCGTTTCGTGACTCGTAGAAGGACGGGACGAACGCCAGGTCCGCGTGCTTGTGCCTGAGCGCGAGGCCCATCTCGATCCAGCAGGCGCTCACCGCCCCTCGCCGCACCACCACCTGGCGCGCGAACCTCACGGTGCGCCGCGCCACCTCCGGGAAGAGGCGAGCCATGTGCACCAGCGGGCCGTCCAGCACCTTCCCGCCCCAGCCGTCCCACGAGAAGTGGAAGATCGCATAAGCGCACGTGAAATGGGAGTATTCCTTCACCGTCTGGTTTTCAGCATTGATTACCGACTTGGCACTGATGTCGCACGAGTCACTCATTGACGATCCTCTGTTCGTAGCTGAGTGTCTATCTGTTATGAATGCTTGCGCCTCACATCTGCACAAGTGCGACTGGGTACTTGTTACATCAGAGAGAGCTAATAAATATAGCGTGGTGTTATTTTTATTGTTCCTTGTTGCTGCTCCTTCCACGGATACGTCCGAGTCCTCGCGGGAGATATCTAAAGCAACCCAAAACGTTGTCGTTTGCGACAGGGCGTAGACGTTCAGGCTGTGTGCGAAGGCCTGCACGTCGCGCCAGGCGGCGGCGGCGAGGACGTGGCGGCGGTGCGTGGGCGGAGGGCGAGCGGGGCGGCGGGGCGCGGGAGAGGAGGCGGGGCGGCGGCGTGCAGCACACGCGAGAGGGTTAGCGCCGTGTACCTCGCCGCCTCGCCCCAGGTGAGTTGCACCTCCTCCTTGGGGCCCCGCCCCCAGCTCCCGCTCCCGAGCAAGGAGCGCTGAACCCACCGTACGGTTGCGTCGGCGCCATCTTGTCCGCTCTCACATGCGCATTCCGCACTGGGGAAGGAGGCTTTGCACGGGGCAGATAGAGTGTGTGAAGGAGTCTTTAGAAGCCCAATCACGAAAGTCAGAAGCAATTTCTTCGCTTTCATGGTGCAATCCGAAATGGTTTCATCAGCGAAATCCACCGGGTTTCCTTTTTTGTCTGTAACATCGAACATACAAATATAACTTGGCGATTTGTAGCTTTGATTAGTTAGATCTTTGTTTATATATTTTATCTTTAACATGTATACTTTAATGTATATGTATTTGATTGCCAACGACTTCTATTTTAATTGAAAATGTATCTATTCTCTCGCCCGGGAACATCCACACAAATTGTAGAATAAGGTTTGTTGTTACTTTGATTAAAATAATAAACTTTATATTAATATTTATCGATTGGTACAATTTTCTAGCAAAGTATTTTAAAGTACTCAATTTTAGCCAATAGAAGTGAGTTATGCTCTATTGCAAATTTGCGTACGCTATAGATAAACAATTACCCGTATGAATCATCGTACATCCCTACCATCGCACCTTGATTGTGTGTCATTTGTCATGACCAGCACACAGCCTCTTCAATACGTTTCCACACCACTCTAAAATACATCACTGAATGGGAAGAAATTATACACTGAGGGTGGCGATCATAGATGCTCTGAAACGCCTATGTAAAATTGCCGGTTAGAATGCTGTTCAATCAGCGCTAAAAGAACTGCGGTATCCATCTGTGACAGTAACCACCCTCTCTTTACCGTCTACATTTTGGCACGTACGAACTTATTTGAATCGACGCAACATTCTCAAAATGCGCCTTTTGAGGACTGAAGGAATTTGAGGAGGGACTTTGAGTTCGCTGGAGCGAATAGGGGTGGGTGGGGTGGGAGGAGAGAATGATTCAAGGTCTGAAACATTCTTTTGGCCCAAAACTGACACACTAGAACATAGGTTTGGGCTGTCACATTGCCCTGCAGAATACACTACCGAAATCATAAACAATGAAATGGACACGACGAGTTTTCGAGAGCAAATTTGGAGGATCTTCACGTAGAAAGGTCATGTCACAATCTAATTGAAAGAATGAATAACAGATGAAAGATTCCTGAAAATTCGAAAAATATTGTTTGAGCTGGGCACCGGTCTTCTTGGATGACATGCATCTTCTAGGGTCCTATGGCCGTTTCTGAAATGCAAAAACTTTTAAATACATTCTCTCCACTTGCACAATTATTTCCACCTGTTTCTTATTACATTATTTCGTACGTTTCCCGTTGTAAAATCAAAATTTTATTATGGCGAGTTGCTCCATTTGTCAACACAAAAATATACCAAAGAAAGCGGCAGTCGGTGGCAAAAACGAGTAATAGAGAAAGCTTAGGACAACGAAGTTTGAAGTGGTTCGATAAATGGCGCTCCTTATTTCTAGTACCAATAATATTAAATCTTGGAATATACTGAAACGATCATGCATATTCGTTCTCTGACGGCACTTTAATAACTCGTTAATAGTGTTTACGACAATTACCTGACAGTTAATAAATAAATTGTCTGTTTGGTGGCTCATTGGCGAAGAGTATCTGATAAGGAGCACGCCACGGTAGTTTCGTGACGCTAGGCGTTGTGACGAGTCACCGGCATGAAAAACATTAAACGAGATATTGATCTACGTCACACTTCAAAAAAGCCAAAAGGCGCTTTGGAATATTTCCGTGACAAAAGGGAGAATTGAACTTTCTTTCACCCTCGCTTTGCTAAATGCGAGAAGAGTGGGGAGTTTAGTTATTTTGGCAAAAGGAATTTGTAGTTAATTTTTCCATGCAAAATAGTTTTAAATGCACGGGAGCGAACATTCCTCGTCACCTGCTCTTGCTTACAACTCTCATTTATTCTTAATGCAACTACTGTTGGGAAATGAGTGGGGGTAAATATTCCGGGGCTCAAGAAAACGTGCAGATATAATAGCTGTTCAAGACTAGATGGAGCGCAATTGGCTGTGTCCATGAAGGAAGGTGCTTGGTTGTTGCTCCCTTGGGAGTGGGTGGGGCAACATGTGACCGCAGCTGCACCACGCGAATATATATCGCTAATAAGTTTCAATGGTAATTAAACTGTTTATCAGAAATGAGAGATGTAAAGACACAGGACATTAAGAGAACTAACAAATTAGTCGTATTATCCCGAAAAGCAGTCAAAGCTTTCGAATCTCCAAAACGGGAAATTCATTGATCCCATTTGATCCTCACAGACCACGTTCTTTTTTACTTTCCCGAATTAATACGTATATACTGAGTAATATTGTACGTAGTATACGGAAAGTTAGGTAATGCTGCGGAAAATCGATTTCGAGACTTCAACGGAAATACACGTTTTTGATACCGAAAAAATGGTTTGCTTTTCTTTCAAAACGCCCTTTTGGTGTCTGTGAACACTACTAGCGCCTAAAACACGAGTAGAATTGTTTTTCAAATTGAAGAAACCCCTGTCCATCTGGCTCGAGTCGGAACTTTGATGTTTTGAAAAACATTCAAAATTTGGGTGTACTTTACATGAAGCCCTCGGAACATTTTCAAAATTTTCTCAAAAACCGCTGCAATTTTCTTTAAATTTCTTGTAAGAATGGTAATACATTTATAAATGTGGCATGGGTTCAATTTTCACTGTTCACTCTGAATTTTCGAAAATTTCAAACGTAACTTTTTTCGGTGTCTTCTTTTAACTACAAAATTAAATATAGAGATTTTTCCTTCAAATAAAATTTGTTCTCTTCATAGCAAGTTCTTTCATTAAGGTCATGTATTTTTTTTTTTTTTTTTTTTTTGAAAACGTTAGTAGTTTTCGCGAAAATATGTGCAATTCAAAGAAAAAGAACATTTTCTCAAAAACGGCAAACTTTTTGTTTACACTTCTGGTAGGAATAGTACTCTAATAAATGCTCTTGATAAGAGGACATAAACGCCGTTTTGCTATATTTTTTTCAAAAAATACATAATGTAATTTTTTTAATTGTCTCTCACGATATATATTTATTAATATTTATTATTATTAATATTTGCAATAGTGGCAATTTTTCATATTACATTTATGAGTAAATGTGCTTTCAATGTCATACAAAGTATCTCGAATACTCAAGTTTTATGTGAAAACTTGATCAAAATTCACATTTTCAAAGAATCCCAAACGCAATTTTTCAAAAACGGCTCCAATGAATAGTGGTAATTGGGCTCTTTAATACAATGTAAAGTTAATTTTGGTGTATTTTTTTTATATCAAAAATGTAAAGTTTTCAGCTGTTGATGTGCACATTTCCTGAAATTTGTAAACACTATTGTGAGTTAAAATACTTAATTTTAAGTTTTTCAAAAACTCAAAAATTTTGTGAAAAAGAGCTCAAATCGAACGTACAGCACTTAAGCAAAATGGGCATTTTAACGGGTTTTTTAAAACGGATTCGAAATTTTGAAAGAAAATTGCCATTTAGACGTTTTACTGTTCTTTTATAATCTTAAAATAAAATTTCTGCTCTTCAATTAGGAAACGAATGTGGTTCTTAAATGGGGATTCAATCTAATTGCATTTAATAAATTGATTAATATCACTCCCTACTAATTACGCAAAGTTTATCATGTCATAATGTCTTTTTCTAGAACATGCGCATAAGAGAAATTCATGTATTTATTACTAACATTTTTATTCCTTTGAAAATAAGGTCATATGACATAATTTTACACTAATCATTCTAGATTATCAACCCCTCCCATTTCGCCAGTGTCAGTCTTCTAAACTTGAGGTTGGCTTAGTGAGATGTGGGTCTGGACTTCATAGCTCCTTCTCATTCCTTTGTAACAATAGTTATTCTTTTGACATTCCACTTAATGAACATCTCTCTTCCTTCTCAACTTTAACATACAAAATTCATTTCTTTGAGGGTTTTCGAAGGGCAGTCACTGATTTGCATAGAGAAGCATTCCAGTGTATGAAAACATTAGATCTTTGACAGTATCTAAAGGTTTTTAGTTGTTCAGTTATGAACATTTTCCTAATGTTTCTGGCAAGTTTTTAACATCAACTGGGTCAATTAGTCTCTCCTCAACCATGTCAGATGGATTTAGAGCTGCTGCACACAAGCATTGCATTGATGCACATTGAAGAAAAACACTCATGCAAAATGGCACACGAGAACTTTAGTTGTTCCATATAAGATAGTGTTAATCAACTACAAACATTATTTATCGTGCATCAATAGAAAACTCGCGAGACCTTACAGGACTTGCTTGCATCAATTTCCTTGTTTGAATATGGTAGCCTATTCATGAACCAAAGAAACTAAAAAAGTAATACTTTAATACAAGGACTGAACAAATCTATTCCTGTTCAAGCAAGATGCCATGCCAGAGTGGCTAGCATCCTCACTTGGAAATATACACATTTCTGAAATAGTGAATGAAAATGAGCTGCAATTATCGAACAAATACTTAATGCCTTCCAGCAAATAAATTACCTAAATAAATATATGAAACCTAACACCATTTAAACTCAAAATTAACATTAGGAGTTTATTACAAGGCATTTAAATGGTGACATGCAAATTCTTCAGAAAGAACCATCATAAAAATTTCCTTCAATATAACAAAGGTGCTTCCAAAAAATTATAATATGAACTCATCACACCAGTAACAATTTTGTAATTAAAACTACCAGATATATATGTGTTCAACAAAGGACGCTGGGCTTTAATGGATTAACAAAAAGTTTTCAAATCAATTTTTCGTTCTTTATTTACATAAACATTTCAGACGTGTAATACTGATTCGCAACAAACTTTAGTGTAAATGAAATTCTTATTATAAATGAAAGCTCGTGCAACAAAATACATTATAATATATAAGCAGTAGTTCGGTTATTTTCTGTACAAAATACTCCGATAACAAAAAAGATTTCAGTTAGACCTTTTCAGTACAGTCTGATGTTTATAAGTAAATTATAATATATACATTTGATTGACAGTTGTATCCACATACGTACATACATACATTTAATGTGTTCAGTTCTTCCTTCTATTTGTAGGAATGATATAACATCTATGAAGCAAAGACTTAAACAGTATTACGTGCATACAGTTTCCCTTATGCTTAACGTGTTCTTGTTCAGGGAGAATAAGATTAAAAGTGAAGTGACTAGCTACTAAACAATTCTGCATTGATTCATTTCCTTACTGAATTCGCAAGGTTTTGTCATGTAAGCATATAAGGAAAAACTACTGCTTTCAACTATTAAAAAAATACGCACATTTCATCACAAACAATGTATCTACAGTGAAATCAATATACACTGGTAGATTCAGTAACTAAAAAATTTAGTACATGGAGCCAATTTTGATCAATTCCCTGTCTCCACATAAATTAATGCCCTGAAGCTGAAATAGACTGTTCTAGTTCACTGTAATTATGTATGTTAAATGCGTCTGCACTCTGTGGAAAGAATACCACTAATTATAAAAAACACACAGGGTTGAATTAACCAGGTTCAATTAGGAAAATCTGTTACATCAACCTTTGAAAAGGTAGCTTAATCTTACATGGCCATGTAATGCTAAATAATTAAAATAATTTAGATTTGGACACATTCAGAACAAATGTTGAACAAAAGCACTATCATCACTACAATACAAATGAAGCAGTTCATATACAATGCACTCCAGAACATGCAATATCACTACTTCACATTTATACTTCTTTGAAAACGGAACACATTACTGAACTTTCAGAGAAACCTAAATAAGGATCTCTGAATACAACCCACTCCATAACTACACTTTGGAGTTGCTCCTTCTGCTCCTTCACCTCAGTGCTCATTCTGTAGTAAAGACCTGTATATTAATTCATATAGGTCTGACATATTCCTTGTTTAGCAAGGTGGAGGAATCATTTTGAAAGTGACAGTTTTTTTTGGGTGAGCGTTCACTAGAGAGCAATGCAGACAGAGGGAATGTCTTGTTTCACTCTTTAGCCTATTTTTCTACTTCCTTACTTGGCTACTTGGGACAATACCCAATTCATCAATTCAATAAATTACCAGAATGCAAAAATATTTTAGGTTTTCCATGAGCAATATAGAAAGATAATGGGCATTTCAAATGGAATGATAATGGACACAATCACAAGTAGCACAAGAAATCAAAAAAGTAGAAATATTACAAGCAATAGTGACTGGACCAGCCAGTTCACTTAACAGACCACAGATAGCCATTGCAGCTATTCACTACACCAGATTTGTTCAGAAAAGGCACATTATTGTCAACATCTTTAAAATTACTCTTGAGCTGCAAGAGTAACTGTCACTCTCTTGAAATACTAAGTTTTTACGTATCACATCCTTGGGACACCTGGAATATTTCTACTAGTGACAATGATACAAACATGAAATTGAATTTGACAGTATTATTTTCTTGCAAATTTATGCTGGCACATAAAAATAAATTATTCCTGCTAAAGTTCTGGCAAACTTTGATTAGTCCTTGGAGGAACATATTTTAAATTCTGTATATCATCAAAAGACTTTTTTGCTGCTGTAGAAAGATCATCCATTGATTTTCGGGCAGTCTCAGTGATGTCATCAAGGGACTTCTTTGTTTGTGCTATAATTTCATCTGTACTCTTGACTGCCGATGATGTTAAATCTTTAACTTCGGTGTTGAATTTGCTTATTACCCACTCAATAGCTTGCCTTCCCTAAAAAAAAAGAATTAAAAAATTATACATATTATAGCATTAGTTATAGTATAGTAGTTATTAGTATAATAGGAAGCTTAGGTATTAATTACAGCAGAACCACACTTCCAAGAGAAAATTTTGGCGGTTTCAGTCACAATGCATTATTTAGGGGAATTTTCTTCCTCACATGTAACAAAAACACTTTTAGAGAATTTCCCACCTATAGTACACTGAAGAATGGTTCTAGAGGAATTTTTCCCTCCTGCAAAGTCAGTAGTTGAAACAACCCATTTTCACTAGTGAAGATACATTGTAAAAACTGTAAGCCTCTCCCAGAATTTTCTTTTTAAATTCTAGTGCTATCTTTTATAACAAAGGGTGAACTGAGAGCATAGACTTCCGTGTCCGGAGTCAGTATATACTTGGCTGTCCGGGTGACGCCACGTCCATGGTGAAGGTGTATTATGCCCTGAGGAAGGTCGCAGAATGGCGACCGAAACGTCGGCACCTTCGCCATTGACATGGCGTTACCTGGACAGCCAAGTAAATACAAAGGGTGAACTATCAACTTTTCCACAATGCACACTGGAAAACACACTTTCATCATGCAAATTTGAAGAATTTGTACACTACAGAAGAATGATTAGAGTTTCGTTATTTCTCAAGAAGAATGATAGATATTTGCATGATCTTCAAACCGATCTTTAATCTATCGCCAATCCTAAGAACATAAGCTACTTTTTGGAAGTTTGAAACTTTGAATTACTGTTTTGCTCTATCTTCACAAAATATGGTGTTGAGCAGTAATTTTCTGCCAAGACTATTTGTGAAGTGAATAATTTTTATTAAAATTGCCATCAAAAGTTGATAATTTGATGGAAAGTAGCAATTCAAATCCAAGTCCATGGGTGTATTTTCGATACATCAAAATGTATTTGCATTACGAGCCATTATCGCTGGAGAGAACTCAACGAGTTCGCATTTAAAATAAACCTTTCTTGAAAATGAACACATAGAATTGAGATTAATGAGAAAACATTACAAGTTAATGAAAAAGTACATTAGGATAAATGTCTGTGAAACCCACAATGCATAGAAAATCAAGAAAGAGTTTTCATAAACCAAATATCATGAATTTTTCCACTGTTCTGCAAGTCGAATAGGCAGAAATGTCAAGTCCTTCCTGTCACTTTACACAAATTATACAAGTTTTTGTAAAGAATAATGAATTGATCAACTGCAGTGATCATACAAATGGGTAGATTGAAACTTAATCTATAGAATTTAAGTTCTTTCCTGCTCAAACACCCTTAATGCCCATTGGCGTCCCTCATGCCAAAAGATATCTGCAAGTTTTGACACAGTTCTAGCCAAAAAGTACTTCGATGCTTTGTTGATCAATAATGGTAATGTTGACGGTGAAAATGACAATACAAATGAAGGGAAGAGATTTTTGGACATCCGTAAGGTTTCCTTCTCGCCTAACTACATTAGAAAAATTATTGTACTTTTGCACTAAAAATCATATTTTTTGACAGAAACTTCTTGCTTGGCATGGCAAAGAAAAAGTGGATAAATCTTGTCCCTATCGCATCCAATATTATTTCAGTAGTATACATGCCTTTGCGACTCTTACATGCAACAGACATTTATAAATGAAGTCTCTTAAAGGAGAATTTCACAGGGACTTGACTAATTGCACTTTGACATAAAAAATATTAAGGATTTGTTTAAAAAAAGAACGCATCTAATTTGTCACGTCAAATGCAACCTGCAGCGCTCAGCCAGCAATATTGTTAAAGAACTCCCAAACGAAGCATTCTAGGGCCTTATGAACTAAACTTTGGGGCTGAGGGCCTCAAAGAAACATTTTTCACATTACAATCTACAGGATGAGATTTTTTGGACATTCTATTAAATTTTTGCTGGTTAGGCACGTATCAACACTAGCAATGCCACCTAGATTTCAACTTTGGTGATGGTGGATATCTTTGTGACGTCAAGTTTACAAGGCTTAGATTCCTCGGTCTTACAGTATTTACGCTCTCTGTGTATACAGTGGTTTGCACAGACTGACAAGGTTTACTTTCATAATTATCAATTCAAGATTTGCTTTCGCAGCAACAACTAGAAGTACTATTAATAGTTGCTTGATTCCAACGATTGTTTCTGATGTGTGTAATGAAAACAGCCATTTAACTTTTTCCCAACATCTATAAATGCTGGGGTGAGTCCATAAGTGCTGATGTTTATAAGGATTGTGGAGGGATGTGGTGTATAGGGAAGAGTGAAGACATGTCTTGTTAGGTTTGGTTTCTATTTTAACTGTACCAGTATATTTGTTATCAGCAGTGATTCAGTGAAACTTTCGAGTCATTGTGTTCAGTCACATAGCTTTCTCAAGAATAAAAAGCTTTTGTAATATTTTTGTGACTATCACGCTGTCTAAGAATATTGAATAATTACTTCAAATATTTTTAAGGGAGTGTTAGGAAATGTTCCAAGAAATCTCTCAATAATCCTGAATAAATCTTATTGAAAAATTCTTTTCAACTTCATTGCATTGTTTTAAACAAAAAAAATTACCAAAACCAAAAAATATGTTTCATTAACAACTTTCCCTCTTAGAATGGAGATTGAAGAATAGGGAAGAGAGTAGGGTTTAACATGCGAAAGTTCTCACACAGTTATGTGGAGGTAGTAGGGGAAAACTTTGCTATGGCACAACACAAAGATCAAACTTTTTAAACTAAAGTAAAATAATTTGAAATAAATAAAAAACAAAAATGAAAATGTGCTAGCCTACTATACTATGAATTAATTTAAAAAAGCAATCAAATTTAACATTCTAGAAAGAATAGTCATTTGACAACTGCCAACCATCACAATCCAAACTCATGATTTAAATGTGGGCGGTATCTGGAAGTTTGTACATCAATGCCCGCTGCAAACTCATTGCAAATAATATACTGTTTGATATTAAACTTAAGGTGCTGGTTCACTAAGGTATTAAATACTTATATATGTTTGAGCAACATTCCCATGTACTGAAGTGAAATCTAAGCATACACAACAGTTTCTAAAGGTAACAAACAGCATTTATTACTCATGGGTGAAAATATTTGTTTTATTATTTTTTGGTTTGGAACTGCTTTTCTTGAGGCAGCACAGAAAATAATCCAATGCTTTTTAGTAAAAAAAGTGTGAAGTTACATTTACACATTTTTTTAACAAATAAACACAATTCTTTAATATCTTTCCTTTTTAATAGAAAGGAAAGGAAATGAATAAGGAAAGGGTGGAGATTAACATGTGAGAATTCTTGCATGGGTACGCTAATTAAATTACTTTAACACTTTGTTTAGTCAGGATCCTATATTTGGTGGGTCCTTGATAATAAAAAATCAATTTACAGCAACAACTAATCAGTTTAGGAGCTAGCAATGAACAGTTCAGACAATTTTCTTCAAAACTTCCATTCCCCTATCAATTTGACTGAGCTCGAGGTACTCCAATTTTGACACATTTTAATTTTTGGATGTACTTTACATAAAGCCTCAACATTTTCTCAAATGGTTCTGAATTTGTTGATGGATTTCATTGTTTGCTAGCATGAAGGACACAATAGAATGGAGTAGGTCCCTAATTATTTGAAAATTGCAAAGTTCAATTTTTTTATTTTCCGGTGTCTTCCTACGACTCCAATATTGAAGACAGGTGAATTGAAAGACTACTACAATATTAAAGATGAAATCTGTTGTTCAAAGAGATCTTAAAAATAGGTCATGCACAATTTTTCAAAAATGTGAGTTGCGATTGTGTAATTTTGCGAGAAAAGTAGGCAATTTTTAAACAATTACCATCTCAAAAACAAATTTTTTCTTCATTTTCTTTCCATGGATAGAGTGAAAGACAGCCAAAGATGGTGCAGGTGTCATTCATAAAGCTCTCTGACTTTTCGGAAGTAGAAAAAGTTGAAAAATAAAGAGAAATTAGGTGCTGCTGTAGCACCTAGTTTTTGCAGTATATTATGCATTTTGCTGTCAAATTTGTTTCCCTTGTTTTGTATTACAGTAAATAGCCAGTTTGCCCATAAATAAAAATCCATTTCAAGAAAACATTTATCAGAATTATTTAAAATGATTCTCATGTACCCTTCATGAGATTCATTCACCCACCAAGCTAGATACCTCCTTGATTTTACTTTTTCAACGTACGCTGCATAAGAAGGGATTCCTTCTGTGGAAATACTCCTGTCAGAAATACCTCTGATAATCTACTCCTGATAAGTAAAAATTTGATATCTTTTAAGGAAGATGCAAAGGTGAGTAATGTAATTGAGAACTAATTTTTGCTGATATACTTGTTGTGTTGAGGAGTGTGGGAACAGTATTTGCAGTATTTGGCAAGGGTGGCAAGCAGTGGATGCAGTATTTGACAAGGTGTAAGGTTCTTTAATCTTAGTGCTTTTCCATTTGAGACTTGTTTCAAAAGGCATCATTGGTGTTTGTAGTCTCATAAACACACTCCATTTGCATGGAAAACATAGCATCTCATTGACATCACATACTCAGAATTTTTTTTCTTAGAAACCAAGTTGGCTTAATGGCTTGAAAACAGAAGCTAAAGTTAACATCCTAAAAAAAATTTAATCATACATCAAGGAGAGAAAACTAAAAATGTAAGAACATTAGGCGATTATACATATTAATTTACTTTAGCATTTCCAATTTATAATAGATGGTACCTATAAGAGACTAAATTTGATGTTCCCACATATCTTAAAAAAACAGACTAGTGTCTTACTTTTGCAGAAATATTATGCCAGAAACTAAGAAAAAAAAAAAAAACTCGAATATACCTTTCCGGCATTTAGCGAGATCTTGTTCGTTAACAGATCTTCAACATAATTATGAAGGGGGATGCCTTGTACAGTTACAACAGCTTCTTGCTTAAGGAGAGTCTTCTCAGAGTCCTGAGGATGTGGTGCGTAACTTACAGTTTCATCTACAGCGATGTAGCGACAGAAAGACAACTGAAATACAGAATTTGGAGAAGTTACATGGTGATAACTGACAAATGATAATGACTCAACAGTGCACAGAGGCAATGCTTTACACCAACAAATATGAGAACACTTACATTTGTAGTTTTCAGTATCATTTGTCTCATTCCTGGATCAACTTGTGAATGTTCACTAGCATAACAAACACTTGGATTTCCCAGAATCTGAAAAAGAAAATTAACATTATAATTACCAGTTGAAAATTTCCTTATCCACAAAATACGTTCTGCAGATTCATTCATCATTGTATTCTTATCTTTTTCACTTAAGAACACTGTCTTAATTTTGCTAGAAACACTTGTGCAAATCATCTTTGCCAAATGAAGTGATCAACCCATATCATTTTCCCTCCTGATAGGGTAGAAGAAAAGTATTTACAATTTTTCTAAAATACAATTTATATTGTAACAAACTTCAATGTCATTCATGGAATAGCAAATGTTTAATTTTTCATGAATGTTAAATATACAAATACTTGCCGATGGGAAAGTTGATTAAGGAACCCATTACTAGTGTAAAGGACAAAAAAAAGGGAGGGAGGGGGATTTAAGTCTTGTTTTTATTTAAAAATAAAAGAATCTCAATTTTATTGAAGTTCAATATCAAATTTGAGGAATTTTAGTTTTGCTATGCCTCTGTGGCAATGCTCTTCATTTTGCTTTTTGGACTTCATTTTTGATTTATTTCTGTTAGAGAGCATTTCTTTTGAACCAGAAAAATGCAATTTATCAAAATTAAGTTCACACATACCAGTGATAAGGTTACGGATTACAATTTAAAAAGGCATGCTCTTCGTTAGTGAAGAACTTATGATGCAAGGACAGAGGTCAAATTATCAAATGAAATTATTACAGCACTTTATAGCCAATCAAAATTTGATGGCCTGATCATTAGTAATTGAGTAATTTATGAATTTGATTTTATTAGGTTGATATATAATAATTTTATTTTAGATGAAAGTGAAAATTAGTGATTAAAATTTGCGTCTGGAGTTGCATAAAAACTACATTGCTTTCTGTTTTTGCTTAACCTTTATTTTTCTTCCCATGAATACTTGGAAATTTCCTTCATTTCAGCACTTTGATTAGCAGGTGTGCCATTGCGAGTAAATCGCCATCTCCCGAACACTGAACCAGAGATCTCGAGCTCGTCAAAACAAATTCGAGGTAAGTTAGATCCCATACGCGTTAACCGATTTTTTCGTCCCAATTCTTCCGGAAACTGCTGGGAATTTGGGTCACGACGAAGACCTTGCCAAAAGGTTCTTTCCGCGCAGCTGTTCACGGTCAGAAGAGTCTGACGCATTCGGAGCCATTCACCAGTCGTCAGAGTTGGCGGCAGCCAGCGCATTCTGTACGCCAGGTCCCGAGTGATACAGCCGTGGAACTACGCGGTTTCCCTCCCCGTTAAGATTCCTTCTGATCGACGTAGCCAGCCTTTATCTTTTTTAAGGCGATCTTTACTCCCAGAGTCGAAGTCCCGGATTGAGTAGGTCGTTTCGTTTCCGTCAGGGCGTGGGGAAAACGCGTTTCAACTTTCCAGACGGCCGAAATCGATGAAGTTTCACTCTCGTCACGCGCTCGGCTTGTGGAACGGATGTGTCATCGAGGCAAAGACCTATCTCTATGAGAACGAAGAGCATCGTCGAGATACCAATTACTACGTCCTCCAGTGGAAAACAGCTGGAAAAGGACGTCTTGAGAATTAAATCTCGTTTTCATTCTTTACAAGTTATAAAAGGCCAGTATATTTTAACACTAGGCATAACGAACCGGCATTCATAAATAAGAATGTGCAACAAATGCGAGTTTCTATCTTGTTCAAGTTGCTCAAACTAGAGTTTACAATGGCGGCGACGTAGGACATTGATATAGATTATTTTATTTTACATTCTAGAAAAAGATGAAACCCACGATGTGATAATGTAAATATTTATATTAACAATATCACCATCGTCGTGTATGAAGTTCGACGTTCGCGAACTGTCACGATTTCAATAACACAACTGAAGTACCTAGCGAAAAACATGGGCCTACAAGAGGATTTCCTAATTCAACTGTGACAAATCTGAATCTCCTATTATGCCAAGCAATATTTTTGCTTTTGTGTTATAATTTCGGGCGCATTCAATAGCCGGACCTGGTCTCTAACAAATCTTTGACTTTTTATTGATATATTGACATCTTTCCTTTACACAATACTTTGTTCAAGGACATTAAGTACTTTATGACTGGGAAAGATAAAACAATATAATAGTTTATAATAGATTATGACGTGCATTATTTCATTCACATTTACTTTCTAATTCTAAACACGATCGCACTATCCGACATTAGATCGTCAGTAAATTCGTTTTAATACGAAGAGACAAACTCAAATCTAATTTTTCTTTTTATTAAGACTATTTGAATTGAGGCAATTTTCGGCACAAGTTGCAAATACGCAAACCTGACCCTGCTTGGAAACACTCGTCGAAACTGGATGCAGCTTCGAGATGTCGCAAATACAGCCAAGGTCCGAACATATTCACGCGATCTGGGCGTCTGCCAAATGGAAGGACCACCCCAGCACGTGCTTCGTGATTACGTCAGCCGGTCGTGAATCCGCTTGAGCAGCTGGCAAGAGAGGAGCGGACTGCGCGGGGAGGGGGGGGGGGGGTCGCACTAGTTGTCATGCAAGTTGTCAACACTGTGATTCCAGCTTTTCTTGTTCTTTACCCTCAAATGAACGTAGTGTGAAACTTGGAGTTGATACGTGCGCGAACGACCCAAGGACCAAAGGATTTCATTGATTTCTCGAACTCTCACCTCCGTATGGATCAGGAGGAGAGAGGGAGAGAATACCCTCGAGGAGTTTCCGCACCATTTCTTTCTACAGACCTTCCGGTTGATTTTCTTCCTTGATTTCCCACGAGGAACTTTTAATTTAATTATTTTAAATCTTTATTTACTTTCATTCATCTCCTTGTAGAAAGAAAAAGTTATGAAAAAGCTACAGGAGAAAGTGTTGATATTTCGATAGGAAAATGTGTTTTGTGGGTCCCTGATACCATTTTCACAATCTCCTGTACGAAGTAAATAACTTTCTCGAATATACTTGTAGTCAGAATTTCTATGCGGTGCCTCCACGATACCGAAAAAGTAGTTACATTGCTCGTCACAGCAAAATAAGCTTGTAAAAACGGCTTAGGTTCGATTTGTATTACAACCTCTGAATTTCAAGTTTAACATGTTTTCGAACTTCCTCCTCCAACTTATATTATTGAAAATGGAAAATTTTTCCTTGACAAAATCTGTGGTTCATAATTAGATCTTTAAACGTCTTGTACACGTTTTTGAACATCGGTAGTTATTGCACAATTTTGAGTGTAATTAGTGCTCATTTTTAAAAAGTACGTAAACAAGTTCCTCGAAAAGTTGAGAATTTTCTTTTACATTTTTCACTCTAATAAAGACATAGGTACAATTGGCATTAAAACTTCTTAAATTTTGATAATTGCAATTTTGCTGTTGGCTCGTCGGGGGCATTGTTCGTGTCCAAACAGCCAGGTGATACTAATTGGATGCTCGAGGAGCCTATGAGCCATGGTTCGAATCAGCCCGGGCAAATTCTTTTGCGGTTACAACTAGCATTATATCACATAACAGTTACACGTAATATGAATAATACAAATAGTGTGTGTTGCTGTTCAGCACACTAGTTAAGGAATGAAATTCTGACAGGTAATATGCAATGTATTACTCATAAAATAATTTTCTCACATTTGTAAATCGCAATAGTTACCAGCGGAAAGTGGATGGCGAAGCTTTAAGCGTTCACTCCCACTTCAAGCATAATCTTTCTCCCGATCTTTTCTCGATAAAAGCCGGTATTTCGCGATATCACGTTCACAGTTAGATATCATAATAATAGTAGTTACTTAGCAATGCAGAAAAGAAAATGAGATTGCTTAAGGGTGAGGCTGCATGTAAATAAGAACACGAATTATGACATGGTACCGCTCTGTGTACAGTACTTTCGTGCACATTTAAATTATATTCTATCATACATCCAATGCATTTTAAAGCATTTTACAATTTTAAAGTCCCTTTCTGTGTATCTATGCCCAATACCCGTTGTGTGTGTGTGTGTGTGTGTGTGTGTGTGTGTTTCTCACAAAACAGTTTTCAATGCGGAATTAAAAAAATCTATTGTATAAATAGTTTCCAGAAAGTATGCAACTGCACTACTCTGGACATAAGGGCGGCAGCAAAATTGCTTGCACTGTTCTGCAAGGTTTAATGCTCGTTGAATTACTACGCTACTGTTAGCTTGCTACGCAGCTACTAGCTTCTGTTTTTGAAATTAATCAATAGATAAATGCAAATGCAATAAATAAATGAAATTAATCAATGCTTTATTCAGATCTTGTCATCGATCAGTTGCCTCTGCTTCCTTAGGAAATTTTAATCAGAAAATTCAAGGTTGTTAGTAATGAAATGGAAATTCTATTGGAATTCTCTCCATCGATACTCAAAACTTCAATATATGTAACAATATGCAACAACAATAGTTTTCGAAAGTGTGAGTGCGGAACTGATGGGTGCGGATGTTCTTAGGTTCAACAGGGCTCGTATGCTAATGGTTGAAGTCGTTTCTAGTTGAACGACTGAACCATCGGAACATATTTTTCATGCAGCACTAGGCAGTATAAGCTTAATGCACAAAATAATTTCGAACTCTCTCTACTGATGATTTAGTAATCAGAACTGCCCGGTCTCTTCCTTACAGTTTCAGGTATCGTTATTGAACTTTATTTAAAAAGCGATTTAAATTATTATAATTATCTAAATAATAATTTCTGAAACATTTAATATTCTTAGATTCTTGCCTTTATATGAGAGCGTGATCCAAAACAGCCGATCTCTATCACAAGAGGTGAAGATGGAAAAATAGCCAGGCTCTCCGATATTTTGGGGCAATAGGCCAAGGGCGGTGCGTTGACCTTACCACGAAAAAAAGCTGACGAGAATACCATTCAAAACATCTTCCACAATTAACATACGGAGTATCAGCTACGCAATACAGTGGAACCACATTCTCTAAACTAAACTCCCGAACACAGTCTCTACACAGCGCTCTAAAGTCACATTTACAATCATCCCCGCACAAAAACGAGAAAAAATTAGTAATTTGCATTTTCAAAATATAATATTACATTCCATATAGATTTTAAGAAATACTAAATATTACAACGCGTAGATTGAACTACAGTTTAACTGCACCTTGTTATAAGCTGCTGTGACTTCTTTCGTTTTCCGTTCAAGTAACCTCGTAAAAACTAACAAATTTGAGTTTCATCCGATTTGTAAAACTAAACCATCTTCCTATTAACTACATAGTTTCATATAAAAAACAAATCCTTCCAATCGAAGACCGGGAGAGATGTCATAAGACATCAACTGATGTCACTGCAGTTCCTCTGAACGGGAGGTCCTTGGTTAGAGTCTCGACGGTGGCAGGATATTCGACACTAGCTTGTCAGGTCGAATTCAGTTGATATCTGGAGGAGCATTCTAGCGACCTTCTGATTCTCCGATCAATAACAATACCGTAGAACCTTAACGGGTCACGAATCGCGCGCTATCTTTCCTACCTCTTCTTTTTCCTATCCTCACCCCCTTACATACACTGACATCACTACACTACCACACATTCCGAGAGACCGGTGGAGCTTGTCCCGGCTGGGGCTGTGCCCAGCTGGTGGGAGATACCTGGTTGAGGAAAACATTGCTAGCCGACGGTAGGTCGGCGCCGGATCTCGCCATATAGGGGGGGGGGAGACCACCACCTCCCGAGAAATAACATGCACTGCACTTAGGGACTAAAGACCTTAGAAGTTGACGTGCCCAGAATCACTAAATCAATCAATTCAATCGTCGCTTAAGTTGGGGGTCCGTCTTTTATAGGAAGGAAAGTACGAAACTTTTGCAAGTGCTGAAAACTCCCGAGCAAAGTGCAATAATGATGCTTTCGGAATTTGTATGAGGCGTCATGCGTCTGTGTCGCAGTTTGAAACGACTCACGTTCACGGTTCACCGCCCGAGGTCGCATCACTACGTAATATTGAACTGCTATGTAAAATCCGAAATAACTGTGACAACAGGTAAATTATCGCGATTCTGCAGAGGAGATTAACGTACATTGTGCGTTTGCAAATTGCAAAAATTTAGCCCGTTGAAGATGTAGAAATGATTTTTTTTTAACGAAGTGTGAAACAAATCAACCGAATAATTTTTTTCTAAAAATTCTAGATCCATTTAACTTCTGAAACTATAAAATAATTTAGAAAAGCATTTGGATCCATTTTTGGTTTCTGCATTCTTTGTAGATTACCGAAGTAAGAAAAAAAGAAAACAAACAGGGTTACTTTCAGTAAGAATGATTGATTGCACTGTAAAGAGGGGAGCTCCCTCCCGTTTTAATTGATTAATTTGGCATACATTTCCAGAGCTTTATACTTCTAATGTTTATAGTGACCGATGAAATTAGGTCATTGTTGCACTTCCTGCCTTATGAAATGAATATTTTTAATTAATTCGTGAATGCCTTCTCAACGAGACTCATGGCCTCAAATGTGCTTACCACTGTTAAATAGGTTCATTTTATAAGGCAGAAGGTGTAACAATGACACAGTCATCAGCCACTAGAAAAATCTAAGTATATTTATACACGAAATACATTTATTTCTTGCACATCAATCATTACAAATATTGATTCCAAAAAACTAGCGACAATGACTTTCAGTATTATATTGAAAAAACAAATAAAAATTCCTTTGAATTCCACGTAATATTACATTCTTTGACGTTCATAAATTATTTGCTGTCTAGGCCGAAGTGTCATTTTATCACTTTTTGGTGTCGAAATTTGAATGACTCAAGACTTAAAAGCTTTCTAATGTAATGTTATTAAATTCCTTATAATGCTTCACTCTTTGTAGACAACTCAACAATGTTAATAGTTACACATTAATTTGTCATCATATAAAAAACCATGATATCACAACATTGAGTCACATTTACTCCATCTTCAGGCTACATGAAATTCTTAGTGTACTATATACATTGGTCCCTTCCCTATTAATTTATATTCACCCATTACATTTTAGTATTACATTGTCCATTAGGTCAACATCAATATTACATTACTTATCATCATTACATTTCAATCTATACACAGTACCTTGGTCATCATCAATCATATATTACATTATTGGCAACGTCTGAAAATGTACCCAGTTCGGAAGATAGCTCCCGAGCACTGATCCGGTATTTTTTTTTCTCAACTGTCGCAATAACACGCACTCTTCCCTGTACCTCTAGTATGTCAATTCTGTCCTCGCAAAAATATTTAATGTTTATGAGTTTCTACTTTTGGAGCACATCTTTTTAGACCTACTGTGAAAACTGTTACTTAACATAAACAGTGATATTTCGGTACATGATTAGGAGTTTTATTACACCACTACCTCGTAGCAAAGTCGGAAATTATTTAGAATTACAAAGTTCTAACAGAATTGCCCGAATATGAAAGCGGAAATTGAGTATATCCTCCCTTCCGAATACAACCATCGTGTTTTTTTACATCTCCTTAAGCTTTCAGTGCTCTAGTTAACACCGTTTGCATTAAACGTGTAAATGTTTCATGTTTAAACATTGTGTATTATCGGTCAATATGTACTTGAAATTAGATTAAGAAGAGAAGAGGGCTTTTTCCGAATATTAATAAGACTGTATGCAAGACTTCATGTCTACACTTTGTGTACTTCGTCGGTCCAATTTAATTATCGTTTAAAGTTAAATGCCCGCTTTCGTAACCTTTCATAAGGAAAAGCGGCAAAAGTTTGAATATGCTAATCTGAGGCCACGAAGTTTCGATCGAAGTTTTCCAAAGTACAAAATTTCCCAAGAATAGTTTTGAAATGTACATTGCGCCGTTTCCTTTACTACTTGTAAAATGACCACAGCCACCATAACAAAAATAGCATTGCTTCACATCACCCTCGGATTCGACTTAGTGAAGCGAACAGAGACGAGTGAACCTGCATGCTACCAAACACCAAGTGGCGTCGGTAGCCTATTGCTCAACTACTGAGTAATCGCAGAGGTTAAGCAACGCGAGATACCGCAGGTTCCCGGATAAGTAACCATTAGGGAACCTCAGATTAACGGCGCCCAGCCCCTGGCCGAAGGATAAACGGCACTAGTTTGACGACTGACCATCACCGACTAGCTTAACTCCACGTTCGTCGCCAGTAAATTGTTAAGAGAACTCTGTTACGAAAAAAAGTGAAGGAATTTACAATACTCTTCTCAAATCGACAGGAACTTCCGATTCATTCACCCTACAGAATAAGAAGAAAAAAATTGCCAGGCAGGCTGGAATTCGCTTATTAATAAACCTAACACGCGCACGTCAACACACGAGAGAGAAAGTGACTGCCGCCGAGGCCTTCCCTGCACCTTCCGACACCGCCCAAATATTTTCCTCGTCGCTGTCGCCACTCCCGCCATGCCACGCTCGCTCGCTTCCGATGGCACGAGGCGCCTAAAAAAGCCGAAGCAGCAGGCACGGCCGTCCGGCGCGTCGCCGGTTTCCTCTGTCGCCTGCGAGCCGGAGTCGAGGCAGGGTCGTGCTACTGACGTCATGGAGGAATGCGATGGCGGCGATGGCAGCAGATGAGATGAGGCGACGCGAGGCGACGCCGGACCGAAAAGTGCGCGTTTAAAGGAGGGATTAATATCCCTTGCCTTATTTTGTGTACATCTTTATTGGATAAAATGCGCGGCAGGAATTGCTTGAGATGTCAATTTTCATGTGCTCTCATTTCTCACTTTGCAGTTCTTGATAGAAAAAGTACAGATAATGATCGTATTTATTCGTCGAAGAGAACTCTAAAACGAAACGAAAATACGTTTGTAATACATTTCGTGCAGTCAGTGGACGTGAAACCTTGTTGCAAATTTCAATCTTTACCAGGCACATTGCCAGGAGGAGAATACAATCCACAGGATTAACGCACAACTGTTACTAGAAGCGCGAGGGAACATTTTCGGTAGTTCGCGGTGTCATGCTCAGGTTGTCAAACCTGGAGTTGTTCCACTGAGCCCCGACAGATTACTCACGAAAACAGCTGCTTGCATACTCGCGCGCAATTGTCACAGTCAGTATCGTAGTTAATGTGAACTGGAGGATACATCAGTTCCCTTTTGCGTGCGTACAGTAGAATTTCCCAAGTGGATAGCTAGTTGAGCATTATAATTTCTGTCCAGGTTTCTTTCGGTAACTCTCAATAATATTTAAAAGCGATACGTTTGCATAGAACAATCACAAGATCCGCGATCCTTGTGTACCTTGGAAGTTGAAATGGAAGAGGCCAATGTTTACATTGAAAGTCCAAAGATGTTTGTAAACAGATACGAAGAGATTGCATTGCGTTGGGATGAAAATATATTTAAAAAATGTGACCGGATTTCGCAATATCGTGGCCTCAAAACGAAAGGTCTATCTCATTGATGGAATTTTACATGAAAACATTTTTGCGAGGATTGGAAGTGTAATAAAGATACCTAAAAATGTAAATTAAACTAGACCATTTCATTGGTTCAAGTTTTTTCTACATCTGATACGATAACTCGCATTAGCAATAATGTTCGAATACGTCAAAACATTTTCGCCAAAAATGCCAGCTACAATCTTCTCATTCTGGGGCCGCGAAATAAATTTGGTGTGTGGAAACTTCTCCATCAGCTTAGCCTTAAATATACTACTGTCAAACCCTCAGTCGAGTTCCCGCCGAAGCAAAATTCTGCCTGCAGTACCGTCACTTACCACAAACGTTGATAGTAAACTGACTTTTCAAGCAACTGATTAACGGTTTTGGGATTTATTTTTTTAAAATTTCCCTACACATCCTTGTTACATTTCTTTCCGTTAGCTAAAATAGTCGCTTCGAAACGAACTTTAGCGCGTATGATGGGAGAATGAATAGGAGTCACCGCCAGGGGGATGCGTCCTTCCAATATTGTTTGCTGTATAGGTTTTCTGTGTGGGGGACTCCCCCTCAATCTGCACCTTAACTACTGAATCGCCTCTTCCCCGCCAATAATTTGGTGCTGGTGACGCCCACGGCCGCGCTGCGTCGGCCTCCGCCTCCGCCCACGGCGGTGCGGGCGGCACAGCTGACTGACGGCGGCTATCGATCGCGGCGAGGCGACGCGACGCGGGTGCCCTCGCTCTGACGAAATTCGACCTTATCGACGCAGCCGCCACCGTCGCCGTGACGACACCCACACCTCGCGCGCCGTTGCGTTGTCGGAGGTCCCTTGGAGACGGTCTTTAAATTTGCCTGCATTGCTAATATTTATATAACGCGTTGGCAAAGGCCAGCCGCCGCATGTCTTGGGTTGAACAACGATCCACTGGCCGAGATGGCGAAATGGGGCAGCGCCCCGATTCCTCCGGTGCCAAAATACACGCGGTCTTTATATTGCCTTCTTGTAAGGTTCGGCGCAAGCCATTGGGCTGTTTTCGTACGTAAGATCCCATAGCAGAGCATTTCTGCCAAGTCGTGCACATTCAATTCTGGTGCACAACTTCGTCTACTAACGTTAAGCGGAGGTCAAATGTGTGAATGAAAGTGTCAGCGCGTGGGAATGGAAGACTGACGGTAATATCAAAAGGCGGAAATTTAAATAGCGACGTAACAAGAATCTAACAAGTCGAATTCAAACACTGGGAAGCGAGGTTTTCACAGATCGCATTAATGCTGTAAGTGGAGGTTGTGGAACGTCAATATCACAGGAGAAAGAGGATTTTTTATTATTTCTAGACAACGCAAATATCTTTCTTCAGTACATAATTTATGTTAAAAAATATTATTCCTCATTTGTGCAAAGATTTTGCGCCCAATTCTAGTTCGCCATTTTGCCAAGGTTTGGAATCTTACATTTTTCACATACATTACTTATTGTAGTAATTGTCGAAAGTTATATGGAATGTTTCCACTAGCAATCGAATCCCGAAATGGATGAAAGTAATATCAAATAGTTTTCTCACCGATGTTCAAACCTGTCCCAATAAAAGCCATTTCAATTTCGGAAATCAAACTTATCCTTCCCCACGATCCGGTCACCACATTCAGAGGACCTGCTGCATATTCCTTAATAATAACTAAACAATTATCAACATTAATTACTAATTTAACCGTTTCTGTTTCTTATACGAGAATAGTGTTAAAAGTGAAAATCAATTCGTGCATCTTGAATAGGTTGAAACAATTAGCTTTCAGTCCTTCCTTCGTGATTTTGCTGTCAAGCGAGAGCTCGCTAACACACAACCTACGCGTAAGAAAGACCAAACGAACAATACGGGAAATAAAATAGGACGTACACGGGCAAGAAACGTTCTGTGCGAAGGGAAATGGGTTCGCTTCGCTTGAGCAAGTATTTGGGCCCCTACGGCTTTACAAAGCTAACAGTAACAGGACTAGCACGTTCAAAAGCTGGAAAAACAATGTGCTTAGTAAAGTGTATACACTAGACCTCGGCAGACTACGACCGCCTGACTTGGGGAGTCTAGACGAGAGTTATCTAACGCCGTCGCAATGAAGGCAACCTCCCTATTGAGCCCATTCACTCCAATTGCTCCGGACATGGCTCTAGTCGCGACAGGCTATGCAGCCGCGCACAAATAAGCGCGCCAGAACGGAAACAAATGAATCACGTAAGCGCTTCGCCAGGTGGAATGCCGTAGGAAGTTTATCTGCGGACAGGAAACAAGCGAACTCCGCGGTTTTCCGCAAAAAATAACACACTGGGCGCGGTGCGTAGTTTTTCCTTTGCGCCTTTAGCACATTT
>BOPP01000012.1:7995448-8033799 GCA_017312745.1 Gryllus bimaculatus
AATTACACGAAATAAAAATAACTAAGAAATTATTACAGTACTTCAGCTCTTATTTATCATTAAAGATTGCTGTTCGAAACTTGTTATTAAAATTATAATTAAAGATGACCAAAAATACTCTCTTGGCATTTGACACGATTTATGTCAATTCGTACGTTATTTTTTAGAGACGTCGAAAATAACTAGCGGATCTGGAAGGCCGAGATGGCCAAGAGCATTTATCGACTCTGTGCTTCGAAGAGGATTGCAGGTTCGAGTCCCGCCTTTAGCATGGTTGTTTGTCCCTTGTCTCGTAAGTATGTTTGTCGCTGAGGGCCTCGCGTTCTACTGACCACAGATCAGAGGACCCTGCAAGTGTTGGTGTGTGTAGTATATGGTCAAATATGCATCTCATCGGGACGTAAAGGGTAACCGGCTATTGGCTGGACAAAAGCCCTACGGGGGGATAACTAATCATCACTCATGAAAACTATCCCTAACCTTTAACTGCACTAACACGTCTGTCTTCAGCCCACCTGTCTAGCGGAACAACGCAATTCGCGAAGTGATGTCTTCGACGATTCTCAACTTTCTTTATAGAGTACATCTGTTGCTGGCCAGAAACTACTAGAAATTGAAACATACGTCAGAAGTAAGGTATTAGTGCCGACCCCAAGACAAGTGTAAAAACCGTAAAATGTGTCGCTTTAGCTTCAAGTGAGAGAGTTGAAATATTTTAAAAAAAGTATGAAGGGCCCCCCCCCCCCTTGCCCCTCCACAGGGTTCATTTTCATCAAAACACTTCGCCCCGCCCCCCCCCCCCCGATTTTCATTACCGATTTTACACTTAGTTCAAAACCAGGTAAGAGAAAAGGAAGGATGAGCAAAGAAATTGATGCTATTTTATAAATTGAACGAGCCAAAATCTGAAAACTTTTATTCTTACTGTAGATCAGCCTTCAGGTAAATTTTTTCATGAATATCCTAATAGACCATTGACTTTTGAGAGACCTTCGAAATCATAGGTAACATTTTTTATTCTCAAAATGATTATAATATTCAAATTTCGCATTTCACAAGTTAACAGTAAAAGACGGTAAAATTTTCGATTTGCAATGCTCGTCATCTTTTCTTCTTTACCTCTTTCTCAGTTTTTATGATGAAGTCACCGTGGTAAATCTTTCTGTGCGTTCGCTTGGATTGTGTCTTGTGCATTCATCCTAATAATTGCTCGCGACAATGGTTTTGCACACAATTATTTTAAAAAATCATAACCTTTGTAAAATAATTTTGAAGTTCGTTATTAAGATTTTCACAAACTTATTGAATAAATAAAATGTTTCTTGGTCCTGCCAAAAAACAACAAATCTGCTTTAATGTACTCTGCGTCAGTCAATTCATTCTATTTCATTTTATTCGGCCTTCCCCCGCCTTCGATTCAAGGTCATTTACCAAGCAGGGTAAAAAGACACCAAACATTACAAAGTCAAAGAGGACATTGCGAAATCAAAAACGTTCAAAAGACAGAAACCTTTAAACTTGGATCAATCCCCATCATTGTAAAATGCTGGCCACGATGATAATAGTCTTCACGTTGCACGCCGTGGCACCAAGAGGAAGAGGGGAGGAACTGCTGCCATCAGTCGCGCCGCCTGCCCACGCGACGAGGTTGCTGTAGCAAGCAAGCTTAATAGCTGACGTCTGAAGGTCATGGGCGGCGAGCACGAGGCGTTGCGTCACGTGGAATTGGCGCGGAAGCTCCCTTGACGCCGAGCCCAAACCGACCGAGGGGGCGGGGGAGGGGCGGGCGAACAGGTGAACGAGTGACACGTGGGGACATTACACACACGCACGCACTAACGAACGAGGGATGGCGAGCACGAGGCAGGCTCCTGTGACGTACAGAGACTGGTAGCGGGCCAATTCGGGGTATATCTGGGGAACTGTGAGGGTTTCTCACTGAACTGCACTGACAGTACACATTTTGAACAAATCCCACAATGTAATTCCGAAGCTGCAAGTTGCCACTTGGAAACGCCAAACCACACATCGTGAAGTGTCAATACATGCATTTGTACAGTAATGGGGAATCAACAAATCTGTTTTAATATATTTCCTAAATGATATTCCACGCACTACTTAATAAAATACTAGGGAACGTAACTGAAATGGAAAACTTAGTGATTAAATTATAAGTCATTAAACTAAAGTCATTATCAGAAAAAATAACCTATTATCCTACCCTCGATACTTCATTGTAGCAAAAGAATCTTTCAAACACAAGGAACTAATGTCAAGTTGCATAAAACAAACATACTACATATATAAAACTACATATATAAGCAACTTGATAAACATCCACACTAAAAGATGAGCGACTAGTTTATGCATGACATGGTTTGTGACATTTAAGAAGCATCTTCCAATGATTATTCCTAGACAAGTCAAATTTTGTAATATAATATCTTAGTTGTCAATCCCATGCATGCAAGTTATAAATAAACATGCACTTATGTTTGGCAGCATAATAAAATTGTCAACATTAACATTCAACGCTTAAAAGGTTGCGAAGCAAGTGGTTTACACATATAACTTCAATACTCTACCCTTTGTGCCCATCCAGGAAATCCCCACTTGGAGCTTACAAGCCGATGGGTATGGAGAACACCATCCACAACTTTTCTGTCGAGGACATCAGTACCGATTACAGCAGGATTCATTGGATTGGGGTATTTTCTCCATGCTGCCTGGGCCACCGTTTCCCAAGGGTGGCTGAAATGTACAAAAATTCTCAATTAGATACAAAACATTTCTAATATTCCTAGGTACGGTTATTAACTAAATGCAATGCGAAAGCACAGCTCAGTGGCAATGACAAAAATGATAACACTCACTTGAATGTGTGTTCCGATGTCCAGATCTTCATACTTCAACTGAAGAAATTGTTGCAAATTAAGGGGCTGGAACGTGTTTCCTTATCCTTGAAATAAATCTTCACAAACTACCACCCTCCCACACCTCACAAGCAAGAAGCACAACCACCAGCACTGATGTGCTGAACTGGAAAGGACTTTCGAGCCAAGAATCTATTCCAGGGACATTACTGTGCCTCTCCCCTCCATGGCGAGGACGAAGGTTCGTCAGCGCCATCTTCCTGCGCAATTACAAACTTCTAAGGCAATAGCACGAAGCGCAATTTTTAAACCAATACAATCATATCCACTCAATAATTATTATTCCCTTAACCTTATCCTGAGTATCTTAAAGAGTTATATGTGTTTATAAGTCGATATAAGGTATTTTTATTTTTTCTAGAAATAAACTGCAACCGAAATAAGAAATACATTACCGTATTCAGGAATGAATCCAAATGTTTGATAGTAACTCTACATTCCATTTGAATAGATGAACCGAAGGGTATTTGGTGAATACCGAAACATTGTTTTGTTTCGTTTCATCTAAATCGTGACGAAACAATTGTTATGTATGACGCATTTATGGAATAATTTAAGACAAACTTCTTTTGTCTTGAATTATAGAACAAAGTGAAGTAGCTTATGCTTCAGAAAATGATACAAAGGAAGTTAAAGATCATCTATTTCTTGTAATGACTTACAATTAATATTTTTTTTAAAGTTGTTTAAAGAAAAACGTTTTATATTGTTTTTCTTGTATTAAAAATGACTTCAAAAAAGCACTCTGGAAGTGGAGGTACATAAGATTGTAAATAAACAATACATGTTTTTACTATGTATAATTTGATATGAATATGTGTTACACATACAATTTAATAACGTTAATTAATAATCATTTATAGTTAGAGATAAGGAAATATAGCAGTGAAGCACATTTTTTGTACAAATTACGATTTTCAAAAGTATACAAAATTTTGTCTTTTCGTGATAACATTAGAAATAGTTTGTGCCTAATTTTATTACAGTTTCTTCAAGATAAGCATTTCAATAATGTTTATTCAATTTTTTTTTTAAAGATATTGGAGATATAAGGGATCGAGCTGTGCCTTTATTAAAACCAGATGGCCGATTCAATACTGTGCACCTTTTGCCTGTATTGTTGAACTCAAAGGAAAGCAGTTTCTCTTTGGTAACCTTATGTGCTGTTGATACGAAAAATATGATAATTAGAATAGTATTAGTTAGTAATGTTAATAATGGAATTTGAATGTCAGATTTTATGTTTGAATTGCCTTTGCCATTTATTATTTGTTTATTAACATTTCAGTGCTACAAGGAGTTTTATTTATAATTAGGGATTGGTTTTTTATCATCTTAGAGGCAAACATCTGAAATTCTGTTTTCTATTTGAATAGGAGTCCCCTGATACATATTTTTGAAAATGTTTACATTTCTAGTATGCTGCCCATACTTACATGTTTCAGCATTATACTGAATTATATTGCATACTTTATAATTATTAATGTTTTGAATTTCGCATTTTAGAGTTGGGATTATTTCCTCTTTTTTTTGGCTCTTTTATCGTACTGGTGATTTAGTAGAGAATATCAAGTTACTCAGACTGTGTCTCTTGAGAATGAATTTATTTTTCTTTTATTCCTTTGAGCACTATGCAATGTATCACAAAGATACAATGACCAAAAGAAAAATAAAGCAAATGTATTTGCAAAACCAGAAAAGTAATGTAAAGCCTTAAATCACAGTTCAGAAATCTGCTTCACAAAGAGAAAAGCTCATTTAAACCATAAAGTATTTTTAATACATCTGATTTCATGCTTCTTATCTCCCTCTTATCACATCCCTTTTCTCATTTGCTAAGATGGGATCAGTTGTGTTTGCCAACCCAAAATGCGAAGTACTGTCAATCAATTTTTGCATATATTTTTTAAAATTTTGACTGGATATTTCATGGCATATTTTGACTTTTGGTACTGCATAAAAATCCAAACACTAGTAATAATAAAAAGTATTTTAAAATACTGTCGTAATACATTATAAGTATCTTTAAAAAAATTTCGCACATCTTTTAAATACTTTGGAATCTTTTCATTTGTTCTTTCTAAATGCTGTGAATGAATGATTTTATCTACTGTAACATTATTGTAATTGTAAATATTATTAATTGATGGTAGTCCATTAATTGGTAATGAATAATATCTCATTTCAAGAATTAATTAGTTTTTTACAATTTTCAGGCAAAACCATCTATCTTTAATAATGAAATGCAAATGTCCGCAGAAGATAGAATCCATAAACTTATTCATACCCGGGAAAAAGTTAGTGTGAAAGTCAATAAGGAATTGGAACATTCACTAAGTTTTCGATTTTTTCCAAAAGTTGTAGTTTTCCAGAATTTTCTTCCGGGAAAAGTATATAAAGTACCAGTATCAGTGAGGAATGCTTGTCAGGTAAATAAAATTTTTATTATGAACTTTTCTGTTAATAATAAATTGCTATATAGCTTTGTATATATTTTAAATATCTACAAAGCTATATAGCAATTTATATTTAAATTTCTATAAATTGCAAGAGTATTTTAGTAGAGAATATTAAGTTACTCAGACTATGCCTCTTGTGAATGAATTTATTTTTCTTTCCTTCCTTTGAACACTATGCAATGTATCACCAAGATACAATGACTTAGAATATTTAATATCTGTTCATGAATTTTCATTCAGCATCATTACATTCTATTCTATTTAACACATCAGCCAATCATGATTTTAATAATTTTCTTATAGTTTAATGCTTGTTACAGTTATTTAACTTGATTCTTTGAATATTTTCCCTTGTATGTAGAGGAATCTTGGTCTACCTATAATTGTACCTAGGGAGTATTTACCTCTGCAGTTTCATTCTTTTCATTTGAATATCTTTAATGAAATTTCAATTCCTGTGGAAATAATCATTAATTTATATTAATAAAATATTAAAATAATAAATATTAACAATAAATCTAAAACACTGAAGTCATTATATTGTGTCATTTTTAGATAATGAAACCATTACAAATTACTTACGAAGAATCTCAACATTTCTCTGTTTCCTTCACTTCTGGTTTATTCACTCGCATTGCTCCAGGAATGGGTACAGTCTTAACGGTACACTTCACTCCAGAAGATAAAAAAGACTATTCATATCAAATATCTTTACAGTCGAATCAAGAATGTTTCAAGGTTCCAATTTTTGGTGAGTTGAAATTATAATCAATTTCTCAATTGGTCAGTTTTGCACCAATTTGAGGACTATTTTCTGTGTATTTAGTTAGCTAAGGGTTAATATTGTAAGATTTAAAATAAATATTTATTCAATTTTCAAAATCTGTTTTCAAATCTTTTGTTATTCTTTTAGAGAATCTTGTTTATAACTTCTCTTTGTTTTGTTTTTCTCTATTTGAAGGTAACTAAAGCCAACGTCTTTCAAATGTGTATGAAATGTTAAAATATTATTTCTAGACTTTTAACAGTATTGGATAACATCTTTGAATGCTTTTTACATTTTGCATTATGTGGAGAAACACTCGCAATCTTCTATATTCTTTCAGCTATTGGCCCTCGACCACTTTTAGATTTTCCAGATGACATTCACATTCCTTCAGGTCCTATTAAAATACGTTGCACAAAGGTAGTTCTTGTGAGAAACATTGGTGATGTGCCAGCAATTTTTAGTCTGGCTACAAGCAGGTAAGAAATAAGTTAATTGAGCAATTTTTCTCAAGACTTTGAAGATAAACTTTTTCATATTTTAGGGGTATTTTTCATTAGCTAGTTTTTGTATCTCACAAAAACAATTCTGAAAATTTAATATAATACTTGTAATATTTAATATTGTACTTGTTTGTTGGCAGTCCATTTGAAGTAGAACCTAGGAAAGGAGTATTGAGATCATCAGAAATGATGAACGTTAGAGTATCAGTGACACCAAAAAAATGTGGAAACATTCAAGGTCAACTTAAAATCTGTTATGAAACAGGTAAAAGGCATGTAATTACCTATGTAATGTATCTAAATACAATAAACTGATTTAATTTGATGAGAGAGTGAAATATTCTAGTTGGTCAACCTTCCCTTTCTAACCACATAAGGGGTCACCCAGAAATTTTGCATTGCTAAAGAGAGGAGAGGGGGTTTGAGGCAGTGTAATGCCACCGACTATGGAGATAGTTTGTTACTCTATGGTTATGTGTCACATAGGGGTAGGGAGTATTAGTTTATTGTTGATATTTATTTTTTTATGTTTTCCAACATTTGCAGAAATAATTCTTCTTTTGAGTGGTTGTACTAAAATATCAGCAAATTAATATTTTTGAAACATAAATATATTAAAATTATTAGATGTAAGTTATTACAATAAAAGGGAATTACTTTTTCATCAATTTTTTATTGAATTTGTGAGATTATAAAGGAAATGTTCTGAACTGATATGTAGTATACATTGAAAATTGAACACATTGAAAATTGTGCAGTGGACTGTTGCTCGGCAACTAATTTCTACTTTAATTATCATTAATTTTAATATACTCAAGTAAAATAAAAACAAATTGTTTTTACTGTGCTATAACTCATTTTTACTTCTTGTATTTACAAGGGGAGGTGGTGTTGTTGCAAGCATTACGAAATTATTTGGGAGGTGTTCAAGCATGCACTATGGGTGCATTACAGGGGAGAGAGGGAGTATTCAAAACACTTGAAATTTCTGTTACGTAATTCATGGAAGGCACCTAAATCTTTATTATCTTTATAAAATGGAATTAAAGAAATATTCTTTACTTATTACTCTTTATCTTGCTGAAATGATTAATAATTTTTCCAGGAGAAATTTTATACTCAAAGTTATATGGAGTTGGCGAAGAAGCCAACATTTGGATGGATAAAAGTAGAATACAAATTGAAGAAACATTTATTGGTGTCAAACAGGTGGCAACAGTCACTTTGCATAATGACAGTAACCATCTATTACATTTTAAATGGAAGAAAATGGAAACAGTTGAAGACGAATTCGCAGAGTATGATAAGTGAGTGTAAAATATTGCCCATTTTCTCTTTTGCAATATAAGTAGTAAAAATTGACTTCCCTTCTTGTACACATTAGTATCTCGAATTACTCTAATGATCGAAGCTTTGAAAATTTTCAATGCGTAAAACAAGATTTATTGCAGTTTAATTTTGTTACAATCAATGAAATATAAAGTACCTAATATTGTCTCAAAAAGCAATTACAATGTTGCTTTAAGAAGGGAAAAAGAAGAAAGATTTTTAATATTTTACATCCTTAATATGAAATAATTATGAGGAAAAAATAAATTTTTGTAATTTCGAATGATTAGCACACTTAATAATACGTAATACTTAACATTGCAATTGCGAAATAATGACTTGTAGGGGGGAAAAATTGAAATTGTATCCAAGAGAATAGAGTATGAGCTGATCTTTCTGGAAAATGAAGCATTAATCATATTCAAAAGCCAAATTCACTTGTTTAATGTTATATTTATGAGTTGTTACATTTAACATATTATTTTCCTGATCAAACTGGATATTTGTTGTGCTAGGTTGATGAATGGGTTCTCATTTATGAGGAATCTGGAATCTCAAAAGTACTCAAAGCTCAGTAAAGGTGAAGTTGTTGATCCAGAAACACACACTCAAGTGTATAACAGGATGTATGATGATGAAGTCAGGGCTTTAAAGAATGAAGAATTTCTATTTAATCATGCACATATTAAATTAAGACCATTGGTAAGTATGAAGAATGCAATTCATTTTAGCTTTTGTATGATTTACTGGCATGGATATGTGAAACATTAAACAAGAGAGGGAGGGGAGAGCTCTTTCATTTCATTTCCTGTCCATTAAACTGTTTTATTTTCTTGACATAGAATTTTACTTGCACAACAATTTTTAGTCAGTTTTTGAAATATTTATTTTCGGGTGAAATATTTATCTCTTATTGGCAATTTTTATTGGTTTTTGCCCTGTATTCATCCTTAGAGACACAACATAGAACTTCATAATTTTTGTCAAAATTAGAATTTTTTTACATATTTCATTCCACATTTTTCCTTAATATATTTAATATGATTTCATAAAATTATAAAATGACACTTTGTGAAAATATGCCAATGGCCCCAAAAGTCCATTTGAGGTGGGGCGTATTAAATTAACTTGACTCTGTACTTATAAATTGCAAATGACCAGAAATAATTTTATGTAACACCATTTCAAAAGTAAAATTTAAATAATTGAAAATATAAACTACATTCAAATGTGCAAATAAAATGCAATTTTTTGACAAATGTATACTACTTCATGTAAATGTTGAAAACATCACAAATAAACATAAAAAAGAATGTAATTATTGAAAAATAGAGAGTTGGTGAATTAATGACTGGAGCACAACAGTGTGTGCAGCACAACAAAAGTGTTGGCTCTTACAACTTAGTAAAATGCCAAAGTTTTTAAAATTGTATATCCTTAGACAAACAATAAGGCAATACTACTTAAACATAGAGGTGGTCCCAATATACTAAGGTGACTATCAGTTTATCTCATCACAGTAAGTTTTTAAATGTTACAAGTTTATGTGTAATTTTTATCAGAATTTAACACATTTATGGATAAAATGTATTATTATCTACAATTTTGGGACCCTTTCAAAATTTTGGGGGAGCTACGGCCTCCTTGGCCCTTCTTGTGTGCATGCATATGTTTACCGGCTATTTTGGTAAGTAATGTACATTGAATGTTTCAAAATATTTATTAATTTTTTAAAATTCATTATTATATGTTGATTTCAAGAGTATTCTCTGTTCAGACAGGTGATATTTGGCCAAAAAGCTCAATTGACATAATGGTCATTTTTGAGCCCATAGAATCTGGAAATCATAGCACAGTAGCATATTGTGATATACCTGGCCATGACAAACGATTACCTTTGATAATAAGTGGACTTGTTAAAGGACCACAGTTTGCATTCAATCTTGATTTCTTGGACATTGACTGCGTATTTGTTTCCAAGCCTCATTGCTACGAGGTTGTTATTAGATACCTAAAAATTCCTAAATATAAGATAAATATGTAATTTGAATGTTGACATTTTAAAAATATTTTATAGGTTGTTGTTAAAAATGTTGGTTTAATACCTGGAACAATAGCTTTTCAGCCAACTAGAACAAAATATGGAGGGAAAATTTCTTGTAGTCCTGAATCACTGGGTTTAATGCCTGAAGAAAGTAAAACATTTTTACTCACTTTCTCTAGCAATGTGCAAGGAGAATTTTTGGAAAATATACTATTTAAAGTTATTGAGTCAGATAATATACTGAAAATTGAACTCAAGTAAGTGTTTGGTTTTATACTATTATTTTATAATTATATTCATGAAATACTTCACAATTTTAACATCTCTCTATCCTTTTTCACTACTTGAAACATTTTTCCTGTAGTTATGAAGTACAATTGATATCCATTTTTAGTAATATAATTTGATCATGAGTCATATAAGTAATGCCCAAATACTCAGAGTAAATAGATCTTTTGTTAATTTCAAATTGATCCCAGATTTTGTCACTATAATTTCCCTCACTTCCTCATTCCTCTAAAAATTTCCTTAAAATGAATCATATTGTTAATGTTATGAAAATTTCCGCTCATCGAGTGAGATAGAACTTTTATTTCATTGGGCTTTTAAAACATTTATCATGTCAATTATGTTAACCAATCTTAGATTCTCATGTTCTCTTGCAGTTAATTTCTCACCTAATTAGGTACACTTGAGAACAAATGTTTCATTCATTTTCAACATAAAAAATCATCCAAATGAAGAGTAGATAATTGTGTAATAATTCAAGATTTGTTGAATTATTTTATTATTTACAACATGTAACTTAAATCACTGTGAGAAGTATGCATTTTTAGCTGTTCCTATCTGTTAAACATCAGTGTGAGACACTTGGAATGACTCCTGTTGTCTCAGTAAATAATGTAAATATTTTTATTCTAGTTATTAGTTTGCACTCCAGCTTGATTACTAATATAAGGCCTGAAGATGGCTAGAAGATGGTAGCTCAAACGTTGCCAACTCCAACTCGTAATGAATTGAAACAATAAACACAGCTATTTACATGAAAGCAAAATGTCTTAAAAAAAATGAACTGTTTTTTTATGAATAATACTATAGACTTTCATAAAAATAAGAAGGAAAAGTTTTATCTATTGTATAACTTTACATACTATTGCTCAAAAGTTTAAAACAGGTCATTGGGTGTTGAATGACAAAATAAATGATACAAATGATTATTGAACATAATATTTTATTTTGTTTTGTTTTTTTAGAGGCTCTGTTGTTACTCCTACTCTGAAATTCAGTGTGGATAAAATTGATTTTGGTGTTGTGCCATTCAGTAAGTGCCCCAAAAAATTAATTAAAATACATAAATATTAAAATAAATGTATAAACTATAACTAATCAAATATAGTTACACAAATAAGTGCAAGCTAATAATAATTCATTTAGTAGATGAATTTTTAGCAAAAGTGAGGTACCAAGCACTTTATAATGAGGTTATGTTGTGAAGTTCTCTTACAGATGTTAACAAAGGATGGTGTTGAAAGCAGGGGTGGATTTACTCATAGGTACAGGAGGCATGTGCCTACAGTAGCAATCTTTTAGGGGCAGCAAAAAATAAAACTAAATTTGTGTGGAATTGAAACGGACTAAATTTGTGTCTAAAGAGCCTCTTCTTTGTTACGGGTGATGTTTTTTCTTTTTTAAAAGTTTGTATTCTATGAGTATTTGAACAAAATGATTAAATAATCACAAGTTAATTTATTAATGGGCTGATAATACCTTCTACTATATGACTTATGATAAGTAAAAATGGGCGATGTTAACATTTTCAGAAGTCATACAATTATGATTTTATTACAATTACCGAAAAGGATTCTTCATGTTACACTGACTTGTTGTAGTCAATGTTACTAGATCAGCAATTTCCCACCAGATTTGACAGAATATTAAATTATTCATATCATAAAATGTAGAAATTATACATATTTAAATACATGTAACTTTGATAATTAGTTAAAATAGAATTGATAATTAGTTAAAATAATTAGATTAAAAAAAAAAAGATTCCCCATAGAAAAAATAGAGAACACATTAATTATTGATTAAAACCATATTTTATTTGAGTATAAACATGTGTGTCCAAGTTTCAAGCATAAATTATACTTGTTATTAGATACAACTGTTTTCCTGTTTGTTTGTTTTTTAATTTTAAAAAAGTTAATTTTTTACAAGCATCAATTTTTTCTGTGCCTTCAGACAACAAAGTTATAAATCTGCCTCTGGTTGAAAGAACACTTGAAATACTCACACTTGTTCAATATTGTTCAATTGAATAACAAACTTTTCTCTCAAATATATATCTATGTGTGTGTGCATGTGTGGGGAGGGAGAGATAGAGATAGAAGAAGTCTATTTTGAACTTAAGTAATCTTGTCAAAGAAAGAAAATGTTTGTGTAACAATATATTAATATTATAAGTATAAGAGTAAGTTTATGAAAAGTGTGAATAAATGTAAAGCAATATACCATTTCAGGTTTCCCAGTTTCCAATGTAATTTTACTGCAAAACCTGTCCATGGTGCCAGTAAATTACAAATTGACTATGAAAGGTGATGGAATAGAGCCCAGTATATCTTACAAACAATATGCTGCAGCAAAGGAAAAACCTAGATTTCCCAAAAATCCCAAAGAATTTACTGTTCTTCCAAATCGAGGAACAGTTGAAGCATACAGTAGCTGTAAAATAAAGGTGCCTCTGTTACTATATAATGATATTTGAACTTGAATCAGTAAAGATGTTTTATTTATCAATTTATTTCTGCAATTGTACAGATAACATTGACTGGCAATATTAATCGAGAAAAAAAGTCTACACTAGTCTTGGAATTATTAGATGCAATATCTGAACATGTTTGCATACCAATTACACATACTGTTGCCTTTCCAACTATTAAATGTTCTCCAAATGACATTAATATTCGGTTTTGTTTCATCTCTTATCCTTATGTTCGAACTTTAGTACTAGAAAATAAATCCAATGTCATGGGATTTTTTTACATACCAAATCCACCAGTAAGTAAAACTTAATGATGAGAATCAGTACTGCAACTATTATAACAAATACAGAAAATTAATGAATTTTTTGTAGGTTTATGCAATGGGTACTTTGATGTTTTCTGCACCTATCAGCCATGGAATTATTAAAGCTGGATCTAAAATTAAAATACCTATCACAATTCTCACAAATAGTTTGGGATTACAAACATGCACTGTGAGGTAATGTTCACTATTATGCAATATAATCTGATAAGATAGACACAAAATGAGAGAGAAAAAATTGTATGAAATAAGACCTTTACGTATAATAGTAATATTGAGTACGTGCCTATTATTTTTCATCTGTTTATGTTTTATGTGATGTTTATTTAGCATGATAACATTAGGAGACGATTCTCCAAAAGAAATATGCACCCTGTCTGGTTGTGGTCAAGGGCCAGTTATGACTGCAGAACCACATCACCTTGATTATGGAAATGTTGATTTGTTGGATACAGTCACAAAAGAATTTATACTTACTAATGATTCTCCAGTGCCAGCTAGTTATTCTATGACTCTTGTAAGTTCATTTTTGACATTCATTTCATTAGCATATTGGTATATGGAAAGTTAATCAAACTTAAAGTAATTTGTTGTAAGCAATGGGAGTAAATCAACATGATGATTCATTTTCTGACATCTGTTAGTGTAAATAACTACAAAGCTATGGTTTCATAAAATACCAAATGTCCTTTAAGGTATTTTTGGGTACATGACTCTGCCATTAAGACTATTATCTTCTCCCTCTAGCATTACACCTTGAAGAATCATTGAAGTTGAACTTTCTAAAAATATAATCTTTCAATTCAACTTTTACTTCATTACAACGTTTACTTTTAATTCAACTTTTATATAGTTAACTTAAAATTATAAATAAGCTCCACAAATAAGGCAAAGGGTTATTTTTTTTGTAACTATTTTTATTTCTTTTGAATCATGAATATATTAAAAATTTTAGATTATAAATTACAATGACATTTCTAAAAGTGAACGATTTATTTTCGAGAGTTTTTAGTCTTTCCCCTTTGCTTACTATTTTACTGTTATTTTTTATTTAAGAAATCAATGATAGAAGCTCATTATTTATTTATTACTATATAAACATTTTTTTTTATTAGGTGAAGAAAAATTCACCATGGGAAGTTGCTCAACGAAGTGGAATTTTACCTGCAGAAAAAAACATTGCTGTTGAAGTCAATATATTTTTAAGAGACACTGGAAGATACAAAGATACCTTGCAGATAGATGTCTTTGGCAGCCGAACTCTACAAGTGACTCTTGCGGCTGAAGGAGTGGGAACAAGTCTTGTAATTACACCTGCATTCTGCCCAATATTTGATCTTGGATATGTATTAACGTGAGTGTGTATTATATTTGTAAAAAACTCATGTTTTCATGATTGAATAGATATGTGAGAGGAGTGTAAGTTGGTTTGCATCACATTGACCACACTCTTCTTTTAAAATTTAGAAACAAAATTATTGAAAGAAACTTTACCATTACTAATGAAGGAAATAGACATCATCAAATAACATGGTCTCCCTTACCAACATTTAAAGAAAAAAGTTCCAAAAAAGATGAACCTGAACCGATTGTCAGGTGAGAAGATAATGTTTCTTACACAACCTGCTTTTTGTCCATTTTATTTGTCAAATTTTTCATTATTTTCTATATTATTAGTGACAACTACTACATTTTCAAGATTTCTATTCTTTAGATATAGAATATATTTTTTTTATTTACTTATTTGATTTTTCTTATTGCGAGGTTACTTCACTAATGAAGTTTTTAAATTTCATTGATCAGTGCCACTATTAATGTCATATAATTGTTTTTCCCAATTAATAATTTTTATTCAATTTCATTGTGTGTGTTAGGACTCTGTTTCATATTGAACCCGATATCATGCAACTAAGTGGACGTCAGTCAGCAGAATTTCTTATACGTGGAATCAGTGAGAAGTGAGTATTCTGATGTAATGAAATGAAAAGAAAACTAGAAGTGCTACATAATGGCACAGATTTTCCCATTATGTTCTAGTTAGTTTCTTATTTACTTGCTAGCTTTTCGATTTTTCTCTACCCTCTTTCCATCTTTCAGCATAATTTCACATTTTCTCAATTTTCCAGTCCCCTAATTTAATTATGTTATTAAGAATATTATAGAAGAGTAAAACCTTAAGAAGAAAATTATCATTGAAAAATGTGGGGCCATTGTGGAGAAAATGTCTTTTAAGCATTTCTAAAAATTTGCAATTTTGAGCTCATTTTCAAAAAAACTTGAATTTTTGAGAAATTTCATTGAAATCATTTGAGGTACTTGTCTTCACAAATCCAATAACGTATAACAACAGTCTGTAATATAAACTTTAAAAACATGAGAGATATTTAAAGAAAAATATGTTTGTGTAAAATTTCAAAAATAAAAACAACTCATCAAAACACTTTGGATTGGCAGAGCATTTACCTCTATTCATACAATAAGTTTAAAAACAAATTTGGAACCATTTTTGAGAAAATGTCATTTGATCATTTCTGAAAATGCACAATTTTGAGTTAATTTTTGCAGATAACTTTTGAGTTTTCAAGACACCTCATGAGATATCATTGGAAGTACTTTTATTCACAAATTCAATAATGTATAACAAATGCCCTTAATGTGTATAGTGTTCATCATCAACAGAAAGGATTAGACAGCTTGATTTGTTCCATTTCGAATTTTTTTCATGCCATCTCTTCAAGGTATTTCCTACACTTCTTTTTCCTTTAGGTGCATGTTGAAGAATAATTTTACTTATCCTATGTTCTGGCATTCTCAGGGCATGACATTTCCAGTATTCTTGATATTTCTTTATGATATCTATAACAGGCTCAATATTTAATTCTTCTCTTATATCTACACTTTTTTGTAGTCTTAATAGTGAATATCTGGCCACAAAATGAAGAAATCTCATTTCTGCAGATTCAATTTTATGCAGCTGATGTAATGTGAAAATGAAATGTAATGTGAAGCTCTTGCTTCCATAAAGCAGTAATGGGAAGGTAATAACTGTAAAATCTAGGTAGAGTTTCTTTTTGCACACTTTTGAGTTCATTGTGAAGTTCTACAGAAGTATGTGAAATTGTTCAGCTATATTTCTATATCTCATGATTTAATATAATTAAAATGATATCTAAGTTATTTAAATTCATTAACTTGTTCAATTATTTGGTCATATATAACTTTCTTTCCTCTTAAAGGTTCAAGCCCTTTAAATGCTATCACTTTTGTTTTATTTGGTGAGATTTTCATACAATATACATTAGCAACTTGACTAAACTTGTGAACTGCTAATTGATTTTTAATGTTCAGATATATTCCTATGCTAAGCTAGTCGTTGGCAAAAGTAATGTTGGGATCTCAACATTATTAATTTTAAAAACATCAATTAAAGTCATCAACCATTTTTTAATGATCGCATCCATATATATTTTGTTGTGTGTTGGTGAGAGCCAGCATCCCTATCTTACTCCCTGGTTGTTATAAGCTAATTTTGTTCCATTTCTTACTATTCAGATCTTGATTTTATTCATTCTGTAAAATGATTGAATTGCTTTAATAAGATGAGAAGGGAGCCATTTTTCAGTGTTTCCCAATACAATCTTCTTTTAAGGTTGTCAAATGCTTTTGCTTAATCAATAAAGAATGATAGATAGTATGTTAGTAGTTTAAATTCCCTTTGCTTTTCAGTAACTTGTATTAATATAAAAATACAATCAGAACAAAATTTACCTTTTCTAATACCATGTTTCAACTATAGGCACTAATCCTTGATTTATAATTTTTGCATAGATTTAATATCAAGAAATCAGGAGACCTATACCTCTATAATTTAATCATTCAGATTTGTCGCCTTTATTAGGGTAAATTAGAGCTTCATTCCATTCTTCTAGCACATATCCACTGGACCAGCACATATAAATAAAGTTAGGAAGTTTCTACATAAATTGATTCAATACATATTTCTGATCTACACCATGTTTGTATTAACAGTACCAGTTGCTGTCGCTGTCGTTGTCGTTGTCGTTGTCGTTGTCGTTCGTCGTCGTCCTATCAGGCGTCGTTGTTACGGTTCGTGGTCGTGGTCGTGGTCGTCGTCGTGTCGTCGTCGTGGTCGTCGGTCGTCGTCGTCGTCGTCGTCGTTGTCGTCGTCGTGGTCGTTCGGTCCGTGTTCGTGGTCGTGTCGTGTCGTCGTGGGTCGTCGTCGTGGTCGTCCACGGTCGTCGTCGTCGTCGTCCCGCCGCCGTCTCGTTGTCGTCGTCGTGTGGTCGTCGTGGTCGTCGTCGTGTTCGTGGTCGTGGTCGTCGTGCGTGGTCGTCGTCGTGGTCGTCACCGTGTCGTTCGTCGGTCCGCCGGCGCGTCGGTCGTCGTCGTTCGCGTTCGTCGTGGTTGTCGTGCGTCGTGGTCGTGGTCGTCGTCGTCGTGGTCGTCGTCGGTGTCGTTGTCGTTTGTCGTTTTGTTTCGCGTCTTCGTCCGTCGTCTTCGTGTCGTCGCGTGGTCGTCGTCGGGTCGTCGGTCTGTCGTCGCGGTACGGCGTCGTCCCGTCGGCTTCGCGTTCCCCGCCGTGCGTCCCCGTTCGCCGCCGGTCCCCCGCCGCGCACCCGGCCGTCAGTCGATGGTCGTCCGTGGTCGTGTGGTATTCGTCGTGGTCGTCGTGGTCGGTCGTGGTCGTCGTGGTCGTCGTGGTCGTCGTGGTCGTCGGTGGTCGGTGTCGGTGTCGTGTGTTCTTCTTTCGTCTTCTCATACTTTTTATTAATTTTATATGCTTCCACTTTGGTTTCCAAAAAAGTCATGTTCAGTTTCACTAACACTCCCCCCCCCCCCCCCAATTTTCTTGTTTGAGTTTATGAACTTTTCTTTTACCTATAGCTGATTTTCATTCATATTCCCAGGAGATGAGAGTCTTTAATAATGCTTCTTTTTTTCTTCATTTAGTTGTTTGATATTATCATTCCACAACCTTAGCTATCTTTTTGAAATTTTCTTTTGCTTCTGCTGCTGCTTGTGTTATAATTTATTTAATGTTTGCCCATTCTTCATTTATATTGTTACTTATAGAATTAATAAAGTTTTTCTAGTTGAATATATTCTGGTATAAATGTTTTGTGCTATAATCTTGTAACTGGTGAACTTTAAATGTTTCCATTTCTGATTTGGATTTTAGATGGTTTTCTTCCACCTCTGTGGGAACGTTATGTGACATCTTACTAAGACATGATCATGTGATACAACAACTTCTAAGTACTCTCGCATCCTTTATGTTTATCCAAGTCTTATTGTTTTCAAGAACACAATCAATTACAGAGGTAGATCCACATGCTTACCATATGAATTTGTGAATATTTCTGGGTTTAAAGGAAGTGTTAGTAATGCTCATTGTATATGGTAAATTATATTAATTTCTTTTCATTATTGTTATGAGTGTATTCACCTTCTGTGCATACAATATTTTTATAGGTATTTTCCCTACTCTTATTACCTACTAAATTACCTAATAAAAGAAGGTAATCACATTTAATGATCTTATTTATTGCTGTCTGTAGTTGTTCATAGAATTTGTTATAGATAATTCATAGAAACATCTTGGGTTCTCCCTTCTTCTGGTGTGTACAATGTAAAGACTGAAACGTAACCTCTGTCTACATCAAATCTCATTTATAATTTTTTCCTTTATGAAAGTGCACGATGCTATTCTGTTCCTCATTGTTTTTCTGATCTAAATAGATACTCCAGCCAATTTATTTCCAGGTTCTTTAGAATTATACAATCCAAATGATATATAATACATTAAATGTCATTGTTAAAATTAATATTACTTTCCTTTTGGATGCTTGGTATAGTGTCTAACTGTATAGAAACAGTTGTGCAGCAGAAAAGATTTTACTTAGGACTTAACCTTTTGTATCAAATTTAATCGTTTAATGTCATTTGGCTAGGTGTTGTAAAATAATGTACATGTATTATATGTGAATTTTTTGTAGTGAGCTGTTGATACTGTTACCTGAAATACTCTCTGTTGTTGGGGAACTCCGCTGTATATCATTATATAATTTTGTAATTCTGATGAGTCCTGTAATTGTTTTTTGGTTTCACTAATTCCTGTTCTACTTCAGCTTCTTTATTTGAGAGAGCTCTAACATTTTGTATTCCCAGCTTTAATAATTCTGATATTTGCTGCTTATTCGTTTCCTTTTTCTTTGCATAAGTTGGCATAGAATAATCAGTCTGGCATGAAAGACCATGCCATTCCTCAGATCAGCCCTGAGGAAGAACACGACAAGATGGTCAAAACGTCGGCACTACAGCCTTCAATACAGCATCACACGGGCAGTCAAGATTATTTGTAGTAATACTCATTTTGACAAAAATTGTATGAATAGTTTAGACACTAGTGTAGTTGGCAGATAGAGAAACAAACTGGTAGTTGGATGGACTGGCAGAAATGTGGATGACTGTTAAAAAAACAAATACTTTTTTGGTCAGGGAACACCAAAATATTAAAATCTCATAATCTATTTTCTGCAGCATTAAATAATTTCCTCAGTACTATATAAGTAAATGAGAAAGTTGAAAGGTGAATTCAAAAATTTATTTTATTACAATTTATATAAGAACCTTTATTTTCAATACGTAGATATGTTTCAAAAGGATCTTTTGTATGAGAGGTCATTTAATCTAAAAACATTTGCCCTTTCAATGTTCATTTGCTCTATCAGCTACAATCTCACACTTAGAAAAAAAAAGTGTATTATATTCACATACTTCTTATACTATTTCTTATGTGAATTCAGACATGAACTTAGCTGTTATACAGCAATTGTACCGCAACTTCATTGCAATTCTTAGTGAAAGTTTTGAAAGAGTTTCATCTAAAAGTATAACTAATTATAGTATAATTTTTCTTGTCTGAGAACCAGGTAATATTTCTTCAAAAATGGTTATTTTTCAGAATACAACAAGTCTCCGAACAATTTTTTTGTCATGCAATTGTTGCTGGCAAAAGAGAGACTTTACTTTTCACTAAAATAAAAGCTAACTTCATTGATCCAAAAGTAATATTTTCCAAGCCAGAAATAGTATTTAAAGTAGAAATTGGCCCCAAGGAAAACTATAAAATTCTCTATGGTAAGATTCCATGATCACACATATTTTTGATGCATCATTTATTTGTTACTACCTTGAAATGTAATCTGACAAGTCATGATTATCTTACAGATAATGTGAATATGACAAATGCTACAGATCTACCATATAAAATAGTGCTGAAAACTGAGACTCCATTCTTGATCATGGGAAAGAATGAGCCTGTATCTAAAGTCTCTCTAGTGTTAGACAGCTTAGCAACTGTGGAACTTACAATAATATTTGACACAAGTTGTATTACCGATCTGTACTCCAGGAAGTTCCAAAATGTTTTACAAGTTTCTTACAGAGAACATACACATACGGTAAAAACTGAATTAATATTTAAGTTGAAAAATGAAAATCACTAATATTTTTAGTATGAGGCTGTCCAGAAAGTAAGTTTCCCAAGCTTGTCAACAAAAAAAAAATACACAATTTGATGGGAAAACTTTATTCTAGCAGAAACAACACAGATTGCACTATTTTTTCTCATAATCATCACCAGAATCAAGACATTTGTCATACCATGATATCATACTATTGTACCCCAGTGTTATAGGAATCTGCTGCCTGGGCAAGTCATTCAACTCTGTGTAACTGTGATACATGCTAACTGGACAATGAGGTTTAGGGGGTGTGAGGAAGTTGAAGGGTAGAAAAAAAAGGGAAACCTCTGGGCCCAATATCTGGACTTAAGATGAATGGCCAAATCACCTCTCAGTGGAACAGCTTCAGAAGATCTGTTGAGAGCCATCATGTGAGGCTGAACTTTTTATTGCACAGGATGCGACTTGTCTTGTGGCTTGTTTTGAATGGCCCTTCACAAATTATGCAATGTTGCACTGAATTATGCCTATCATAGTGATGCTGAATTGCAGGTGGCTCTCAAGCACTGGTATCTACGACTCAGTGATAATACCAATTTTGAGCCCACAGTATGAAAAAATCTTGTTTCTGGTTGTGTTTTCCTAAAAAAAAGCACAATGAGTGCTCTCTGCTACAATAAAGTTTTACCATGAAATTATGTTTTCTTTTATTAACAACCTAGGGAATCATTTTTTGAATGTGTTTCAAATTAATAAGTTTTAATCGAATCTAAAAATCTTTAAAAAGAGGAATTAAAATTTAAAGTGAGGTATTTAGTTACATGTAATAGTTTTCAGTAATCTTTAAAAATAATGTTCATTTCCTGAAAATTTTGATTTTAAAGTATTTGATATTTTAACTTCTTAACTTAAATAAATTCAAAATAATGAAATATTTTGATATTCTCTTTAATTGAAAATATATTTTAATCACGATTTAAAAAAATATCAATCACAAATAGTTATTAATACACTTTTTATATAATTTTTTTCAGGATCATCTTCCATTATCTGGAGAAGCAAATTTCCCGAATGTTAATATTTTCCCTGACATATTGGATTTTGGATGCATTCCTAGTGGCTCTGGTGCCAGTGAGACCTTTGAAATTGTGAATAATGGTCAATTGCCCATTAAATACCACTGGTACTGGCTTCCTGACGGTAATGTTGATTATGCTGATGAGGTAATGTATTCACTGACGAATATCTTCAGAATTTACTATACATGCAAGTTTTCTTGATATTCCATTAAAATGACAATAACATCTTGAAATGTTAAATAATCTGCTACTAAAAATAATAATCTTCTTTGTAATATCGTAATCTATCTGTAGCAAGTATTGTAATATAATTCCTAGGCCAATGACCCCATCTCGATCAGGTTTTGTTAAGTTTCCCTGGTCCCTTGAGCAGATGCTAAGATGGCCACTTGTTTTGCTCCTGAACAGTAACGTAACTTCGCTCTCTCCACCCAAGACATCATGTTGACTCGTTACACACAATTGTAATTGTATGTGACTTAATAAATATTATTATTATTATTATTATTATTATTATTATTATTATTATTATATACGTGGTGGAGGAAAATCCTTTATGGACCACCAGTGAAGCTGGTGATGTCGGACTCCTAACTGGGTTACCGACTAAAAACCTAACCTCCGTCTCTTAACCGAAACCGTCGTTAGACACTACTTCACGTGGGAGATTGGCTGGTAGCAGATGCTCTACTTCCTCAGTCTTAACTCCTTCTTCTTCATAACACTAACTATGAATTTCTCTATTGTTTTCCATTTTTCCTGTGAACTCAGCATCATGTCGACCGTGTTGTCTGGGTTTGTATCTTGTTGGAGGTTGACATTACAAACCTCTCGTTCCGCGTCCCATGCCTTGCACTGGAATAATGCGTGTTCTGCATCTATGTCTGCGTGACAGAGACTACACGTGGGCCTCTCTACGACCCTGAAATCGTTATCGTTATTAAATCCTCCATGTCCTGTAAGAGCCTGGGACAGGTAATAACTCACCTCCCCAAATATTCGGCTTACCCATCTCGATGTTAGTAATCAACAGATAAGTCCATCTGCCTTTCACATCCCCATTCCATCTTCCTTGCCATTCTTCAAGGAGAAACTTCCTTGCTTTCGCTTTAATACTCTCAATTTGCTTGGGCGGGAGATGACTGTCTGCTTGTTACGCTTCCTTGAAGGCGAGTTACATCCTCTTTCTTTCCATGGCTATTAAGTCGATTGGTTGTGTACTGAGCAACACAAGCACCGCACAGTGTGTGGTAGGTACACGCCACCCTCAAGGCCATTCTTCAAGTTTTCTTGTTATTCGTCTTGGCCCTTGTCACTATTCTTCTTGCCCTAATACAGTTCCTTCGTAGTTCAGCTATTTCTGGTGTCCACCAATACATTTGCTGTTTCCTCCTCGGACATATACGTCTAGGCATGGATGCGTCGCAAGCTGCTACCACTATTTCCTCCGTTGCCTCAAGCGTTTCCGCCTCTTTCGTCCCACCCATGTTAACCAGCAACCTGGAGTCTTCCAAGGGGCGTTTTGCCTTGTCTTCATTCAAGTTTTTGGGATTTCAATGTGGTCTTCTTTTATATTGCATTTTGACATGTTGCGGCCCGTCCGTTAATGGAACCGCATATCCTATGTACCAATGGTCACTCAGGGTTTCTTCGTCGAGTACTAACCAATCAGCGATGCCTTTGGTTTGCTGGGTGGGGCTTATTGTCAAATCCAAAATAGATGATGCGGCTCTACGGTGAAAGGTGTACTCGTCCTCAGTATTTAAGATGATCAGATCATTTCTTGCAATGAATTCACATATTTTAGTTCCTCTTTTATCGGAGCGCGTCTCTCCCCATTCGGACGACTTACCATTGAAAGCACCTGCCACTAATATCTCGCTTTTAGACGTTTTCAAGCTAGCCTCCAGCTCATCGATACCTTTCTGAAATTTTTCTAGCGTATCATTCGATGAAAAATAGCAGCTATAAATTCTCATATTGCCCACTTCCAGCCAAACAAACCCGTATTTCGTTCTCTTGTGTTTCGTGATACTCAGCTTCTTATTATGCATTACTATGTCGGCTCTTTCAGTAGCACCCTGATACCACATATCGCAGTGAGGTTGCTCACTGATGAGCAGCACGTCAACCTCCCTTTCAGCAGCGACCGACAGCATCAAATTCCACGCCTGTTTACTCCTACCCAAATTAACTTGTAGGAATCGGGGCATTCTTTCTCTTTTTGACTTTATTGAACGCCTTGAAGGAGGTAAATTTATTACTTCCTAGCAGATGATTATCGTCTTTGCTTCCCTCCTTGCATATAACACACTGCAGTTTACCAGTACAGTCCTTGATACCATGTCCCGTTTTGCCACATTTGTAACTTGCTTTACTTCGATCGGGTCCTCTGCAAGCAGTTGAGATATATCCAAAGCATAAGCATCGATAACATCTTAATATCTGGTGCTTTTCTCTGATTCCATAGTTCACTCAGCCGATTTTAATTTTTCCTTTTGGGCTACCTTTTCACCCAGTAGCATTGTGGCTGTTTGCATTGCTCCATATCCCCTACGTAACCTACAAGAGTCGGAGATCTGGTCTGCCGTTACGTCTATTGTCTTGCTCACCGCTTCCAGTACCTCTTCAATCGTGACAGTTTAGTCAATATACTTAATTTCTACTAGGAGTTTCCGCGTAAGGGCACTCACTTTCGCTTGTTCCCTCACCGCCTTCTCCAGAGCCTCGTTCAACACGGCAATATTGCCAGTTTTTTCTAGTACAAGGAGCACACCCGCCATTCGGGTCCTCCTTACAGCCAATATCTTCGTACCGTAATCATTAGGATCCACGGCATTCTTCATCCTCTTTCTGATGTCTGCGTATGTTTCACCTTGCCTAGCTGTCACCTTGAAAGCTGGAGTGAATTTCTTACTTGACTTATACTCTTCTTTCTTTTTTTCCTTTTACTACTTTGTAGCTCCTCCCAGCGCTCCTCTTCTTGGCTTCCTTTAATCTCAAGATGTTCTATCACCTCTCTCTGATTGGTGGTTCATATCTTTCTCCAGGAGTATTCCCCACAGATTACTCTATTCTGATTATCTTTCTTGTCCCTTCTGTTACTCCTCTGGTGGACTAGGTGCCGCCCTCTTTTTCCTTTGTGCTTGCACAGCATTCAATTTATCTTCTCTTGCCTTGACTCTCTCTTTCGTAATTGAAGAGAACTCAGGATCTCTGAACACTGTCTCTTTTCTTCTGCTCCTTCTTGCGCCGTATCCCTTACAGCACCGTCCCTCTCCTTGCCGTGCCTTGTATTCTCGGCATGTACGTCACCCTTCCTCAGGAGGAGCAATCTATCATGCATCCACTCTTGCTCTTCATCGATACCCTGCCATCTGTTCTTTAATGTTCCCACATCTTCTTGTGCTGTGGCCAAAGTTTTCCTTACTATCACAGGATTATTTCTTAACGATTTTTTTCCAATGACAGCTGGGTATGCAAACGTTCTATTATCTCTATATTATTCTTCACCAGTTCTTGGATAGATTCTCTTCCTTCCGACATCCAGTCCACAGCATTCCTTTTCCCTCCAGGCGTGGGCTTTAATTGAACCGGAGATACCCCAGGTGTTGTGGGGTGTCCGGAGGAGGTCTCTGCAATTCACGCCTTCCGACCAAAGGGTTAGATGCGCTTAGATAGATAGATAGATAGATAGATAGATAGATAGATAGATAGATAGATAGATAGATTTATTAAAGTTCGCTTTGAGCTAATGCTCGGTGGCAAACATGATAACAATTAAAATTAGAATTACTAAACATTTTCAACATTTACAATTGGGTTTACTATTAGAATTAGGGGTCGATATAATAATTCCAATTTATTTCTAGCTAACTCTAAATTCACTTCTAGTTTACATAACACAACATTACACTACACTACACTTCACCTCACTTCACTGTATAAGGGCCATGACGATAATAATTATGTCAATAATAATAAAAGTAATAGTAATATTAATAATAATAAAAGCAATAATAATATTAACAATAACAATAATAATAAAAGTAATAGTAATATTAATAATAATAAAAGAATAATAATAATAAATAATAATATAATAATAATAATATAATAATAATAATAATAATAATAATAAAAGATAAATGTCTCAGTCAGTATTATTCGAGATGATCTAGATGAAATGAAGAATATTTTTAAATTTGGCTACATTAGAAGGAAAGCCTCTAGTGCTTCTGCAGGTAGTTTATTCCAACTACTTTAGTGCCGATTCACAAAGGAGAACTTGCCTACATCAGTTCTTTACTTCTACATCGTATTTTTCAAGGATGGTCTCCTCTGCTTTTATAATCTGATTTCTTGTAATCTCTACCGATATCTGCCATGCTCAGTCCCCTCTGTATGTCTTATACATTAGGCATAAACGCGCCCGTTCCCTTCTCTTAGATAAGGACTCCATTCTTCTTTTTCGTACCAACGCACCCGTGATTTACAAACTTTGAGGCCGTTTTTTTGAATTTTATCTAACGCTTCGGATTGCCCTTTTCGTAACGAGTCCAGCATGCGGCTCCGTATTCTAAAATTGGACGAACAGTGTAGTAATATTGCCTAGGGCCGGGCATTTGGACTACTATTTTTTTAGAATACGCATTACACAAGTCAGCGCTCTCCAGGATTTTTACCGTATTTTTAATATGATCCGACGCAACCTAAGTCGCTTCGCAGGACCAAACCCAAATACTTACAGTTTTTTTTACATCGCAGTATAAGTATTAGTTCTAATCTCATAACTGGAGCGTACGTTTGAGCGAGACTTGGTAAGCAAATTAATTTACTCTTTTCGCGATTATATCATTTTATTTCTGCACCGCCAGTTCCATAATCAGTTAGATCGCTCTGTAAAACTTTTCGCCCTCAAGACGAGCCAATACCTCTATATTTGCAATCGTCGCGAAAAGCTCTAACTTTTGATTTTAATCCAGTTGCATTGTATTAGATGAACGCTAAGAATAGCAAAGGCCGTAACACACTCCCTGGGGGACCCCGAGGTTACATCGGGCTTTCGATGAAGATTTGTTTGTTTGGCGCCGCGTAAGAATTCTTTTATCCAAAGGATTATTCGATGATCTATTCCGGCGTTTCTGACAATTTGGAAATTTAAAAGGCCATGTGGACAAGATCAAATGCCTTAGAAAATTCTAATATTATTGCGTCGACCCTACTCTCTTCGTCTAATAGATCTGCTATGTCCTGACAAAAAGCAATTGTCTGGCTGTCGCCGAATACCCAGGCGAAAAACCGTGTTGATTTTGAAATGCCAATCAATTTTCTATTCCAAACTCGTCTAATATAACTCCTCGATTATGTGTTCCATCTGTTTGCATACGACTGATGTCAAACTTATAGGCCTGTAATTGTTAACAATCCTTCTGTCTCCTCCCTTGTGAATCGGCTCTAGGACTGCCTCTTTCCAATTTTGAGGAATCATGCTATTATTATTCTACTTGACGCATTCTCTGACAGAGACGCCAAGTGGTCCACGTCTCTGTTATTGCAGTCGTTGGATGACGACCGCCGGGGGCCTGCTTGCCCACCCCCGACTGCCGGTACTGGGGCTCCGATCCCCCCCACTGTAACGGTTGATCCTGGGGAACCTTCCATCGCGGGTTTCTTTTCGGGGTCACCTTCCCCTAGCGTTTTAACGCTACCGCCAGCGTTACTCCAGTAGCGGGGCTGGCACTTTGCTGCGCCTGGGCCTGCAGGATTTATTTTAGGGTTAGACTCCCCTGCGAGTGTTAGCTTCGCCTGCCTAAAGAGCCCCTCCTTCCCTTAAGAGGAAGTTTAAGGTGTCCGATCATTCGCCTCCTAAGCCGCCGGGACTCTTGCGTCTTCCTACAACTACAAAATTAGATAGAGATTTTGTCTTCAAATGAAATTTGTTACCCATAATTAGTTTTTATGATGGTCATGTACATTGTTTTGAACATTTTAGTGGTTTGCGCGCAATATTGGTACAATATTTTAAACTTAGAAAATAACAAAACAAGTCTTCTCAAAAACTGCTCAAAATTTTTTCTGTAAACTTTTGGTAGGGATAGTGCCAAATGTGACTCCATGAGATGCCATGGAGATAACATAAACGTCAATTTGCTCTATTATTTTGCTTTTTAAAAAATACCAAATTGTAATTTTTTTGACTCCGTGTAGGTACATTCACTTTGAATCTAAATTAAAAGAATGCAGTAAAATGAGAAACTGCTCTTTTTCGTTGAATTCGCTCAGAAAATCAATATTTACTTACAATATATATCAAGAAACTCCTGTCCATCTAGCTCAAGTTAAAACATTGAGAATTCGAAAAACCTTCAAAATTTGGGGATACTTTGCATGCAGTCCTCCGGCCAATTTCAAAGTTTTCTCAAAAACGGTCCCAAATTTTCCCCCTTAAACGTTTGGTAGGGGTAGTACTAAATGTACTCTATAAGATGAGATAAACGCCATACAGCTTTAGTCTTTTGGTTTTTCAAAAATTACAAAAATGAAATTTTTTGACTTGTCATTAATATTTACATTCGCGGTAATTTGTTCACATTATTATATTTATCAGAACATGTGCTTAAAATGATGTCATGTAAGTGTCTCGGAAACTCACCCGTTTTCTATGAAAAATAGCTCAAAATTCTGCATTTTTAGAAACGCTTAAATACCATTTTCTCTAAAACGACTGAAATTTTTCTTGAAGCGCATTGTAGCATAACTTGTAGTGCTAATTGAACTCTTTAATATGACGTAAAGTTAATTTTGGAGTGTTCTTTTTATATAACAAAATACTCAAATATAGTTTTCATAAATTTTTACACGCCGTTAATATGCACATGCACCTTGTATTTTAAGTACTAGTGCTTCAAATGATTTCAAATGAAATTTTATGAAAAAACAAAAATGTTCTGTAAGAAAGAGTTTAAAATTTCGAATTTACAGTAGCACTTAAACGCCTTTTTCTTAAACACTGCTCCAAATTTTGAGAAGATAAGTTGCCATTTAGCAAGTGGATTTACTGTTCTTTAATATTCTTAAAAATATTTCTGTTCTATTATCAGGAAACAGAAAATTTCCAAAAAAATATACTTTGAGAATTTATTTATGGCAGCTGGCAAGTCTGAAGAAAAGCCGAAAGCCGAAACCAAAGGAAATAGAAAACTAATATAGAAAAGTCTGTGTCATTCTGTAACACAACTAGTTCAAAAAAATTGCAAATATTGCACGCAGTATTGCTAAAAAACTACTAAAATGTTAAAAAAATGTACTTGACCTTAAGGAAAGAGCTAATTATAGAAAACAAATTTTATACAAAGAAAAAAACAGTTATCTTTAATTTTGTAGTGTTAGGGACATGCGAAAAATTCAAACAATTGCAATTTTCGAAAATTATGAAAATGGGACTTATGCCACCTAGAGAAGTGTTTTTACTCGATTCTTAAAAGAAATTTAAAGAAAAAAATTGGAGCCATTTTTGTGAAAATTTTAAAAATATTCGGGGGGCTTGATGTAAAGTAATTTTTAAGAAAAGGTTTAAAAATTCCGGCTCTCGAGTGGAGCCAGTTCGGTCGGGGGATATCCATTACGGACGGATATTTGAAGCAAAACATTTTTTTGGTATCATGGAACATCAAAACGTTTTTTTCCGTTGAAATCTCGAAATAGATTTTCCGCAGCATTACATAACTTTCAAGTCTACTACGTAATATTACTCCGTATGTACGAATGTATATAGGAAAGTAAAAATAATTTTGCTGTAAATTGATTTTTCGGTATCAAGGGATCCTCAAAAATGGATTAAGGCTACACTTCGAGTTAAAGTTTTTTTTTCTTAATTCACAAATGGACTTATCCAATTTCCCTTTATCAGAGTCCGGCAATGAAATTTTGTCTGTCAAAAAACCGCCGTTTTTTTGCGCAGCATGCATATCCTTCTCTATACCACGTATTCCGTATATACATAATACGAGAAAGTAAAAAGTAAATTTAAAAAAGGCTCGTTGCATCTTAAGGTTTTGACACTACTCAACAATCAAAAACCCTCCAACTTTCTTTTTCCCGCGAGCTGCACGTGGCTAAAGGCGATGTCGAAATTACACCACTCTTATCATAAACACACCGTCCCAATTGCACCTCGCCCCTTTTACCTTGCCTTATTTCCTGCATACCAGCTCCCGCTCAACAAAATTCAAGAGAGAAGAGCGGCGCTTGCTGACGTTTTCTAGAAGATCGCTCTCGGTAAGGGCCCTGTCTCCCCCCTCTCTCCGGCTGGACGATCATCGGCAGACAACCGCCCAGGATCATCACGCCGTGCCATTTAATTACTACGCTAGACACTTTTGGGGCCCCCAGGCTATCGGCAGGTTCGCGGGAAAGGTTGTTGTACCAATACCATCTATATTATTAACCAACTTTTACACAGGAAATTCATATTTTAGCCCGTAATACATTGAAACATCACAGAGCATCAATCAAAGAGGGAATTCAAGACAGTTCATCAATTAGTTTTACATCATTGAATGAACTCTATTACTTAAATCAAAACATTTTATTAAAGAACGAATGACACCAAGAAGGGTGAAACGTTTCGGTTTAGCGTGCATTCCCTCTAGATCTCCTTAGTACAATCTTTATTTTAGGAAACCTCGCAATACCATTTGAATATGGGGTCCCGCAAGGCTCGATCGTATCGTATCGCCTATCCTCTTTCTGTTATAGGTAAACGATATGCCGTCGTCAATTAAGAACGGAAGAACAGTTCTGTTTGCCGATGTCACGAATGTTCTTTGCAGAAAATAAACAATAAATAGTACGATTTTAGAAATTTCAAATTGGTTTTGTAATAAATTAATAGTTGACGAAGGAAAAACAGTTTCAATGAATTTTTGCATTTGAGATCAGCAATCGCATGCTCCATTAAAAATGAACAATATGCAATTAGCTGATGTTCAGGAAACAAAATTTCTAGATCTCAATTCAGTCAAACTTCAAATAAAATGTTCATATAACAAAATTAAACACTAAATTAAGTACACTGTGATACGCATTCATAATTCTTTCAAATTCTGTCAACCTTCATGCAGAATATTGCGTGTATTTTGCAAATATACATTCCCGCCACAGATATGGCATGAAATACTGGGGAAACTCATATGTAGTACTTAGGCCTTTAGATTGCAAAAGAAAATTATTTGAATTATGAACAAAATTCGTCACCTACAGTTTTCATTGTTTTTTGACTAAATAAATCTAAATCTTCAATTTGTAAACAATCCTACGAGTGGTTTTGGCCCTAGTAGTGTTTACAGACACCAAAACCGGACAGAGGGACGTTTTGAAAATAACAACAATTTTTCGGTATCAGGGACCCCAAATGTGTATTTCTCTTAATCGATTTTCTGCAGCATTACATAACTTTTCCTATACTACATATATTACTCCGTATATACGTACGTATATACGTACGTATATACGTACGTATACGGGAAAGTAAAAATCTTTTGTTACTGCACTTCCTAAGGGAAGTGTAATTTATGTAATTTATATGTTCGTTACATTATAGAGATGCGACTCCATGAAAAACATTGAGTGTTCAGGATTTGTCTTAAATATTAAAAAAATATAATATTACTTTATATCTGTTCGATTACTATTTGTATTATGAATTTTGGTCTTCTCTTAAGCCTCTTACTTCGATTCTTTTGTGTTAATTCCCAATCTTATTTTTAGTGTCGCAAGAAAGAAAGTCGTTCCCTGAGTGCAATAAGTCTTACCAACATTGATGAGGGTCAGGATGACCAAACCTCAATGTCAGAAATTTCTTTGGACAAGCCAAATGATGAAGTTGATTTAAAAGAATTGAAATCTAAAAAGAAACGGAGAGTTTCTAAAGTTACTGATGAAGATATTAAAGCTATGCTATTCCCCATTATTGCTCAATTCTTTGAAGAGGAAACGGAGGAGCAAGCTCTTCAGAGCCTGCCTACAGCACTGAGTGATGTGGACCGTGAAAACCAAGTAAATCATTTTTCTGTTTCATTGACAGCGATAAATTATTTCAATTTTGTTTGTTAATAATTTACTTTCTAATGCAGTATTTTGACATCGCTCCATGGTATGGAGAACTCCATCCATTTGAAGTGCAAACCATTTCTGCTAAATTTTCTGGCCCTGAACCCACAATACAGTGTGGAGTATTGGCATGTATGATTGAAGGAGGCCCTACACAAGTACTCCTAGTGCGAGGTGAAATTGCAGACTTGGATTATTCACTGGATAAAAGTGTGGTTGACATTGGATACCAGGTTTGTGGAATCACGGTCGTATAGAAATCTTAATGAACCTAGTAACACAAAATTGATACGCTTTATTTCGCAGATATTTTGTATGCCATCCCTGCAAATCATTAAACTTACAAATACAGGGAATTTACCATTCGATTTTTCATTTGATTTGTCTCGTAATGAGGTGCCAAAGAATGAAACTACTTGTTTGAAAGTGGAACCAAGCCAAGGTTATCTGACATCCAAACAATTTATTATTATTCAAGTTGACTTCACTCCTGGATTAATAAAGAAAATCAATGAAACATTCACACTTCAGGTGAGTTTTGAAATGTAATAATTTTTATAGAAAAAATCGTGCAGTGTTACTTTGTGGATTAGAGGAATATAATCGTTGTTTGTAATTATTGATTAATAATATTTTTCCTATTGTAATTTTGGTCCATTCAGGTGGGGTTTTTGGATCCAGTCCCTATTTCGCTGGAAGGCTGGGGCGTGATTCCACAGCTATATGCGTTTCTTCCGCGCCCAAAGTCGTACGTGACAGTTATTGACATAGGTTATGAAGCTGTTGATTTACTTTTAGAAGAGTTTATGATAAATGAAAAAAAGAAGAAGAAGAAGAAGAAAAAGTCAGAGAAAAATGATGAATTATCTCTTTTTGGAAGAAGTCTTTCGAGAAGAGAATTAAATGCCCTAGCGAGAAATGGATGGTCAGTCGTTACATACGAGGTTAGTTTTATTTCTTAATTTTTTAAAGATGTTTGTATAATTTATCAAAAATCACTTAAATTTCAGTGACACTTGTATTCGAACTAAGACACTTTTTCAGCATTGCAATTAAATTAAAAAAAACTCCATACTCTCTTAAGGGAATTTGCAACAGCAGGAAACAGATACAACATTTCTCAATTGAGATAGCGGTTGCTTGTCATAATATCATATCTAATTCTATAAACATTGAAGATCCTGAAGCCACAGATGCAATAAAATAATAAATAAAGAAAACGAAATGTAACATGATAATAATGAGATATCAAGGTATTTCCCTTTTGTTTTCGATGAACCTTCCTTCCTCATTACAAAAATGAAAACAATCTACTTAATACATTACATATCGCTTTTCTATGCAAATTGTGTTCTTAGTATTGAATGAAAAAATATCTATGATATAAATTCCCTAGAGTAAAATGATTCGCATATGAAGAGCGAGAAAATATTGGCATTCATATATTAATATCCAAGTAGTAGACTTTATACCTAAGGAAAAATATAAATTCGGGTGAAAGTTGAGAAAAATGGATTATGGATCGTCACAAGTTTTAATTTTACAATAAGTTGTATGTGAATTATGTTGCTTCCACACAGAAAATGGCAACATTCCTTAATTTGTTGTTTATAACTCGCACTCTTAATGTTCATGCCTTTAAGAATGCGCTGTACGAGTAAAACCAGGAAATATGTAAATAATCTCGTACATGTCTGAATGTCTGATTCTCTCTCTCTCCCTCTCTCTCCCCCTCTCTCTTCCCCTCTCTCTTCCCCCCTCTCTATCACACAGACTCACACATTTCATCTTAATTTTCTTCATCAACACTTCCAAAGGTATAAAAGCTCCTCATTGAAAAAAATACATGTAACCACAGACGGGAGAAAACCAAATAAGGATATCTCATTTATTGTATTCGAAAGGTCGCCGTACCGATCTTACGTTTGTTAATTCATTACGTTAAGAAAATGTCTAGAGTATTGGCCCACTGTTTTATCCTTCAGGCTGAAATCATGAGCCAGATACACGGCATTGCATTCGGGTCATTCGGCATTGCATAAGTCACGTTGCAGGTATATTTGAGCGTGCTGACGCACATCGTAGTCCAGATGCAGGCCATAGCAAGATGGCAAACCTACCTAACATGTGGCGCGGAGTTCCGAAAGCGTACCTATTACTTCAGAAAAAGTCTGTGTGATTAAGAAGATTGATTATTATTATTATTATTATTATTATTATTATTATTATTATTATTATTATTATTATTATGCTAACTACAAACTGCGAAATTATAAAGAACATTTTTTCAATTAAGACATACCCAGAAAAATTATTAAAAGTTATTATTGAGTGACATTTATTGTACAGGATCAATATCCTACTGTGGCTGAAATAGATCTCACTGTTGAGAAATTGCTTGCTCAAGATCACATGGATAGTTGTTCATATGCCAATATAAAACTCTGGGCGAAAAATCAGTGCATTCCGGGATTAATTTTCCCACCTTATGACATTGGTAATGAATTAAACATTTCAGTATTTGCCGACCTGCTTTCACTCCCTGCACACTTTCTAATTCATGGATTGCTTGTCATACAGATTTTGGAATTGTTTTGGTTGGCACTTCTGTGTCTTATTCAGCTCTCTTGTATAATTATGGACCTATTCCTGTCACGGGATCATTTCAATTTAATCCCAGGCGTTGGATGTTAAGTGAACAGGGTTTTTCTTTCAAGTTGCCTACTATTACAAAGTTGGGCGCAGACCAGACTGTCTCAATGCAAATATTTTTTAATCCAACCAGAAGTATGTATAAAGAAAAAAAGAACGATGTGGAATTTTTAATTTATTTGGAGGTAACAATTTACTTTTTATTTTTATATTTTTTATTTTATTTTAGATCACTGCGCAACTTTGTGGTCGTAAGTGATCATAATCTGATGTACAATTTCACATTATAAGAAAATGTACTATTTTGATTGATTTTTATATCATTGTCAATAACAGTTTAAATCATTCAATATTAAATACAGTTAATATTACAAGCATTGACATTTTTAACAAAAAAAATACCACATATATATATATATATGTAATTTGGTAATACACATAAATTTAATAACTTTGTGACACTGCGAAGTAGAATTGGAATGCGAAATAGAATGGATATCTGTATCAAATTTTAAGTTTTTCCTTATATCACTCGTGAAATGACATTCAACCAGTAAATGGAGTGTAGAAATAGTTTCACCACAATTTGAAGTTTTATATTTTTAATTAATTACTTTATCTCAAATATTCTTACATTGTATGCATTGCAGATTGCTTATGGAGCAAGAATACCTATACAGGTGCGGGCAATTGTGACTCTTCCTTACCTTGTTGCATCGGTTGATGCAATAGACTTTGAGTCAATTAAATGTGGAGAACGCAAGTCAGTAACAATGACTTTGTCAAATGAGTAAGTCATAATGCGTTTTCATACAGTAACGTTTGTTGCCAGCTATTAGTATCAAATAGTAGTATTAAATCGGGGAAACTTTATTTGTATATCAATGCACACTATGGTATTGTGATTGGTTATATATTTTATTGAGTGGGACGCGAATGATCGATGTTGGTTGTTCACGTTTCTGCTGTGGTTGGAAGGTGTCTACTATTTGAGCGGACAGTCCGTTTTTTTCACATTATGTTCACCATTTTTTCGCTAAATAGAGGACATTTTTTAATTCAAAAGCTTTATGATGAAGTGGTATGTAATCTAAAGCTGTATAATATAAATCCACTACATGTTCATTGACAAAAGTGATCTTCCGCCCCTCTTCTTTTTCTAGAAATTTGTAATATTTATTCTGAGACATTATGTAAATAATTAAATGTACCACACGATGTCAGAGATCTCTTACATCGTAATGCATAATGTTTTCTCTTTTCGTCATATTGAGTTCAAAAAATATCCAGAATGTCTCGAGAAATAACTTCGATTAGACGAAAGTAGACTAAATTAAGTGCGAACATCTTGATTATGACGAATATACTATCAATATATTTTTTGAGTAAGAAAATGTCAACAGTCGTAAGTACATTCTTTTTTATACTAATAGTTCCTTTTTTAAAGAATTTTATTCCAAAGACCAAGAATTTAAAAGTATGGTGTTTGGAATAGTGTAATTTAAATTTGGTGCCAATGTTTTGGAATAATACTTGAAATATGTACTACCTTACGCCTTCAGCTCGAATTATTCATCCTGAAGACAAAATTCACACACACATAATCACGAGTGTCTGCATTTCGTTTTAAAGGAAAAGTTTAAAGTATTAATAGCTTTAAAATCATTAGAAAACTTCCGAAAGGCGTGATTGTGCCTTTTGTGACAGTTGTTGGTGGATAAGTATCAAACAAATGCCAAAGAACAGCAGATATTCTCTTATTTTCTCAAAAGGATCACTCTTGTGAATTTTTTATTGTAGTGATAATCTCTAGATTGCGACATGAGTTATTGAATTAATAAATAAAATGTCGTTAATTCATTTTTTGGAAAGGGGTTTAGTGCCATGTGTTTGGAGATGTGAAATAAAAGGAAGAAGAAGTGAAGGATCATTTACCTTTGGTTTCCTGGAGACCATGACTACCTTACTGCCACATCAGTCAGTTGATTTGTCCATCATATTCAAACCTTTCACGCCTGTAAGAAAGTAAATTTTAAAAAGATGAGAATATATTAGTAATAAGTCTTCAGATCTCGATAAAACATTGTATTTATTTTCCAGGGTCAAAAAGAAACAATTCTGACAATTTTATCAGATAGTATCGAAAAACTGGATATACCATTAACTGGCACTGCTGTGGAGCCACGCGTTACATTGTCTGATCACGTGTTGAAATTTGACCCAACTCTGCCGTATCCTGAAAACTATATTAGAACCTTCAAAGTTAAGAATTCGGGTATCCATCCGATTGAGTTTTATCTCCCTCATCTCGACAGGTATTTTCCAGGAACCAGGGAAGGAATTATGAATATTGTAATAGTGCAAAGAACATGAAATGTTTTCTCATTTGTCAAAAATATTTCAGTCAAATAATGGAGGAAGAGAGAATATTACGTGTACTTTGTGATTATTATGAAACTGATCATTTGTGTTTGCCCGTTCGAAATATCGGAGATGATCTTCCTAAGGAAATAATTTCATTTTATAATAAGTTGGTCGGAATGTTGAAGTCTGTTGATGATGAAGGTAATACGTACTAGTGATTTGTTGGCTCCAGTTACACGGGACCCTTTTATTTCGACCAGTTAACTGAAAATGATGTGTATGAACGTCTTTCATAGGACCAAACGGGCAAAACGCGAAGAAAAAGAAAAGGCGATCTAAAAACGATAAGCCGAAATTTCCACAGTTAGGTTCAGCTTCACAAGTGACATCAGTGTCACCTTCTCAAGTGACAGTTGCATCTGAGGCGCCGAATTCTTCAGACAATATAGAAGAAGCATTACATGGTAAGACGGTTTTAGTTTGCTCCATTATCAAGGATGTATCTAGGGATAGGGACGACTTTTAAGTAAACGAAAAAGAGATTTAAATCATAATTTGTAAAATCAATAATACCACCTTAACAAAAATTGGTTGAAGTGGTTCAAGGGATAAATTGATATCACTGCAGTGCTTCTGACCGGGAGGGCCTAGGGTTCGAGTCCCGAGATTTTTGACACTACCTGGACAGCTAGTAGGACGAATTCAGTTGCTGTCTGAAGGGAAATTCTAGGGTCTGATCGGTAGTTTTCCTTGTTTTTCTGATCAACATCAGGCGAATACTGAAGCTGTACCATAACATACGGGCCACAGACCGAGCGATGTCATTCCTTCCTCCTTCCTTGACCTATCCTCACCGCTTACACACACATTTACCGGCACTACACTATTTCATGTTGGGAGAGCGGTTGGGAACTTAGAGCTGGTCCCGGTTGGGACGGTTCCCTGCTGGTAGGAAATATGTGGATGGTGAAAATCCCGCAAGCCGATATGTAGGTCGACCCTGCAAGAGATCGACCCAGCAAGTCGAGCAAGTGGGGGATCGACCCAGCAAGTCGATCAAGTGAGGGATCGATTCAGCGAGTCAATCATGTGAGGGATCGACCCAGTTAGTCGATCAAGTGAGGGATCGACCCTGCAAGTCTATCAAGTGAGGGATCTACCCAGCAAGTCGATCATGTGGAAATCGACCCAGCAAGTCGATCAAGTAGGCGATCGACCCAGCAAGTCGATCAAGTGGGCGATCGACGCCAGCAAGCTCAATCAGGTGAGGGATCTATCCGCAGCAATCAATCAGTGAGGGATCGACCCAGCAAGTCGAATCAAGTGAGGGATCGACCCTCAGCACATCGATCAAGTTGGGGATCGAACAGCAAGTTGAATCAGTTAGGGATCTACCCAGCAAGTCGATCATGTGGGGGATCGACGCCCAGCAAGTCCGATCAAGTGAAGGGATCGACATCAGCAAAGTCGATCAATGTGGAGGTACGGACCCAGGCAAGTCGGGATCATGTGGTGGGATTCGGAGGAGTTGCACG
>BOPP01000012.1:8052353-8148696 GCA_017312745.1 Gryllus bimaculatus
CCATAAGCTATCAATACTTGTTCAATGTTTAGAGAAAGGTGAGCCCGATTGCATGCCTGTTTAGTTCAAAATAAAAAAGTGGGCTCTGACATCGTTTCATAATAGCTGCACATTTGCAAATGTTGAAAATTAAATCTCTTGTGCGTATGTTACAGAAGCAGTCAATATTTGTACAATTTCTAGAAAAAAATGGGTACTATTAAGTAAAAAAGGGATCTAAGATAGAAAAGAAAAGAAAAGCTAGGCAAAATCATCCCCGGAAACAATGGTTTTCGCCCATTGGGTAGAATTTCGCTCAATGTGGCCAAGCCTTCTTGCGAGGGATCACGTGACAGATCTTCCACGCCGGCGGCGTCATCTCAATACCAAACCCTGGGCCTGGTTGCAAATTTGGAGCTCGCCGTCAGCTGCCCAAAGTCTGCTCTCACCTATCATCTCCATCTGCGCCAGTTGACACCCGCGTTCCGAGACACGCTCGCCCCGACCCCTCGGGAGGCCCCGGAACTTGTTGACCTTGCGTCTGCGGCCAAAGACCACCCCTACCCCCTCGACGGCCTCAAACACGTGGGGTTCAGCGGGTACAATGGCACGACGTTACAGCAGCTACAGACCCCAAGCCAGTGATGCAACTACTTCCAGCCCGGCAATTATCTGGGGCCCCGGAAAGGATGGCCACAAAAGCAATTTTTTAAATCTAACTGAACTCAGTTTAAAGACCCCTTCCGAAAGCAATTTGTTTATTACCATAAATCGGCTAGTGTAAAATTTGAATTACGTATTATAGTTACGTATTATTAGTGTTAGAATTACGTATTATACATAGTTGTTACGAGGACGCGAAGATATTTTCCGAATTTGTAATTTAACATCCGATATCCATTATTGCTCGATTTAAAGTTGGACAGACCCACAACTGAAGCGTCTGAGTCCTACTAGGTGATACAACAGAAAATATTCCCTTTTGGCGATTTGAATCAGATATGCTGATGTTTTGCAAGCTTTGTCAAATATATATTTTAACAAGCAAAAGTGTATGTGATCGAGCAGAAGCATGCAACTTGAAAAAACTAAATGGGGACGTTCGAGTTACCAAGTTGTGTTGCATTAATTCAAAACTTTTGACCGCGACTAATGCGATCAACCTGCACAAATCTGATTTTGATATTTGCCAAACGAGATTTGATTGAAGCAGCTCGCAAGGATCTAAAAGATTTTAGAGTTAACTTTGACAGAGCCAAAACCGGTGAAGTAGAATTGACTACATCTTAAAGCGGAAAAGTCGAGTTTTGCGAGAAAGGCGTAAAAAACAAAAACGAAACGTCATTTCGACGAGCTGTGCGAAAATTGTTTATCTGACAGCGAAAAACTATTCAAAGTTACAATTTTCTTCCCTTGTTTTGATCAGCCCCCGCGGATAATGTGAGTATGGTCGGTAGCCAAGCCCTCACGAAAAATTTAAAATACCCACTCAGGATTTGGAGTGAGAGAAATATTCCATAAACGTCAAATTCCAGAAATGCCAAATTCCATAAACTGCAACTTCACTTTTTTACGCATTGGAATTTGGTAACATGCTTATAGAGACAACTGGGGTAATTCTGATAGTGATCTTTATAAGTTTTGAAATATAAAATAGTGGTGATAAAACATCATGTACTTTCTTCCCATTACTAATGGTTATGTAATCCTATTTACACCACAATTTCTCTCTGAATTATTTTTTGTAAAACTCATTTGAAATCTTAGAATATTTGGTATGAAAAATAAGCAGAATGTAAGAAAGTAAAATATTTAAAAGATATACTTGATGCTTTATTTATAAAATTAGGTTTAGAGTACTTATTAATATTTAAAACATTTGCTAATTTGCACATTATCCTCTTTGAGATAACACAAAACAGAATTGTTTAGTTCTATGTATACATAGAAGTAACAAATTGCTTCTGTTTGTTATTGTGAACAACCTTATTGATGGAACTTTCCAATTCACTGATTATTTTAAATTTTATAATTGTAGATATTGACAATAAGTTTAAATTAATATTTAATATTTTGTGGTTATTTTTAGCTGAAACATCTCCTACTACTAAGTCACATCCTACAGTTGTAAACTGGTGTGTACCAAAACCAAAATTAAGACAAAAAATTCCAGGTCCTGAAGAATTCATATTTTGTAATTTTGAAGGGGATGATGGTGCTGATGTGAGTATTCTTTGAAAAAGGTTTTTAATACAAAGAGAGAAATTGCATTAGCAAGAAATTTGACTAATTCTATTCAAACTAAGTTTTTATATTGCTTCTTTGTTAGGACAAAATGGTTAAAAAAACCAAAATAAAAAGGAAAAGTTTGAAGAAAAAAGCAGAAATAGACACAAAACCTGAAGGTAAGAATTAAGAAGTCTATTAAAAATACAAAATTATTTATTTTGTAACACATACTACTTTTTAATGACATGTTATTTTATTTAAAACAATTTTTACATTTCTTGAATATTTAAATTCAAGAAGAAACAAACATGGAAGTATAAACTATTCAGTGATAAATGAAAAGTATGATAAGCTTACACTGAAACTGTCAAAGTTGAATTTGAAATGGAAGCATTTGGGAGTCTCAGATCTAGTGCTTCTGATTTCTGTTTTCAAATGGAGTGGAGTGGGACACTGTGAACCATGCTCTGTTACGCACAGGCGCTACTAATACATTTCTACCTGAAAATTTAGAATGATTAAATTATTTTCTTTTTTAATATCAACCCTCATTAAAAATTAGCACATTTTAATAGAGGATGAAAACAGTATTTCTTGAGATCAAATTGTGTATTATAGATACATTTCTTTATCAAATACTAATTTAAAAAAATACATTTCTTTCAAATTAAAAATAACAAAATGAATTTTAAAGAAATGACAATGACAATATTGTACATACCTTTCAAAATACAAGTAGATGAATTCCGAATCTTTTGTGAATTACATGATAAACATTTTGATGTATGGTACAGCTGAATACATATTCTCTTTTGTAAAACATGATCTGCTTGGCACAGAGAAAACCATCTTTTATTCACTAACGATGCATTGACAAGAGAAGCTTTGTCAAGTTTTCTGAAAGTTCAAAATGAAAATTATATTTCCTTCCGTACCTTCACTTATTTCATAAACGACAGATCACATAATATTGTTAATTTGTGCAATAATCATTGAAGATAATTCCAAAAAAAGTATTTCAAAATAGTATTTAACATACCTGAGAATTATGCTAGCAATCTCTGGAGGAAGTTTACCAACAATGTCCATTGTATTTTTTTCACTAATAACTTCACTATTTGAACAGCCTGCATTAAGAATATTTGATGAAAAGAACTGCCCCATGTTGAACACTTTGGTGAAGTTACTAGACTGCATCTTCTCAAGCCTTTACATATTTCAGTCCTTGTGATTCACCCCTCTTAGATTTTCTTATCTTTGCAGGTATGGGCAGTGATGATTCATTTTGTTACTCCCCTCAGTAGTTTTGTCCCCTTCCTAGATGAATCACATTTCCCCGAACAGCTTTTTAGTTTATCAATGAACAAATTAAGCTGACAATGGTGAATAGAATTAAAACTTTGCATACATATTTACTTATTTACAATAATAACTCAAGAGATTTCATATCCTGTTCCTTACTGTGAACATAAATACATCTGATGTTTCTATTTCGACAGTTTGACTCATTGATTGTAATCATCTTCTGGATTAAAATTGTTAATTACAATTATGTTTTAATTCTAATTTAATAAATGTAATATTTAATAATATTTAATTTAAATGTATCTTTGAATTCTAATTATCATTCCCTGCTTCATTTTGTTGTTTTCTTCTATATCATAATTTTAATAATGATTTTAAAAAAGACTGAGAGTCTATTAATTTCTTTACAGCTCTGAAATTTGTTTCTGAAACTCATGCTTTTATCATTTTGTTATTTTAGCTCGCAAAGTAAAGACACGGTGGATTCTAAATCCTGGAGAACAAGCCGAGATTAAAATACAGTTCGATCCTCATTCTGTTGGAGAGTACATGTTTACATATCCTATTGAAGTTGTAGGTTGGAGAAAACCACAACATATTACTGTACAAGGGATTTGTGATTTACCAAGAATAGATATGGATCCTGAAGTTCTCTTTGATCATGTAAATATTTGAGAGCTAAGAACGTCTTAATATGTGATAAATTATTTACATTTCTTTGAAAGTTCAAAAGTGATTCTTAAAAAAAATTAATCTATGATTTCAGATAGTTGAAACAAAAGAACATGACAAATTATATAGATTGACATTCTTTCTAGACTCACAGTACTTTGATTTTGGTTCAATTTTAGTGACAAAACCTAAAGATAAAAGGTAAATACAAAATTAATGATTTTTATAAATGATGTAATTTTCAGTGTTTAGTTTAATGAAAGAAATTAATTTGTAGGCTTCACCACATTGCCACTTCTTTTAATATAACTAACTGTTCATCTTTAACTGCTGAGGTTCGCTTTTCCTTTCTTGATAAAACATATGAAAAAGTTGATACATTCGCAATTGAACCAGTACTTCTGAATATTAAGGTATGTTTTAAAATCAGTTATGTATTTTTTTTTGGTGGGAGTAATTTTAAGTACAGAAATGAGTAAAACAATAGTTTTAATAATATATACAAAAATTAACAAAACACTATTTTGATTGTAGAGATACATTTAAAAAAATTAAACAATAGAGTAAATAAATTTAATGAATGTCTTATTGAAACAAATTCTTCAAAATTCAATAAATTTAAAATATTTAGTCAATCTCTTTAAAAATAAAAAAAATACTAAGAAAATGTAATTCATGAGTCTTTAATTCATTATTTTCTAATGTAGCATTATAACAGGTAGTTCTTTTTTCATTTTATTCAATTTGAGGTTTTGGGAATTTGACTAAATATTTCATATAAACATTTGCTCAAGAAGAAAACTCATGCAGTATACAGAGTATACAGTTAAAAAGGAATTCATATATAAATATGTGAATGGTGGGAGAGAGGGAGAGAGAGACAAAGAACAAAATATACATAGTATTTCAATGGAAATACATGTTTTGCGATCCACTATCTCTGAAAAAGTGTTGTTTATTTTGTTCAATATGTCCGTCTGTCTGACTGTGAAAACCACTAGCGCCTAAACCATACATAAGATTTTTTTCCAAAATGGATAATTCCTGGTCAATATGACTTAATTCGTGGCGCAGCAATTTTGAAAAACATTCATTAAAATTTGGCAGTACTTTACATGAAGTCCCTGAGACATTTAAAAATTTTTCTCAAAAATGGCTCCAAATTTTTTCCTTAAATTTATTATAAGAGTAGGCTAAAATACATTTATAAATGTGGCATAGGCTTGTTTTTCACTGTTAATTCTAAATTTTCGAAATTTTGAAAGTTTGAATTTTTTTAGTCTTTATTCAAATACAGAATGAAGATAGAGATTTTTTCTTCAAGTAAAATTTTTTCTCCATAAATAGTTCTTTCATTAAAGTCAAGTACTTTTTTTTGAAAATTTTAGTTATTTTCACACAATATTGCATGCAATGTGTGCAATATTGAAAAATATCGAAAACAAAATTTACTCAAAAACTACTCCAAAATTTTTGTTTAAATTTTTGGTAGGGAGAGTGCTCAAAGTACTCCGTTCGATGACGCCATATTGTTCTATACTTTTGATTTTTTCAAAAATTACAAAAATATAATTTATTTGACTTGTTTCTCTTGTCTTAATATTTACATTAGCAGTGATTAGTTCACATTATTTTATTTATGGCTTCATGTGCTTTAAATAATGTCATATAAAGTTTTTCGAGAATCAACAATTTTCTGTGAAAATGAACTCAAAATACTGCGTTTTCAGAAATGCACAAACGTCATTTTCTCAAAAATGGCCCCAAATTTTTTCTTCAAACTTTTGCAACGGTTAGTGCTAATAGCACTGTTTAATATGTCAAAAAAATAATTTTGCTATATTCTTTGTTATTGTTTTTTATGTGTAAATGCAATTTTTTTCTAATACTTCTCACACTGTTAATATGCACATTTTCAACAATTTGTAAACACTATTTCATTTATGAGTTAAAGTGCTTCGTATGACATGCAATGAAGTTTTTTAAAAACTCAAAAGTTTCTTTTGAAAAATATTTTCAAATTTCATATTTACAGTAACACTTTAATACCATTCTTTTTTAATGGCTGAAAATTTTTTAGTGAAATTCGCCAATTAGGACAAGGTTTTACTCTTCTTTAATATTCTGAAAGTAGTATTTTGGTTCTATTATTAGTAAATTGAAAAATTGAGACATTGTCGAAAGAATACACTTTTGGTATATGACAAGTCCAAATAGCTAGCCCTGTCCAGAGAAAATAGAAAACTAAATAAAGAAAAGTAGTGTGTAACTAAGTAAAGAACTAACTAAAGAAAGTATATGACATTCTGGGGCACCACTAATTTTTTACTTTCTTTTTATACTGTAAGTTAGAGCCAAAGTTTACAGTTGTTACAGAAAAAGTGGCACTAATGTTTTGCCAGAAAATCATATTTTATTTGGTCCCCTGATAATCCGATAATGAATTTTTTTTTTAATTACATACTAAAGGCTTTACATGAATTTTTTTTCTTCATCAAGATTGTTTCTTTTTGTTTTTTTTGACAAGACCATACATCAGTGCAAAAAAACTGAGACCTTGAAACTGACAACCACTTTGTTCACAAAACATTTACAACAATTTTCTACAACTGTATAAAAATTGTAATAGTAATTGAAGAAAGGTTTATAATTCTGTAGTGGAATAAAATTTTAGTGTGTTATATATGGCTATGGATAGGGAAGAGTAACTTATGAAACATGTTTACTTTGTTATATTTCCTAGTGAAGTGGTCAAATTACTAACAGAAACAGTCAAATTACTCTTATTTACTACGGGTAGCAAAGATACTGAAACTCCACAGAATTTACTTGAAAGTGCAAAATCATGAATTTTGATTACATTACGTGAAAACTCAAAAGTGATATATAACAAGTGTTACACACAATTTTATAATTGGTGAAGGATGAACAGTATTTTTTTCATTGTAACAAGATTGGCAATCATTTTAATGGATAATATTAAAAAGTAACCAACTTCACATGCAGGTGGCAATGAACAGAATCTGCCTTTTTTTATACATTACAGAAAAAATATTTTTCTTTCTCTTACACGAAGTATAACTATTGCTTTCTCATTTATGCAGTTTATGTGCATTAATGCAGCTACTACTATTTGTTTTGGGGATACGGTCTATATATGATTGCCTCTGACTGTTTCTTACTGTATCTATCTGACTGACTATTTCTGCCAGTCTCTGTCTGTGAGTGTTTTTCATAGTTCACTACCTGCCTTAGTAGTACAGATAGCTGGTGCCCAAAAGTGCTGATCTTGAAAAATAATAAATAATTTTAAAAAAATTGTAGACTTAAACTATATTTTTTTCTATAATTTTTTCTCACCAGTTCTTTGTTTTGGGGACCTTAATTTGAATTCTATGTTTGCCACCTTGTGAAATCACAGAGAAAATTGCAAAACATTCTTAAAAGTTTTTCCCTTTTTTCACTTTTATGTCAACAACTACTATACATTTTATCAAATACTAGTGTGTACAAAATTGAAGCAGACAAAATTCCCTACAAAATGCATTTTTTAACTTTAATCTTTCTTCATTTTTTGAGTGATGGTTGAAGTTAGGAGGACAGAAGGAGCAAAATAATAATATTATGGAACATATTCAAGAAAATATATGCTATTGGAGTGCCACTATTTTTTAACTTATTCAATGACTTATCCAGTTTAATTTTTGCAGCCTTTTAATACAGATAAAGTTACAGTATTTGCAATGCCAAGAGCTTTAGGGACAGTTACAGAAACAATTGTATGCAGCATAAAAGACAATCCAGCATTGGAGCAAATAAAGGTATGTTACAAACCCACAAATTACCAGGATTTTCTGAAACAAAATGCATTTTTTAAAAGTTTTATGATATGTGTTTTGCTAATGAGTGTTTATTTGTTTGTTATCCATGCAGATCTGTTGTACAGGTGTGAAAGTGGACTTTGAGGTTGAGCCCAAGTCAATTTCGTTTGATCATGTGCTTGTTTTTCGCAAGGACTTCCGAATAATAAAATTAAAAAATAAGAGTTTGGTACCTGTTATTTGGCACTTTATTGGATTTGATGATGCTTTCCTAGAACAATTTGATATCTCTTCTACAGAAGGATTAATAATGCCATTAGATGATCAAGATATTCGTATTGAATTTTTTGCTACACAGGTGGTAAATTCTTTGAAAAGAATAATTAAAGTTGAAGTGAGTATATTTTCAATTTTTATAATTTTTTCATTAATGTAAAAAATATGTTTTTCTGTGAAAAAAAAGTTAATTTTTAATGTATTAATTTTTTATGATAATATTATCAGGTGTTTGATGAAGAAGGGAGGGGAGAGGCCATACACACAGAAAATATACTCATTCATGCAGAATCTGTAGATGTTGTAGTAGATATTTCATTCAGTGATCCTAGAAAGAATTATATAGATTTTGGAAAAGCAAAAGTAAGGTCAGAAAATTTGCAAGAATTTTATCTGAAGAACAGAGGAAAACATGATGTTACATTCAAGTAAGTTAGTGCAAGCATGAGAAAAAAATGCGAAGTAAACTGGTGTTTTTGTTCCTTTTCTGTGTTTGCTGCTGCTGCTTATGTTTCTCTTTCAGTTGTGGTTCATATTGTTAAAGCCAATGAAGATTTGTAATCATTTATTCACAGGGACTACCAAACAATCTTTGCATTCTAAGCATTAAAAAAAATCCCTTGACAGATTGTAGATACTGTAAATTGTGAAACCCAGCTTAATAACTCACCATGATATTACTTTTGTAAACCAATATGCCCACTCTGGAAATATGAAGACAATTGCCTGTAGCAAATCAATCTCTTCTCATCCACTTTCCAAAATGTCAGACCTCTTCAATTCATTTATCCCTACATTCATTTCATGTTTTTATATCAAAATTTACAAAGCAACAAAAAATAATGAACCGTGCTCTCTCATTTAATACAAATATCTTTGTACTTGCAGCTTAAAATATGACCAAGTAATGTTCCTAAATTCTTAATTTTGAATTATTCCACCAGAATACCCCAATGTGATGATTAGGGACCGGATTTATAGGCACTAATAATCTATGAAATATGTAAGCATGTGTACTGTAAAAACTACAAAAATGTGCATTAAAATATACTCTATAAAGTACCACCAATACATTACAAAGTACCAAGAATACATTCCCTCTTAATTTTTACACACAGTACATTTACACAGCACTTTATTCTTACTATACCGCCCAATGAAATTTAAAAGAGTAGTATTAATTGATAGTATTATTTATTTAATAGATAAAAGGTGATCACATTATCTAGAAACGAATATGGATTTATAGATCTCACAAAAGCCTAACACAATGTCCATGAAAGGTTATGGGAAGTTTGCAGACATCAAAACATACAATTAATGACAGCAATTCAAAACCTGTACAATGATATGACCAGCTCTATCAAAATTGGAAGAAAGGTAATGAATCCATTTAAAAAATCTAAATGTCTGAGACAAGAATGCTGTGTAGCCGCTACTCTCTTCAAAATATATTTAAATGCTGTTCTTGAAAATTGGAGATGTGAATATAGGAATATGAGGATAGAAATTAACAATGATACAAATGCATTTTTAACCCTTAACTTTGCTGATGACCAAGAGATTCTTGCTGAGGATGAACAAGATGTAGATTATATGCTGGGAAAAGTAAATAAAGAATATTAATCTGGGGTTTAAGTTTTAACCAACTGAAATTATTCTTGGGGTTTAAGTATAAATCCGCTGAAACCAAAGTGAAACAATCCACTGAAACAACTTCCAAAAACCAATATGTTGCTGAATATCAAGGAACAAACCTAATAATTGGGAATAGGTGAATTAAAAATTCAACAGCTTATAAGTATACTGGTGTATGTATATCAAAGGAAGGTGGATGTGCAGAAGATGTAAAATATAGGATCTCTTAAAAGAAGATAGAAAAGGCGATGAAGGAACGAGATTTTCAAGAGGAAGATTGGGAAAATCAAAGGACCTGGCGAATGGGATGCGAGGAGCGGCGTCTGTTGTAAAGAACCTTGACATGACTATTACTATTGTTTTCTACAAGGAAAGTCTGTCGCTAAATTTTTTTAACAAATAGCATTAGAATCGCTTTCAACACCATATCGAGAACTCTTTAGAAGAACCTCTACACAATTTATGTAAATGTCATAGAATAATGGTAACATATTGCTTTCTTGGGTCTTTTCCCTTATCGTAACGAAGGAGAATCGGCTCATTTCTACGAGAAAATGGCGAGCGACTACACAGACTGGGTGCGGAATGGTATAGGTATTTATAACTTCAAGCTTTCAAGGCGTGACGATGTTTCGCTACGTGAATGCAATTTCACGACGAAGATTGGGTCTACTCATTTAAAATTAAACATCTTCGAGTCTGTCCAATTCATTTTATTCCAACGTACTGCCGAACACTTTTAACTTCACATTTGACTCTTTGCTACTCGTGTTGAAGCGGCTCCAGTCTTCGGCCTACACGATTATATAAAACATTCGTGAGACTGTCGAACGCATTTAATGCTAAAAAACCTTTTCATTAATTAAAACACGCCATTCTCAATTGAACTACGAAACATCACCCTCGTTCCCACTCCTTTGCTTTCGTTCACAAATCTTGTGACTTGGGAGTCAACAGGTTACGATAAAGCAAGACCAACTACAATATTTCTTATAAATGTAGTTGACCTTGGATAAAGTATAAGACCTGATTTCTTTTCAAAACGAATAGTTAGTTTAAGCATGAGGTGACATGATGTTTGGACGTACGGGACAGCTGGCACTCACACACGCGCACACAATACTCTCTGGCTGGCACGCACACACGCGAGCGAGGTACGTAGGACTACCGGAAAGTAGTACCCGTTTGTACTCTGTGGAGCGCTGGTGAGTAAAGTAGCCGCTGGACAAGTTCCAACACGTTCAGTTACATTTCAGCTGTCTGTGTGCAAAGTTACGCCTCGCTGGTACTGACTGTATTCTTTCTGCGAGTGTTTATAATGTTCAAGAAAATTGAGAACGCCGCCATTTGGGAAATTCGGGCTGTCATTAGATTTCTCAACGCAAGAAGTGTGAAACGTTGCGATATTCATCGTCAACTGAAGGTGGTGTATGGAGACAATGTTATGGATGAGTCGGATGGATGGATGGATATTATTCGGCGTTGGTGTCGTAATTTCAGCTTGGGCAGAGAGAACACCCATGATGAGAGTTTCGGATGGCCGTCAGCCATTACGGACGAACTGCTGAGTTCAGTTAACGAATTCGTGAAGGCCGATCAAAGCGTGACAATTGTTGAGATTAGTGAAAATGTTCGCAATATTTCATGAAAAGTTATTCATGAAATTGATAAGGATCACCTTCATTATGCAAAGATTTGGGCAAGGTGCTTACTAACGAACATAAAACCACCCCAGGCCACATACGGCTCGGATAACAGAACAAATTGTGCATCAATTCAAATGGGAAAGTTTCAACCATCCACCCTACAACCCAAACTTGGCACCCTCAGATTTTCATCTGTTTACAAAGCTCAAGGACTATTTGGCAGGAAAGAAATTTGAAAGCGATGAACTGAAAGCAGCTGTGTCCACATATCTCAATACACTGGCGGCAGAGGAGTACGAAGTTGGGATTTAAAAACTCGTTACACGTTATGACAAATGCGTACATTTGTGAGGTGACTATGCGGAGAAGTTGTGTGTATGTGTGTGTGTGTGTGTGTGTGTATATATATATATATATATATATATATATATATATATATATATATATATTCTCATTGTGCTTTTTTATTTATTCACTAATAAATTATACCATATGTAGTTAAAAAGTAATTTAATAAACAAGGAAACCGAGAAATGTCCCCTCTTGTTTTAAACTGCACACATGAGATTATAATATCGAACAATATGAGTCATCCAGAGCATGCACGTAGTCGCATTCAACTTGCTATGTAGCACTCTGTTAGTATATCTACACTACACGTATACATCCTTACCTGCACAGAATGTTTTTTCTTCAGCGCTGGGAAATTCCGTAGAATTTAACTCTAAACCATACTGTATTAGGTCTAAGCAATGTTAGTGGCATCGCTAGACCAACGAACTTTCCTGAACTGAACAGTTTTATAGTTAAAACGAACAGTGCGAGAACGAAATTCGGAACGAAACAAACAAGAATATTCCGATCTACAAAAACATCATTAGAAACGCGGGAAAGCATGTTGATCCCGCGAGGAAAAATCCAGGAGAACGAATAATTAAGACAAGGCAGGTTATTCAGGTTCCTGTTATTTATGGTCAGTCCACATTTCAATCTGAATATCGTGCAGTACTTGATTTTATCATTTACTTTTAATATTTGAAATTTGTTTTCGAAATGCCATACCTTACTTTTTACTGGCATAAATTATGAATATTTTAATTTTTAAAGGAGGCCTGGGTAAGCTTCATCAGAGAGTGAAAGACAGTTGGATTTACGTCGAAAGACTAATTTGTTTTGGAGAAAATTATACGATTCTGGGGCGGATCTAAAATATTAAATTTTATGCTAGTGAATCATTGCTTTGATTGATTGATGTTTCCAACTGCTGTGATCTGTTCTCCTGTACGTAACTCGGGCGGTGGCGGTATTCCTCCTTCGCTGACCTACACGTCGGCTTGCGGAATTTTCCCCTATACTCCATCCACAACTTCAACATACACGCTTCCGATTGGATTCCCGGCATGCGCGGAAGTGCTGTGTATGCCTAAGGGAGAAGGAAGGAACAAAGATGATAAAAAAGATCGTGTGCGTTTCGTGTCGCGTTCGTTAAGTTGTTGCTCCGTTATTTCGCCTGGTCTTGGACTGAATAACTGTCGAAAACCACCGATCAGAGCAACCAGTTACAAGAATTCTTCTCCGGTGTCCGAATTCAATTCAATAATGTAGCAAGCGTCAACATCCGCCAACGTCGGGGTTCGAACACTTGCACTTCCCTGTCAGAGCCTCTGCAGAGACAGTGAGAATGATGCCTCTTAAGCCCACGAAGTTGGATAGCCGTTGACTTATCGAGTAATATGTACAAATAAAATTTGAGTGATACCCAATACAACTGCCTTTTTGTTATCGCATACGTTTCTTTAGATATTAAAACCAATTCAATCGGTTTTTTAATTTTAACCGTTTTGTTCAGAGTCTTTTCTGAAACGGTTGAACCGATTTCGATGCGGTTTTAACCGAAAGATGTGCAAATGCTTGATTGATTTGATGTGCAAAACTCAGGAATTTTTCAAATTATTGTTTTCTCTTACATAAATAGTGTATGTCATTTCATACAAATCTATAGTTTTATTCTAATGCTAATGTAGTTTTGTACATGTGTACTTGTGACCTTCAAAACAAGAGAAATCTAACCGAGCAAAATTGTCAGTACGAGATTTCGTAAAATATATTCGTATTCCCGTTTTCTACACCATAGAGCAAAAGTTTGCAAGTTTGCTTTTTTCAGCTTTTTCAAATAAAACAAGAAGGGTGAGGGAATCCATCACAATACAACATATCTTAAATCCAATTAAATTTCCTACTAAATACGTTCTAATTCATTCCAATTGCACCATTACGTTTTGAGAAATGGCAGATTAAATTTGATACTAGATGTTTGCTTGAAGCACGATGAAGATGCTGACGTGTGTTGGCATTATTCAAGGATGACATAATAGAAGTCAGTTTTGTCAACTTTGATTTATTAAGAGAGCCGTCTTTCTGCGGCTTTACCGTTATCGCCAGTCTAACAATGAACAAAATTATTAGAAATTCTTAAAAAACAACAACAAAAAACCATAATGCACATAATTAAATTAATACAAGTACAAAAATGGTTTTCCCACAAAAAAATACAAAATGTGTCTATTGTAAATATATTATTTCTTTATCTCTTTTTACTTTCCCGTATATATGGAGTAATATACGTAGTACAGGAAAGGGCAGAAAAAAGTTCATTCCAGGCCCTGATAACGAAACAGTGGACATATCCAGTTGCGAAATTAAGAAAAAATCCTCTAACACGTGTTGTAGCAAGAATCACTGTATTGTAGGTTCTTGATACTGAAAAATCAATTAACGGCAAAACGTCTGTCCGTCTTTCTGTCAGTTTTTGAACACCACTAGCACCTAAACCATGCGTACGATTTTTTCCTCAAATGGATGTTCTCCGGACGATCTGGCACCACTCGAGGTGCCGCAATTTTGAAAAGCTTTCTTCAAAATTTGGGAGAACTTTATATGAAGCACCCTGGACATGTTCAAAATTTTCTCAATAATGGCTCTAAATGATTTCTTTCAATTTCTTGTAATAATAGAGCAAAATACACTTATAAAGGTGGCATAGGTCCGATTTTCACGGTTAACTATGAATTTTCGAAAATTGCAGATGCTTGGATTTTTTTCAGTGTCTTCCTACAACTACAAAATTGAAAATATAAATTTTTCCTTGAAATGATATTTGTTGTCTACAATTAGTTATTTAATTAAGGTCACGTACATTTTTTTAAAAAAAATAGTAGTTTGCAGTTTTAAAGAATTCCAAAAAGACGATTTTCTCAAAAACACCTCAACTTTTTTCTTTTGGTAGGGATTGTGCTAAATGCACTTTATAAGATGTCATAAACATCATATTGCTCTATTCTTTTGTTTTTTCAAAAATTACAAAAATGTATTTTTGGACATGACTCTCACGCCATTAATATTTACAGTAGCGGGAATTTATTCACGTTATTTTATTTATGGGTACATGTGCTTTAAATTATGTCATACAAAGTTTCTCGAAAACTCTCTTTTCTGTGAAAAGTAGCCCAAAATTTCGCATTTTCAGAAATGCTCAAACGCCATTTTCTCACAAACAGCACCAACTTTTTTGTTCAAACTTTTCGAGGGTACAGTGGTAATTGCACTGTTTAATATGACATTAAGTTCATTTTGGGGTATTTTTTGTTTTTTCTAAAATTATACAGATGTAATTTTTTTTAAAGATTTGACACGCCGTTTATATGCACATTTCCAGCAATTTATAAACACTATTGTATTTGTGAGTTAAAGTACGTTAAATGACTCCTTATAAAGATTTTTAAAACTCAAAAACTGTTTATGAAAAAGAGTTTGAAATTTCAAATTTACAGTAGTACTTAAAAGCCATATTTTGAAAAACGATTCCAAGTTTTTCACAGAAAATTTGTCACTTAGTAAGAGGTTTTATTGTTATTTAATGTTCTTAAAATAATATTTCCTTTCTACTATTAGAAAACCGAAAAATTAAGAAAATTAAAAAAAAAAAAAGTACTTGGGTGGCGATAGAAGGCAGCTGGCAAGAGTATGTGGCAAGTTCGAATAGCTAGCTGAGACCAAAGAAAATACAAAACAATACGGGAAAGAATGTCCCATTCTATAGCACCACTAGTTTTATTATTATTATTATTATTATTATTATTATTATTATTATTATTATTATTATTATTATTGGAAAATAAAATTAAATGCCCTTATGCTAATTTCATTTTCAGGATTAATTATATTATTTGTACTATCTTCGATTTTAAAAAAAAGTTATTGTATGCATTTTGATTTATTACTAGACTGAAGATGGCAATGTAGTCGAAAGCCGCCATCGTAATAAATCTTAAGTTGACAAAGATGACTTCCATTACTTCTTTCATCCTTGCCTGAAATATGTAACAATGAATTTGTTTACAGATGTCCCATAACAACGACGTACAGATTTTGTAGCAACCGGCTAAGATAGTTTGGAGCAACAACTGTTGCTTTTTAAAACCCAAGTAAAATATTTTCTGCTGCACAACTGTTTGTATACAATTAGAGACTCTATCGAGTATACAAAAGGAAAGTAATATTAATTTTAACAACGACATTTAGTGTTTTATTTACCATTTTGATTGTATAATTCTAAAGAATCTGTAACAAGTATTGTACATCAGCTTCTGGGTGAATGACCCCCATTTCGATCAGGTTTTTGTCCAGTTTCCCAGATCCTTGAGCAAATGCTGAGGTGACCCCTTGTTTTGTTTCTGGAAAATGTAACTCCAATTTAACTTCTCCCATAGCACGTCACACCCAGTTTTTAACTGTTTTGACGTAAATAAATAATAAACATTTATAACCGGGAGGTCCCAGGGTGTGAGTCCCGAGTGCCACATTTTTGACAATAGCTAAATGGGTCGAATCCAGCCGCTGCAGCGCGCTCTGGAGGACAATTCTAGCGGCCGGTTCCTCTGATTGGTAGTTTTCCATTGTTTCTCTGATCAAGACTAGGTAAATGCCAGATCACAACCTTAACCAACATTGACGGACTGCGCGTGATGTTTCCTTGTTCATCCTTGTCCCCTACTCTCCTTACTCAAATAAACTTACTAACACACTAAACTTCCGTGTCTGGAGCTTAGAGTTTGTTTCGGCTGGGAAGATGTTCCACAGGTGGAAATTCCCTCACAGGTCTAATGATCAAAGCAGTTGACGTGCCTGGAAACACTAAATAATCAATAAGCAACGACGGTGGTAGAAATGGCGATCTCTCTGAACAGTTAACGCCATTTTACTCCCTAAACACATTCTAGTAAACACCTAGTAAAATTTATTTGGTGTGAAATCCAGCTAATCATGAAATTTTGGATATTTCGAACAAAATTCGGAATGGAGGAAAAATAAATGAAATGCTTATTTGTAGTGTAAAGAAAGGATTTTGTAATTACTTACTGTAGAACTGAGCAACTAGTTATTGAAACACAAGTTGTCGAAATGAAATGTGTGTTGCACTTGTAACTACAGTGCACATCACACGTTTATATAGTAGTAATTTTCACTTAAAGGAACTTGTAAAAATAAAATCAGTAATAGTTTTTCGTAAGGAACTGAATCTGGTTGATGATGCGATGTCATACGATCGCTACGTTTCGCTGCCATTTTTTCACATCGCATGCTAATTTGCATTGTCTGGTAATCCTACAGATGAATTAGTATAAGTACGGTACATTTTTTTCGGATAATAGGAACAGTTCCGAGTCCGAACAGAGCACACCTCCAATTAATTCGGATTACTTGGGTTCTACTGTGTTTTTGAGGTTTTTAGGCGTGTATTGTGAAGTTTTATTTATCAAATAGGGGGATTTCAAAAATAAAATCCTTAAAATATTTTAATAGAAATAAAACTCATGGATGTTTTCTTCTTCTTTTATTCCAAAGTTTGTTGAACAATTAACCCAGATGTGCCTGAAAGTTTTGTGTTTGTTTTCGATGATTATTTTGGTTTAATTATATTAAGAATAGTTACATATAGTTATTGCTTAGATATTTGTATGGCTGAACTTATTGTACTATATATTGTAATTGATAATTAAATATAATTCAATTGTATTTGTACATTTTGAGAATTCCACTTATTTTAAGTACATATATATTTAGCAAATCAAAACCTAATGTATTTTGAGTATATATTTAAATTCTTATTTACAAAGAATTTTGGCAAAGTATTTAAATAGTAAATTTAATTTTGCCCAATCCTACTAGATATACATTTCATGGTTTAATGAATTTGTAGACACTAACCTTAATAATGATTTCTTGATGATTTTCTAAACCAATAAGTTTTGCAACCCCCAAAATGGCCTATTTTCAAAAACCCTCAAACAGCAAAAGACTTGTACCTTCCTAAATGTACCTCACCCCTCCTGAAACTAAACACTATCTTCTTGTAAACCCAGAGTTTTAGAAATATTTATATTGATTTGAAATATTTGCAGGATGATTTATTGATTAATTTCAGGATAGAAACAGATATCCCAGCAAATGTTAACATCCCAAATTTACAAAAAGTAATATATGTGAGACCAGTTCATGGAGTCTTGGCTCCTTATGAAAAGGCTTCAACTTTGGAAGTAAGTTAAAAATACATAAATATTAAGAAGAACAAAAAATATTGATAATGCTATTTAATGATTTTTTCGTTACTAGAGTCCAACAGTTACACGGAATAAAACAACATATTTTAAATCTTCACAGATCATTACTGATAGCCTTACAACCCTGAAGTAAGCTAGCCCAATTTCATTGTAGTACATCTGAGAGACTTAATTTTAATTAGTAATTATGTGAAGATTAATATCTTCACATTATTGTTGACACAGATCCCTTCAGGAAAATGAGTGAAAACACCAATAGTGGTCACAATTAAAAACATTTTCCTAATGTTCTCAAAATTCTTGGGCAACAGAAATTAAATTCGTAATGTAAAATGCAATGGGCGATTATCTGAATAGTTCCCTGAATTCTTTCTGAATAGTTTTCTGGTCTAAAAATGGCCAATTTTAATTTATTACCAAAGCCTGATTATGTTTCAGTAGTAGCTGTCTGAAATTTTCATTGTTAGCGGTCATATACTCAACTGTTTAATGGCAAATCAATATTCTATCCCTGAATATGTTTGAGACCGAACAGCCCCTAAAAGCAGTGTATATTTTTGCAGGTGATATGCACACCTACATTTGAAGTGTACTTATATGCAGTTCCAATTTTCAAGTGCTATCTTTTAGATGGACAAAATATTGTTGCTACAATACCAATTCAAGTATCAATTTCAGCTCAATGGTGCAGGTAACCTTTTTCCTCAATCAAAAACAAAATATAATTTGAGATTCATCATTGTCAATTCTATTTCAGAAATGCACTGATTGGTTCTATGTTACTATTTTAAACTTACATTAAAATATAATTGTAAAATTCATGAATTGTAAGTAGCTTACTAAATTAACAAATAATGATTGAAAATTCATCCAGTTTCTTAGAGATGCTCAGGCAATATAGTATTTTTATAAAATTCACATTGCAGAAATGACTGTTAAAGCTTATGTTTTTAGATGATGGAATGAAATGAAGCTTTTATTTTAATTCTTACTGAAAAGTTTTGAGCCTATTTTTCTAACATACATATTATAATGTGGTAGATAGTCATAAATTGATGTTGAAAATCAATTTTGTTTTTGAAGCAAATAACATATAAAATATAATTATTGTGTAGGTTTTGGTTAATACAGGTTTAGTAAAGTTTCCTTATTCAATTGAATAATATGTAGGCCATTCCTTATTTTATTCTAATGAATAGTGTGATTTACCTTATTTGTTTTAGGTACGAAATCTCACCTAAACCAGATATGAATTTTGGAGTTATACCAATAGGAATAAAAAAGGTGTTACCTTTGACAATTAAAAATATAGGAGTTTGGGATATAACATACACTGTTAATAAAGTTGGAAAGTCTGTTGATGAAGATGTTGAGAAAATGGCTAGTGACGTAAGCCCAATGTCCAACCCATCAAAAGTGATTAATCTTCTATTTTTTATTAGCATATTACTAGTGAGAAGATTTTTAAGGGAATTACTTGCATAAATTCATCATTGAAGATTACTTTCAGCAAATACTGTTACAAGTCTTGGGTTTGTGTGTAGGTGAATGTGAATATTTTCCTTTCACCGTACAGTTCTTAATTTTTTTGGGAAACCGACAAACAATAAAAAAACAAAACACAATGAAACAGTATAATTAGAAATGGAATTAACTAGTATCTTTATCTTTTTCCACAACAATTTTTATGTGCATTTCCACTATACCTCTACTTATGTTTAACTTTTTTCGTGACTAAGAATGGTAATTTTTCTCTTTTTGAATTGAAAGTTTTCCCTTTAAATTCTGATAGCTTCATTTAACAGAAATATATAATTCACTTAAAATGTTGATATTGATAAGAATGTGTTTCTTAATTTTTAATATAATAATATTTTTTAATAACATATCTGTTTAAGTAAATTGTAATAGTTAGTGAATTTCACAGTTATAGGAATAGTACATCTGTTTCTTTCAGTCATTTGCTCCTGATGGTAGCAAAGGAGCTGATAGAAAAAGTGAAAAAGAAGAACGATCCTCTTTGATTAAGAAAACAAGAAGGTATTTCTTTTTTAACTGGTAGACAGTTTTCAAATGCAATGTTTTTTCTTTTAGGAACAATTTTGACAAATTGGTTGTGCAGTTTCAGGCATGAATCATCAATAATGCGGTGTGACCAATTTACAATTTTATCTAGATCGGGTACTGTTACTGCTGGTGAAGCTACCACTATAGAAGTAGAATGTCATGTGGAGCAGGAGGGATCATTCAATGAGGTTTTTATTTCAGTTAATTCATTACATTAGAAGTAATATGCTCCACAGAGGCATGTGCATAGCAGCAGGGACATGAGGGACATGACCTCCCTGGAAAATTTGAAAGGGTCTCTCTGGCCTTTTGTAATAAAACATTTAATTTAAATTAAAATGCTAAATCCCTAATAAAAATGACCTAAAGAACATAGCGATATATTTTAAAATTTATGATGACAAACTGATGGACACATTAGACTATCTGTAATACATTGTTGTTGTATTTAGTTTTTCACTGTATATTATTGTCTTATTGCCTAGTCACTAGGGATATAAAATTTGAAACATATCCCCATTCTACATAGTTGTTACAGTTAACACTTGTACTTAATAGTTATTAACTAGATGACTTGCTCTTTTGTGATAATTAAAATAAATGTGTACATAAACTGACAAAATATTTTTATAGAGTCAAGTTACAAGTCAGTGTTAACTCGTACAACTGTCCCAAAATGTTAACAATATTTGAAGAATTCAGAGAAGAGACAGAAAATTGTTGTTCAAGTCAAATGTCATATGCACGTAAAAAAGATGAATGGATAAGGGGGGAAGCAGAAATGTAGTTGTCTCCTCTTGTTTTATGCTGCACATGTCTATGATAGTCTATGAACTACCTAATAGCGTAATCATGAATATGCTGGGTTCATTTCAGGGCATTAATTGTATCGATAACAATTTTCAATTTTCAAATCCTTTGAAAATTGGAGGTACTTTACATGAAACTCCTGCAACATTTCAAAAATAGCTCCAAATGTTTTGAAAGAATAGAGCAAAACTTACTTATGAATGTTTTTCACTGTCAACTTTGAATTTTTGAAAATTTCAAAAGTTTGAAACTTTTTTGGCCTAATCGTATTACAAAATTGAAGATGGAAGAGATTGTTCCTTCAAGTAACATTTTTTCTCAATTTTTTCTACATTGTTTAGAAAATTTTAGTAGTTTTCACGCCATATTGCATGCAATATGTGCAATATTTAAAAAAATAACAAAAACAAGATTTTCTTGAATGGCTGCAGGTTTTTGTTTCATAATTTTGATAGTGCTAAGTGCATTCTATAAGATGACATAAATGTCATTCTGTTCCATTCTTTTGTTTTCCCCCCAAGATTACAAAAAAATAGATTTTATACTTGTTTCTCATGCAGTTAATATTTTCATTAGCGGTGATTAGTTTGGTTTATAGTATTTACAAAAACGGCTCCAAATTTTTTCTTCAAACTTGTCATACAGGTAGTGCTAGTGTCACTGTTTAAGATGACATAAAAGACATTTTGCTGTTTTCTTTTGTTGTTTTTTTCTTTCAAAAATTACACAAATTTATTTTTTTAATATCTCTCACGCTTTTTATATACACATTTCCAGTGATTTGAATACATTACTGCATTTGTGAGTGTAAGTGCTTCAAATGACTTCCAATAAAGCACTTCTAAAATTAAAAAGATTGCTGTGAAAAGAACTTCAAATTTCACATTTACAGTAACTCTTAAACAATATTTTCTTGAAAACAGCTCCAAAGTTTTCAACGAAAATTTCCATACAGGACGAGGTTTTACACTTCAACAACATTCTACAAGAAGCACTAGTTCATGATCTTTATTCACTTCTGCCCTTCGGAATCTTGTCATCAGCCAGCCGCACACGCCACATGTACCATAGCATGCTACACCTAATTTTAATTTGCAGTAGGTTCAGTTACGCATGCAGCATGTGTGATTTCCAATCTGAAGGTCAAACGTTTGCTTTTTGTTCTGGGGCATTATACACTTCCCAGGATTTTGAGATGTTGACTGACATCATGGGACCACACTCCCCTCTGCACTCCGCAGCTTGTCGCTCATGAGCAATGGTTTGTCTTCACCTATGCTGAAGCATTAAGCCTCTGAAATGACAATGCAGATACACCAGACCCGCATTTCAGGCGTTTGTTCTCTCTTATTCGATTGCAAGAAAATTATGATATAATTATTACTCATGAGAGTAATTTTACAAATAATAAATATATTACTGTACCAAAATATTTAATTGTTACACAAATACGCTAGGCTACAACTATACTTAATAGAAATATAAATGAAATTGTTGAATAATGTTCGTTATGTCTTATCTTTACAGATGATTTCCATTGACATTCCAGACAAAAATATGGATAATCCATTACCAGATATCATTGAACTAGTAGCTGTAGCACGTGCTCCATTTATTGATTTTACTTCTCTGGCTTCAATTTTTGAAGAACATTATGTGTGTGAAACACTTGAGGATATGGACTGCCCTTGTGATGTATGCATAAAATTGGTATTATTTTAAATGTAGGGACATAATTGTACACAGTCTTAAATCTTTTGAAATAATTATAGGCATAAATATAATCATTGCCAACATTATTATTTATTATAAGAGCATCTTTAGATGGCTTAGCCATTATTATCAGTTTCCTGTGTTTGGAAGCCACAAAGCGATTACATAGGTTTGGGTGAGCCTAGTGTCTTAAGTAGCAGGTTGTAGGGTGTAGGAGGAATTTTCATATTAAATGCCAACGACAACTCACTTCTAAACCAATATTCTTAAATCTTTTTATTATTGGCATATTTTTCAATTCTTTTGTAGGAAATCTGCATTATTTTAGGATCTAAGGAAAAATTTAATTTTCCATTCTATATTTAACTGCAAAATTTCTAATAAAATATTTGCAAGTGGACCATGGTTCAAAGGTATCTGGATCTGCAACCACCTAACCTTGTATCTCGGACTATCCACTTTATTATAGACAAGGAATAAGAAAAATGAAGAGTGGAATCAAAAATATTGGGAATCATATAAATTTTCTATAAAACATTGAGTCTGTCCATCATAACTTTTCTTCAATGTCCTTTTTTTCTTCTTTTGCATTCCTTTTATTTTTATTTAGGCGCACTCTTGGGATTAACTTTGGCATGATTTTGTTTTTCTGAATAATTGAGCTTGCATTTCGTTTTTCTCTGGAGTATCAGTGTTTGTTATTTTTTTAGTAAACGAGTGGCCTATGGTACAAGGTAATAAAGTGGCTCCAGGTGTAATGACTGTGTTCCTTATAAAAATCTATTCATGTAGATAACAATATCATTGAATTGGTTTCTTTAAGTTAATAATACTAAGCAAAAAACTTTACTTCTGACATCACAAAGTAAATTTAGTGAAATAACTGCTTTCAGAATAAATGTAAATCCAGATAAACAAGTCATAAATAAAAGTGACAGTGTTGCCACAATATCACACTCAAAATACATGTTCTTTCTCTGTCAGTTTTTTTTAAACCACTGCTAGCTTGAGGAAGAAGGTGGCCTGGGGGACAATGGTTTACCCTATTTAAAATAATTCTTTGAATTTTTTTCTGTTACAGATTCATAACCACAATATATTTATAAAAAGTGAAAATAAATTTTTGTTCGCAAATACCTGTTTGGGAACACCCAATGTGGCTCGTTTGAAGCTGTACAATCCTGGGTTAATACCCTGTGAATTGAATTCACAAACTCGGCAGACACCATCACCCTCCGCAAAGGCTCTTGTGTCATCCAGTTCAAAATCTTCAGAACCAGCATTTACTGTGAAGCCTACTAAACTTTGTATAGCTCCATACAGCACTGAGTTCTTGGAAGTTACATTTCTACCTCCACAAATTGGGGTTTGCATCCCTTCTAATTAACAAATTTTGCATAGGTAACAAAATAGAAAATTTGATTTAAATAAAGTTTCTTTTCAGATCTTCAATGGCATCGTAGAGATGAATCTAGAATCATCTACTCAGAAGGAATGTAAATTTGTTTTGCAATTGGCTGGTGAAGGTTGTGTGCCTATTGTAACTATTATTGAGCCCCAGCAATATGCATCTTCTGAAAGTAGTGATTTAATTTTTTTTCCCACACTCCTTGGCAAAAAATCTACCCAGAAATTAAAACTTAAAAATACTGGATCAATTTCATGTTATGTAAGGAAGTATTTTGTTACTTTAAATTATATCAATTTTCCTAATCATGTTGGGCCTATGAGTAAACTCAATTTTGAAATGCCTCATGAATGCATATTAGAAGTAGATTCAACTCAAGTCAGTTTTAATCCAAACTAAGAACTACATTTACTTATTCTGAAGAACAGTAAAAGAAAGAAACATTGGGTGCGGAGCACAGTGAATTGCGTTGTTTGTTACCTCATCTCAAAACTTTGAATATGAAAATAATTACGGTACATTTTGTACATTCATTCACTTCACAAACAGGATTCATGAATCTATTAGTTGTTTTAACAATAATGCACAGAGGAACTGAATATTTCAAATAACCTTTTTACTTGTTATCTTAAAAATAAATCAATTAGTCACCTGCTCAGATTGTCAGAAACACAAATTCAAGAATAGTTCCTTTTTATTGCAAATTAAACTACGTACTCACATCTCATATATTCAGGAAAAAACAAATAAACAAAACCAAAGAAAATGGAGTGTCCCAGCAATGTAAATTTTGTCATCACATTGTGCATCACCCTATTTAATTTGATTAGACTGACATTAAATGAACTTTGCTTCAATGTGTAGAGTGTGACTTTTCAAATTGGCTTCTCTCTTCAGCCATCATTAATTGTTTTAAATAGTCTGCTTTCATTTGTTCTTGAAATCTTGGGATCTTGATTCACACCTGAATTTTGATAAATGTTTGAATTATTTTTATGATATTTAAATGTTTAAATTATTTCAGGTGAGATTAGATTTAAATGAAATGGACAAATCCATGTTCGGAATAATCGGAAATGAGAAAACACTACCTCTGATAATAAATGAAAGCCCTGAAGGTAATTTTAATATTATTTACTTATTTATTTACCGAACATGGTTCCTGGTATTAGGATCTCAGTTGGTCTCAAAATATTTTTTTCAGTAACATCGCTTCCTAGGAATATACCAATTTGTTTGATTCCAATAGCGAGTGTACAAAGTTTCATCTCTCTTGCTTAACAGGAAAGTTTAAATGTAATGCCACAAACATTTTAAAAACTATAGAAATGCAGACTTTTAAGAAATTATTCAGAATTTTTATATGCTTACCAATAAGTTAAAAATTCTTTATTATATTCCTATGAATATTTTTACTTAGAATACAAAATACAAAATACTGTAAATACAAAATTAGTATTAACGATATCCTTAGCCACTTCTAACTTCAGATAAATCAAAGATAAAATGATGACCACATGACAGTTACTGTATGCTCATAATATCTGCTTAAAAGATTAACAAAATCCTGAAAGATGTAAACTATTGGTTCAATCACTCACGCTTTAGTAACCGCACATGCTCTCTTGCATTTGTAATGGTTACGTGATATAAGCCTACAATAAAGCAGTTTTTGTCCATATAAACACATCTCAGATATCATTTATAAGACTCATTACAAATTGTAGAGCATTAGGTGCGAAAACTTAACTTTTTTGAAGTTTATATATAAACACTAATTAGACAATAAAAAACTGTTTTTCATAGACAGCATCATACTTTATCCAACAATAAGAAGAAATTGTGGAATTCTCCGAATTTCAAACTGATCGTGCCATTATCGTTTTACGATGTGATGTCTCTTGAAGTCTCTAGCAAGTGCAGCGTGGGAAATTCGTGTTTGCTATTTCGATTCAAAAATTACGGGAAATTACTCATATGTTTAAAAAAATGTACATGACATTATTTAAAGATCTAATTCGAAAGGAAATATTTCATTAAATAAACTAGCACATACGTTCTCGCATTATTTTTAACTTTTGCAAATGTATTGCATTTCTGAAAATGCGTACCTTTAACTCTGGTTCACTCAAAACTTTTGAGATAAGTCTTAACAAAGTATTTACAGATATTGTACTAATAAATCTGATAATAAGTGCCTCTAATGTAAGTACTAACTTGAGAAATATTTAAATAAATACTTATACATTTCACTAATTTTTGAAAAAAACAAACAAACAACAAGAATACACCACAGTTGCATTTATTTTGTATTATTCAATGCATTAGCTCTATCCAAACAAAATATCAAAGGAAAAAATTGGAGCCGTTTCCGAGAAAATGGTATTTAAACGTTTCTGAAACGTTTATAATTTTGAGATATTTTCACTGAAAACTTTTGTGTTTTCAAGAAAGACATCATTTAAAGCACTTATACTCACAAATGCAATAATGTTTCTAAATTGCCGGTAATGTTAATATTAACGTGTAAGAGATGTAAAAAATACATTTGTATATTTTTAAAAAATAAAAAGGATTCAGAGAAATGATGTTCATGTCATCTGTTGCAGTGTATTTAGCACTATGCCTCCAAAATGTTGATAGATAAAAATTTAGAGCCATTTTGAGAAAAACATATACAAGAAAGTAACTGGTGATGTTAGAGAATGGAACAAACTTTATCGTACTAGTTAGTTTTCTTATTTCTTTAGTCTGGGCTTTCTTTTCAGATTAACCTCAACCTCATCTCAAGTGGTGTCTAAAGAAAAAAAATTTCAATTTTTCAGTCCTCTAATGATATAGTTGAAAGTAAGACTTTAAGAATACTACAGAAGTTTAAAACCTGGCCTTGTATGCAAATTTTCGTTGAAAGATTTAGAGCCATTTGGGAGAATATATCGTAAGTATTTCTGAAAATGCGCATTTTGAAGCTCATTTTCCCCGAAAACGTTTGAGTTTTCGAGAAAAATCATAAGAAATTATTGGAAGCAATTGTATTCACAAATGTGACAAAATATAAAGAATTTTTTTTGGAAAAAAAAAAAAAAAAACCAAAAAAACAACAACAACAAAAACGCAGAGCTTCGAGTCGGGCCAGATCGATTGAGAAATATTCATTTTGGAAAACATCCTGCAAATCGTTTAGGCGCTAGAGTTGTCCACAGATAGACCATGACAATGGACATGGACTCAGACAGCTTGACGGACGGACGTTAAAAAACAAATACTTCTTCAGTATCAGGGGACCCCAAAACGTGTATTTCCATTGAAATCTCGAACTCAATTTTCCACAGCATTACATAACTTTTATTCTACTAAGGATATTACTCCGCATTTACTTACAACAAAGTAAAATCACCATCTTCAATTTTGTAGATGGAGGAAAACCCCAAAAAGTTTTGAACTTTCCCAATTTTCGGAAAATCAGAGATTTTATGAAAAATGTTAATTGCCGAAGTGTACATATATAACATTCATGTACAATGGGCAACTCATGTACATTGCCTTTCATTTCGGATTTATATGTTTTTTTTTTGCATAATTGCATTTATGAGTAAAAGTGTTTCAAATAGGTCGAAAAATTGAGAAAATGTGAAAAAATTACTTTTAAGAGGTGATATTTACCACCTAAGAAGAGGTTGTGGCACTACTGAAAAGTTAGATATTAGTAAACTAACTAGTATGAGAAAGTTTGCCATTCTGTTGCATCACTATTATTATGATGAATACTGCTTACATTTTTTTCTCTCTGCAGATATCAATTCTTTATATTTGCTTCTTACTTCTGAACTTGTCGCAACATTTGAAGTTACATTTATGCCTACCGGTATTGGAAAATTTTCTGGACCAATAAACATTTCAATTGATGGTAATCCTTATGAGAAGATAGTTGTAAATCTTGTGGGAGAATGTTATACCGAAGATATTACATTGGAGTTACCGTCTATTGTCGTTCCTGGATCACGTGATGATGAAGATGAAGACAAAGTGTATCAGAACACATTGACATTTGGAAATTGTTTTGCAGACTCACCAAAACATATTGCATTTAAAATTTTCAACCATTCCCAGAAGAGTATATTTAGATTTCAGTTTAATGAGGACAAATACGTTAAATTTGTTCCAAATATAGGTCACGTAAAGCCTAACTCCTCAAAAGAAATAACGGCTACATTTCTTTCAAGAAAACCTGTTAAAGTGGAGAAGGTAAAATTAGTTTATGTAGTTATTATTCATTGAATATTTTATAAATAATACAAAGAAAAATTATTTTCAATTTTAGAATCCCTTGGAATGTCATTTGGAGAAAATCTCATTTCCTGAAGGTATACCAGAGGGAACTTCATGGGATAGTAGACTGACAGAAGTTCACTGGGCAGATATAGAAGCAGAAGAGGAAGTGGAAACACAGGATGGTTTTGAAGTTCTTGAAACTGAAAAGTGCGTTATGGGTGTTGTTAATCACTTGAATGGTTTGGGCGATTGTTTGGGGAATGGGTCAAGGAAAGGAATTCATTTTTTAATAGTTAATGTAAACAAATATAAAAAAGCATATATGAATAAGTCTTATGCTCAAGTAAACATGTATGTAGTATGTACATGAAAACAGTGATTATGAGAGAAGCGAGTTTCTGTGAGAAGTATTTCATCGCTTTTATTAGCAATCTTCATAACTCAATTTGATACAATGTAATTTTGTACATAACACAGTAATCTAGTGGTTAAGGGAATTTTTTATATATTATCTTAATATCATTTCTCCAAAGCTCTCTCTTATAGCAGAAAAGTGTGATTTTCTAAATTTTGAAAGTTTTGTGAATTGGCAGACTATAATTAATTACTTTTGTGTGTTGGCAGACTTTGTAACTTCTCAGCTGTTATATGAGGTTACCTGATTTTGATGTTATATTTCCCCTGAAATAATATTCTGGGGAAATGCTCCTGAAACCACTTGTACATTTATTATCCAAAAAATAATATTGCGAATGACCAGCACTCATAAGCTGGAATCTTGCAAATCCTTGTTTAATAAACTAAGGATTATTCCTCTACCATGCATGTATATATTTGAAATAGTGGTCTTCACAAAGAAAATTCTCATGGAAAACAAAGGCACTTTTACTTTAAATTCTGATGTACACAACTACAACACCCGTCAAAAGGATAACCTACATGTTCCCTACACTTTATCAAAAAAGTACCTTAATAGAGGGCATTACACTTTACAACAAACTAGGCAATGATATCAAAGACATAAACATAATTCATACATTTAAAAGTAAATTGAAAGCTTTCCTGTTTAACAACATGTTCTACAGTGTGAAGGAATATTGAAATTACAACATTTCCCTTAAAAAATATAAATAAATAAGAATTTCCTATCCCATTAGAGTTTCTGTTTCATGTTACCTTTTTCAAGCTGAAACAAAGAAAAAAGAACTGGCATATCGCATCCTGTGAAGTAGAAGGAGAATGCCTGACAAAGTTTCTCTCTGGATTCGCTAGATGCATTAGGTGCTGCAGTAGGTCTACGTCTACAAATTGAAAGAAGAAAAAAGAAAAAAAAAAACTGGTCAAAACTTGCCTCCTCACCATTTCAAGTTTTAAATATAGAATGTACTAATATTGTTAAATTTTATGTAGTTGCTAACAAAATTGATATGTATTGTTCTAATATTATAATAATTATCATAATAATGATGATAATGATAATAATAATAATAATAATAATAATAATAATAATAATAATAATAATAATAATGATAATAATAATAAAAATAATAATTCCATTTAGTTAGAGAAGAGACCATGTTGATTTACTAGCACAATGGGACATTTTTATTTAACTTTTCAGATATTTTATAACTATTTGACTGAAAGCATTGTGCACATTATCTTAATTGATAAAAATAATTATAAAGCATCTCTCAAATATCTCTCATGCAATTAATATTTATATTTCTAGCTAATTGTACACTTAATTGCATTTGTGAGAGGAAGGGCTTCACATGCCAGCTACATAGCTAGGTCGAGGTCAATCGGTGTCTGGAGGAGAAATTCGAGCTGCCGGCTGCTCTGATCGGTAGTTTCCTGTGATTTCTCCGATCAATACCAGACAAATGCCGGAGCAGTACCTTAACAAACGGGCCATGAACCGAACGCGATCTTTCCTTCCTCTTCCTTGCCCTATGCCCCCCCCCCTCCAAGATTTCTTGAACCGTACAGTAATTTAGAGATTTAAGTTGAAAATTAGAATTTAGTTTCTTGAAATATGTTATTGAATAGAATTTATATGTGATGTTAATTGGTTGATCCATGAATCATGATATGAAAAATAAAGTTGTGTTGTAAGGGAGGTAATTGAAGTGATCGAATAATTTGGCTGGTTGTTCGAGCTTGAAGATTTGCCCATCACCCCTTACACACTTAAATTCCATGCACTACTCTGCCACACATGTTGGGATACCGGTCGGGAGCTTAGAGCTTGTCCCGCTTGGGGCGGTGACTCGCTTGTAGCATATATCTATTTGGGGAAACCCCCCACTAACCGACGGTAGCTCGGCGCCGGATCTCATTATCCTGCGGGGGAAGATCACTGTCACCACCCGAGGAAAACATTCACTACACATACGGAACTAATGACCTTAGCAGTTGACACGCTCGAAATCAGTAACCAATTAAAGTTACAATCAACAATTCGAGAGCTCACTTGGTCTCATTCTCAAAGACAAAATAAATGGGAAAATGGAAATATATCAAGTTAAAAACAAAAATAAAATATCACATTAAATGTATAAAAGGTGAGGGAAGCATTCTTAAAAATACATTTACTCACGGTAAGGAATAGAGACAATGTGAACATGAAATTGCATCAAGTTTTTCAGGAGTGGCTTTATTTGATGAGATTCGCGTTGAATATCTCAAGTAACGCTAAACGCCTTTTGCTTATAATTAACTTCGTCTTTAATTCATTAAAAATATATACGCATGAGCTTGCGTGTACTGTCCATGGTTTGTCACAAAAACCGTATAGCTCGAATTGGTCGCCATTTCGTGTGTCTGTCCATCATGGAAATGGAATTGTTTTAATTCTGGAAAGTGTTTCTGCCCTACCCACCATTCATGTTCGTTACTTCTATTTTAACCACTATCGTTGCGTAAATTGCTTTATTTATTGATAGTTACGAAAGACGTAATCTTAGGATTAAGTGGATCGAAAACTTGTTGGGATAGTTGCTAGTATCATTCGTTTAGCGTTATTGGTTAGTTCGTGAGGCACTTTGACTGACAATCGACCGCTTTTGATGTCCCAGTTAATTTCGAGAACCTTCGCCTTTGTTTTGATTCTGCTTGTCATTTTCACACCGAAAAAGAAAACAGTTGGAGTATACCAGATCCATGATACAACAAGTTTCCTTCTTACAGTATCATGGATCTAGTATACTCCAACGGTTCTTTTTTTTTCTGTGCATTTCATTTGAATTTGTTGAACTTGGACAGATATTTATAGATGCTTTGTAGAATATTAATTTAGCCTTTCTGTACAACTTCTTCACGTTTCTTACATCTTTGCCCTTCGTAATCATACTGTCAATCATCTGTATTTTCGAAATTGTGTAAATTCACTTCAATTTGCTTCACAACATGATCATCACATTTGATTTCGGATGATTTCGGATCGCGGCAGCCAACAAGAATCAACTGAAGCTGAGTCCAAACAGTATTTGATGGAAGTAGTAGATTTGTACTTTTCTTAATCTGTCCCTGAAACCGGCGTCGCTAGCCGAATTCGTTAACTAAGCGAAGTCACAAAGGCTAATTCGAGACATTCCTGGTTCCTGGTTGGGTGACCAACTGAACCAGGGTTCTAACGACCAGTGTTGCCATATCGGCGGAATTCCCGCCGTTTTCAGCGGATTTTGAACTTGTACGGCGGACAAAAAGTTAGTTTCGCGGACAGCGGAATAAACGGCGGAAATTAATAAAGTTAGTAAAGCAGTAAAATTAGTAAAGCATCAGTTTTCGTTAACCTTCATTAATAAGTTGTTTTCACAGATGTATATTTTTTAAAATTTCTGAATCCATGTCACTAGCAAGAATAAATAATATAAAAATGATATAATATATTATATAATACCTGAAATCAATTGTTATTATATTGCAAATTTTTCTCCCAAGTAATGCATTCTATATTATCTAAAATTTGAATTGCAGGTTCAATAAAGCAACTAAACTTCGCAATCATATTTTTGTTTTAATAGAATTAGTTAATACAACATTTAAATGTGGAATATTGATTTATTTTACGTTTAGCGGATTTAGGCGGGGAATTTAAAACCAATTCAGCGGAATTTCGGCGGAAACTGAAATGAACATGGCGGAATCCCTCTAAACACGTATGGCAACACTGCTAACGACGCCGGGGCCAATTGCTCTTTACGGGACATAAAATGGCTAAATACTAGTACGAATCAATCGCCAATTTCTTCGTATGTGCCACTGGTATCTTCGAATGGCAATAGCAGTTTACACGCTCGGAAACGAAATAATCTATCTATTAATCTTCAATGTTTTTTCTCTCTTCTGTAGAGTTTTGTATTTTGCTAATTAAAGCGATGATTTTAATTTACTTAAAATAGTATTTATGTTTGTGTAAGCAATGTTGAAAGAATCATAGTTTTTAGTAAATGTTAAATCATTTGTTGTTCTCATGTTTTGTTAAATATAAAAATTGCTGTTTTGTCAAAAAAAATTTATAATTGATTATACAGGCACACACACAAAAAAAGTTGCCAGACCCAAAGACTTGTCACATGATTTTCTATGTATTTCAACGCGCTGAATCCGAATCTGAAGCCAGAATTGCGCCACAACCCTCCGTTTTTTTAAATTACAAAACCCACACTCAAATTTACAATTTCCATTTCCTTGTTTTTGCCATTTAAAAAAGGCTGGTAAGTGATGGCGCAATTTTGGCTTCAGATTCGGATTTAGCGTGTTGACATACATAGAGTAATAAGTGTCAAGATGTAACAACAAATCCCGAAAACAAACAAAACAAAAAAAATACCATTTCACGATGGTTCTTTGCGATTTAAAATACGGAAGGTGGGGGCGCAATTATGGCCTCAGATTCGAATTCCGCGTGTCGAAATGCATAGAGAAACACGTGTCAAGTCGTTGGGTCTGACAAGGTTTTTTTTATTTTGTGTTACTTGTGTTATTTACCTGAAGTTTCGAAAGTTGTCTAATGGGAAAATAAAGATTAAAATATGTTTCTAAGCAGAATTATAATTAAAAGTTATTATTTTTAAAGAATTGATGGGCTCAAGCACAAAATGGTGGAACCTGGAGCAGAACCATCGTATGATGCTGTACCAGATTCATCTTTTACGATACCTATTCTGACATCTGCCATGGTGGCCTATACTGAATACTCGTGTAGTATCAAGGATTATGAATTTCCAGAAACATTAATGTTCCATGTAAGTGAAATATATATCTATACCTATCTTTAGTTTTCTATTAATCAATTTGATGTGCCCCTTTTAATAAAATCAGCATTACATTTCCAGAGTTTTGGAGTAAACCTGTTCTTCTACAAAACTCCGAAACGTAGTCACGTCTCCTGGTTTCCTAGATTCCAATGATATATACTCGTAGTGATCCCTGAAAAATCTTGTAATACTCTTTGAAAGCATTCATCCACCACAGTTAATTTATTCGATAAAACAGTGATGCAACGGCATTCATGCAAACGTTTTCATTGGTTTTAAAATAGTAATATATCCCTTTGGAACAGTGGAGGCGCCTAGGGCATCGCAATTTGGAGGCATCAAAAAATAAAAAATGCATAATATTCTCATTCTAGTATATATGTCGCACTTTCTTACACTTGCGTTCTCTTTGTAACTAGGGATTTTTTCGTTAATGCGGGAATTTTCCGTCCCTCCTCCTTACAGCCTCGACCAATTACTTTTATTTACTTATTTATTGCATCATATCATGCAATCATATATGCATGTCCGTCCGCGTTGGAAGTACTCGTAATTGCCAGACGTGTTTGCTGGGTGGTTGACCCAGGGAGTTGAGATAATGTCCTAAAACGAATTTGCTGTTTACTATCAGTAACGTTTGTCTTCTGTATATTTTGAAAATTATTACTCAGTCTTCTAGTTATAGCACGGTGTTTTACCTTTAAGAATAAACGCTATACAATGGTCAAAACCGTACGGAAATCCGCTAGAAAATTCTTTTCGTTTTAATAGTCATACAAACAAGTCCGAACATATTTATATATTAGTATGAATAATAATTTATTCTACTAAATGTTTACAGTGGCTTTAAATATTGACCGTACACTAAATAAGAAAATATAAAATAGCAGAGAAAAATATTTATTTTAGAATTGTGAGGTTCAAAATAAATATAGGTGTTAATGCAAATCTTTTTCACTCATACATTTCAAAAAGTTCTTGAAATAACTGAATGAAAAATAAATGAAAAATAAAACTTCTCCTAATGCATATGCATTTCATCATAAAAATCAATGTACTCTGGCAATTTCCATCGAGAAAAACGAAAAATAATAAGTCTAAATTGTGTGGAAAGACCTTTAGCACAAATAAGAACCTCCAGTCTTGCTGACATGGATCTTACAAGCTTCATTGTAAATTCAGGCGCAATTTTCTTCTATTCTTCATAGAGGACCCTCTTGAGCTCTTCTTTTATTTGAAACTTTGTGTTTCTGCAAATGCTTTTCCAATTCCCACCAAAAGTTCTGAATAGGACTGAGTTCGGATGATTGTGGCAGCGTTTGAAGACGCTTTGGTACATTATATAACAACCATGACTTCACAGTATGGATGAACGCTTTGTCCTGCTGAAAGTAATATGTCGATTACAGTGCAAGATTATCTGCACTTTGTTTGACATAACTTTCTAAAATTATTAAATATCGAAATTTTTCAACTTTAAAATCAGTAAAATTGATTTTCCCGACACATGACGAAGACATACGGCCCGATACCATTACGGAGCCCCTGCCGTGCTTTACACTTGCACGCTAATTTTTCTTCTGATGCTGCATTTTTTTCCTCCTCACGTACTGTTGCCCATCTGATCCAAATATCTTGAATTTACTTTCATTGCTGAAAATCACTGATTGCCAGTGATTTTTCTGTTATTTCCAGTGAATTTTCATAACTTGCTAGTGCATATCTGTCCAAAGTGTGGTTTCTGTAATATTACGCGAACTGTAGTATTTTGTGTAGATTTGCCTTACTAATCCAAGGCTTCTTCGCTACTCTCCCGTTGCAATTTGCGTCTCGTAGTGTCTTTTGGACACTTTCAGAGAATACAGTTCTCCATGTTGTTGAAAACACCCACGGAGTCATTTTAACAACACTTTGGCGAGGATTCCTGCTGATGTTATTGACAATATTTCTTTCATCAATCGTTGAGTATCGGATTTCGGCGTCAGCCTATTTTATTAATGAATCTGCTATCGGTCTACCCTACCTTGAATAGGTGAATGAGGTCTTCCTATTGTCATCGCAACACCTCTTAAAGATCTTCTCCTCATGGCTAAATTCACAATAAGACTTTGTTCTTCCATCGTCGTTTCCCTTCTCGGGGTCATTTTCAATTCGACAATGCTCTCTGCAAATCTGACCATCAACTAATCTGTTTGACACAACTTTGCACCCAAGACATTTCAACGGGTACTTTTCAAGCGCGCTTGTGATGGTTCACTTCTGTCCAACGCTTATTTGTAGGTATCACAAAATATTTAATATTACACAATAATGCAATTTTCTTTTTTGAAATTGCCCTAGACCTTCTAGGAAACCTCAAATATCAAAGTTACGTATATTATTTCCAGAAATATGCATATGAAAAGAATTATGATATCATTAAAGGTGTACGTTCAATTTTGAGAGCCACTGTAGTTTAGCACAAAGTTAAAAAATAAGCTACGTTGCAATTTTGGTCCTCTCAATAATTATTGCCAATTCTTTAATTTTAATGATAAAATGTTTATAGAGTGCTCATTACTTCAGCCTAATTATAATTTGATTATTATTTATAGAGTAATACGTGCAAATTTACTTTGCAAAATACCGGCACAATTCCTTTGTCATTCAATTGGAATGTGGTAATGGATGAGAATTATCCTCTTCGTGTGCCATCAGATGTTCAAACAGAGAACATTGAAAGCATAGACACTCCCCCGAATAATGACGCATCAGCTCCAGGAACTTCTGAATCAATGGAAAATAACAACTTGCCTCCTAAAACTTCAAGGACATCCAGAAATAGCAATATTCCTAAGAAGAAAGAATCTGAAGATTCTTCAAATAATGGTATATTGTTTAAATATTATAGGATAATATTTAATGTTACAATTATATTTATCATTATTTGCTTATCACATTAGGAATAAAAGACGCTGAGACATCTCATGCTGGTGTATCTAAAGATGAACCCCTTGATAGAGAGTCATTTGGTGATGATGACTTCAGTCTGTCTCGATCATTGACGAACCGAAGTCAAGAAACATGGTTAAGCACTGATCCCATACCTTTCTCAGTTGATCCACAATTTGGAACTCTTGCTCCAGACGAAACTCTAGTCTGCACGTTGACCTTTTCACCAATGGATATTTTTGATTTTAAAGTGGTTGTTATTGCAATGTAAGCTAATATTTGATTATGAGCAAGTTAATTGATGAAGTTAATTTCATAATGAGTAGCCCCATTTTATTTGTTGCAACGTGTTACACAATATTTACAATAAAACATTTGTTTCAGGATTCCACACTTGCATCCAAAGACAGAACCTTTAAAGATTATTGTGAAAGGTCGAAGCCTTTTACCTTTGTGTTACTTTAAAATGGAAGAATCAGACTACATTACAAGTGGGAGACGTGACTTGTCACTGCCAGGTCCTTTGGGACTTTCACCTGGTATTCCTTTGCATGCAGAGACGAGAGTGGTCGAGTTCAAAGTTATTGGTATCAGTGGAACGTATCAAAAGTACGCTTGTTAAGTATTTTTAGTATGCATTTTATTTAAAAAGTGTGTTTCAAAGGTACTTATTTTGATGATATAAAAACCAACTCAATTGCTTTAGGAATTTTGTGTGCTATTTTTTTCAAATTATTTTCTATTACGTAAAGAACGTTAAAGTGTTACAAATCTACCTCTTTCCGCAGCCCTTAAATGAAATCTAAGTGTCCAATAATTTTGTTCATTGTGAATATCTAAAAAATAACGAGGAAATACTCCGAAATATATTCATAGTTTCTGAAAGTCCATACAATTTTCTTCTATATGAATTTGGATTAAATTAGATTTTGTGTATATGAAGGTCTCAATTTTAACTTGATGTTTACCGGAAATATGCAACAATGTATATACTTAAAACTACCCGTAGTAAAAAGGAGGTAGAAATGGTTATGTTAGTAAACTTGGAGGGCGGAGTAAGATGGGCAAGGCGGGGAGCTGCGTGTAAGGGCGGGGTCAGTCGAAACAAGATAAGGCTATTATATTTGACCACAGGCTCACATGGCAAGAACACATCTCTAAAACATACGCAGAATGCAAAAATCGACTTAACATCCTGAAGTGTCTGAATCACAACAACTGGGGATCAGACAAAAATACCTTACTACTTACATACAAAGCCTTAATAAGAAAGTAGATTAGATTTACGGATCTATTGTATATGAATTTTCAGCGTGACAATTCAACTCTCACGAAACGGGTGGACACACTGTCACAATTTCGAACTCAGAATAAGCACTCTGGTTGCTTTCACAGCAAGTCCCAATTGGTAAGTATTCCTCATCGAAGCGCTGAAACGAACCTCACATTTTCGAAGCAAACACCCTGTCAATCAACATACGCCATTAAAGCCAAAACATCTTAAATAAGATTAATAAAATAATCTCCTGAGATTAGAAGTGAAAATTCACAGGGTGCTCTAGTAACTTTCTATAATAAAGTGCTACGCTATTGCAGCTCCCTCAACATTGCGAGGCTTCCTAGAAGAAAGTCAAAGATCCGCCGCTGGTAAATCCGGACCCGGTCGCAGATCATTGAAGTCGATAAAATCCTGGTTGAAGTACAGCAGAACGACCTGACTTAGCGAATGTGAAACTCAAATACTCGAAGCGTTTTGATAATACGAAAATTAACTACAATATTCTTCATTGGACGGACGGCAATAATACATCATTTTCTAGGCCATTGTGAGAGGATCCCAAACTTTGGTGAAATTCCGGTTTATGAACATTGCTAGGTCAGGAAAACATGGTTCAACCATGCAATCACTGAAGCCGCTTAAAAAGATAACCCATAACAGTAACCAATGCCATAATCATTCACTAAGCAAATTCCGTAAGATCATCTTTCAAATAATATATGATGAAACAGACAATCCAAAAGACTTCTCGATTAAAGAAACTCCTCTCATATGATTTAAACTTCACAGGCTTATCAGTATTTTTTCTTGCTTTTACCTATCAGGATGTATCCACATTATTATGAGACCGGAAATAACATAACAATGAAACTGAACCACATAAGATAATAATTGATCTCCAAGGAAACAAATGTAAGACCTAACCCTGGATACTCAGCCAAGATGTCATAAGATTCGTAACATAGGAAGAATGCTCCAGCAATGGAACCGGATACGGCGATGTCATAAGTCCTAGTAAATACCCATAAATCAAATCGATTTATTCCTATCCACTACACTCGGAGCCTAAAGATGACTAGGACGCGAACAGTTTTAATTTTACAACCGATTTAGAACTGGTCCATTCTAAAATTACAAGCACAGTACTTGCTGGAGAATACCTCACCACCACTATGTGATATGTGCCAAGTAAGACATATTATTATGTCCTGTCGTAAATATGATCACATTAGAACTATGTTTTTTAATCCAAATGAAATGGAGAAAATACTGTACTCTGTCCCCTTTCAGAATCAGATTGTCAAATTTTGCAAAAACACAATTGAGGGTGTCAGCGCAATAGTGGCCTATCCCCAGAACCTGTGTTTGGAGAAAATGGCTGATGAAGTTATTGGCAAAATTAAACACTCATTTGTAAGTGTTTTCATATTATGATATTATGTAAGAATGACCACTGACTAAACATTTGTGGTGGATTACATCTTGTGTAAAACAGCATCGCCTATGCTTAGGCCTCTATTGCACAAAGAAATGTAATCGTAAGCTGAGTGCAATAGTTCTTTTTGTAATTATAACTTGAAAACTATCGACGCGAACATGCTGAAATTGTTACACGTTGAATTTAGGGAGATTAAGATGTGATTATCACAGAGAACGCAATTTCCTAAAAATGTGGGATAGGCCACTATTGCGCTGTCACCTTCAATTGTCATGCTTGAAATATAACGTTATGGTAAGACCGCCCGTATCTCTAGAGTTGATGTGTTATGATCCTACCCCGATGATATTGTATGATTGTGTTACAAGTATGTAAGATAATAGTATGTTATAACTTATATGTTATGTTATATTATGTTATGTTATTATGTTATGTTATTTGTTATATTATGTTAATGTAATGATGTGTAACCCTCGAAAAGATGTTATGACCATGCCCTGATTGTTCTGTATGATGATGGTATGTAAGATAAGTAATATGTGATACTGTATTATGTTATGACCAATACATTCTGATACTTTTGTTTATGTAATGACAGATGAAATAATAATTGTCTGTAAACACCTGTAATTAAAATTGTTGTCGCTAATACCCTTAGTCGTTGATGCGACAAAAAAAAGAGAAAAAAAAAAGAAAAAAAAAGATACGGCTAGGACTGGGCGGGTAGAGTGAGGATAGGATCACGCTGCAATCGACGGGGCAGGGCTAGGCACGGTGGGAATGTATTATACATAGACTTCACACCTTTTGCCCTTAATAGACGATTGTTATTAATAAATAAGACTAGTAATTTATCTAGTAAAAAATATAAATGAATAATACTAATGTCAAATGCCAACTAATGTAAAATCATAGAGCATGGGTTGATAATGAGAGAATGAGGCATTTCAAACTGTAATAATAATAATAATAATAATAATAATAATAATAATAATAATGACACCGGGAGGATTGACAGATCTACCTTGATTAGGTGCTCTTTTATTCTAACTATATTCTTCACTGTCTTGTCTTCTGTTCCCTTTTACCTCGCGGTAGCTCAAAAACGCTAGCCGAAGGCGACCCTGACGACAAAACCTAGGATGGAAGGTCTTTTAGGATCGACCATTACGAGGATCGGAGTCCCATGGAGATTTCATGTAAAGTGCTCTCAAAAATCAAATGTTCGTTTGAAACTCCCAAAGCCTCAAGTTGGCTCAGATCGAACGGGAAATATAAATTTTTGAGAAAATCGGCTAAACGGTTTAGGCACTAGCGTTGACGACACGGACAGAGAAACAGACGGACGGATAGGCAGATGTTTTGCCGACAGCAGATTTTTGATCATCAAGAACCCACTAAACATGTATTTTGACCGCACAATGTGTTAGAGGAATTAGTTTACCGTATACAGGAACAAGGCCCCGCAACAAGAGTTTTTGTGTCGAAAATTCGCCGTTTTCCGGCGCCCAAACTCTTTCTCTTCTTGCAAAGTAATGGTGAGAATGTAAAGCCACTAATACAATGCAGTTACAATTATTTCCTTAAGAATTTTCGATGCGCTTAATTGACAGAATCGGACCGGAAGGAAGGGGGGGGCGTTTGGTAAAAAATCATTTCAACAAAACATATTATTCTGATAGTACCATAATTGTAAAACGCACATATCAGTTTTTGATGTCGTTTTCTATATGAAAGAAGATTTTACTTAATTATACCTGTCGCGTTCGCAGACGGCACCTTATATGCTCCACGTTTGCCGCAGCAGGAAAATTTTATCTCGCGTGCGTCTTTTAAAGAGGTGTAGCTCTGCGTTTGTAGATGCTAGCAGAGTGGACTGGATTATGACGCCCCAGCATTCTAAATTAGGGTTCCAGAAATGGCTGTTATCTATTCACCAGCCATTAGGACAATACAAATATAGATCACCTCCGCTGACGTGTGACTTTTTCCATTTCAATTAAAAGGGGATCCTAAACAGCATGTAATATTTAATGAAAACGTATATTATGGCTTGACTTTGCATGGAACAATTCAGGTAGTTTGGCTACGTTTTGTAAATTAAAGAAGCCATTATTTGTCATACAAGACTCATAAAAAGAGATTGTGCCACAGGCCTTCTACATTTAACCCAATAAGAGATAAATTTGGCTTTGGATGCGGCCTTCACAGAGGCGTTGATAGGAATTGCGAGTGTCGATCCGGGGAGGAAATCAGTCTTTTTAGAGCGCTTACACTGCTCCACAACCACTGTAATAACTCAAAGTGAATCAGATGCACATCAATTATTATAATGTTGAAAAGGGTTTATTGAAGAAGTTTAACGATTCTTCAGCTATTTATACCACGTTTTTGATATCCAAATGCTTATAGGTTTGCTTCATCTGCAGCACTTTCAAGACGTTTTACGTCTTAAGTTGCTATACCTCCAACTCGAATTTTATCATTAATTTTTGGGAAGGACGTACGTTCTGAAGTACTTCTTATGAGAACGAAATCTAAATTTCAAAATTATTGCCTTTTTCTAATAATCAGTAATTAATAAAACAAAATATATGCGAATGAATTACTAAATAAAATGTATTTCAAATTGCAGGGAATTAACGGCGATCAATCCTACAGATGTTAATTACAATTTTTATTGGGAAAACGTGACAACGCCCAATGTGGACAGTATATCAATGTTTTTTTGCTCACCTATGAAGGGGATAATTGAATGTGACGGCGAAGTAGTTACAGTATGTAATTTCATTGCTCATGACACTGGAACTTTTGAATCATTCTGGAATTTTGTGATTCCCGAACATGATGCAAAATATCATTTTCTTTTCGTGAGTCATGTATCTGAACCTTCAGCATGCTTTCTGACTTCACATGTCGAACTTTGTCCAACAGTGATTGGTTAGTACTTCAAAGTATAATGTAATAATAATGGACCGTAGTATTTTTATGGGATTTAATAAAGGACATTTCATATTCTTTAGGATTATGCACATCAAAAACCACTTGCTTAATAAGTAATGAAGATACACCGTTAAAGTTTTATTTTGAACAAAATTCTTTGTTAGCTCTGGGCTATGGAACATCGTTGGAGATAAGTCCAATGAAAGGAAAAATTATTCCTGCCGAAGATATCGCTATAAAGTTTGTAAAATTATTCTGTGCTTGTTGAATGTATTTATTGTATAAGAATTATAGTTTTATGAATTAACTTGTAATATTTATTTCATTGCAATAGGATTCAGTTCACACCCAAGTTTCCAGGAAAATTCAATTTTCATGTCAAATGTTTCATAAAGGGTTTGAAGAAACCTTTAATTTTAGATGTCAGTGCTGAATGTTATCATGTTCAACCTGTGGTGACATATGAATCAGATAAAAACAATATTATCACTCTCGATCCTGCTGAAACAAATGTAATAGAACTTGGGGAAGTAAGTATTAAGATGAATTATAGACTTTTCTGTTGTTTTTCTTTGAAGTTATTGCTACTAATTTTTATAACATGTCATACAATTTTTTTCTTTTAAAATAAAATTCGAAAACGTACCATTAGATTTTTTGTGTTTGTATTGGAAAATAATAAAGAAATGCTTGCTATGTGTGCTTCATGTGTATATAATGAGTGAACAGATTTGACAAATTTAACAACACATTTCAGGTGAGTATTAGATGCCCTCAAAACATTATTTTCAGAGTGACTAATATTGGAAAGACTACTTTTTATTACCATTGGCATTATGATGAAATGTTCATGAAAAGAAATAAGATGAAACTTGCTTTCCAAAGTAGAGGAGGCCACATTACTTCACAGTCACGAACATTTTGCACTTTGACGTGTACTTTTCTGGCCAAAAGTGAGATAACTGATTTTCTTGTCACCTTAAAGGTAATACCCTTCTGGAGGTATTGAAGTTCCGATTTTTGTGTTGAAAGAAAGATTATTTAAACAAAATTTTAAAAACTGTTATATTTTGCAGATAAATAAAGGGCCTGATTATAAAATTGTATTTAGGGCGTACAGTACCAGGCCTAATTATACATTTTCTTCATTGGAATGTAATTTTGGACTGTGTTTCTTCAAAGAGAACAATCCATTTGTTTATAAAAAGAGCATATGTATAAAGAATATGGATCTGACTTGCATTTTGTAAGTAAACCTAGGGCAATTATTTTCAGTACCATTGAATGAGAACAATATTTTGCCAGTTGTTTTAACTAAAGCAAAATATAACAAATTTTATTTCAGAATTGAATGCCAGTTTGAAAATACTCCATATTTCGCATTAGAGAATGCAAGTGGACCTATTGAGCCTCATGAAGAAAAGGAATTTTTTGTTTCATTTTCTCCTCAGGGAATAGAAAAATATGAAGAAAATGTTGAATTTATAATAAATGGATGTACTAAGCAAAAATTTAAAATAGTAGGAGAAGGTATTGATATTCAGGTAAGACACCTTTTGAGAATGATTTGTTATGAAGAATCATTTCTAATAACTTTAATATTTGTTTATAATTTATTTTTTCAAGTGAGGTATAAACACTGACATAAGTACTAATTTTAATAGGTTTTCAAAAATTTTGTTCTGAAATAAATTTGTTTTGTAATAAAATTTCTGTCATTTAAATAAAGTACATTTAATGTTATTATTACATATATACACATTAATTTTAAAGGATTTTTAAATTACAAATCTATTATTATATTAAAATATTTTATACATATTGTAATGGATCATAAACTTGTGATTCAAAATTTCTATAAATTAACCTCTTTCCTGTTTTACCCCACACTTGAGCAAGTCAAAATATGTAAACTAACATCCATTTATTACGTAACGGCAAGATTACGCTATTACAGTACAAACTTATAAATTTTGTGTGAATTCACGATGTCGCCCCTGTACAGGAAACCGAAATATTAACATTTTTATTTGAGAACCTGGCTCTCTATGTTCTTTCTCTTATCACTGGTTTTATATTGCCTGCTAATATATACACAAATTTTAACAATGCCATCAATTCGAGCCGCAATTATTTATTGACAAACACTAGATTTCAAAATGCTACACGACAAATTATGCACTCCGCTGTTTATACACCAGGTTTATATAGTTCCAAAACAAAAAAAAAATATTCGGCCGGTTTAGATGAATTTCCGGATTGTTTGTTAAAGATTTGCGCGCCCGCGATTATGCACCCATTAACTCACATATTTAATGTATCCTTATGCACAGGAATTTTTCTAGATATTTTTAAAACAGATAAGATTAAGCTGCTATTCAAAAAAGGCAACAGAAATGAAATTCATAATTATCGGCCAATTTCTTTTTTGTCGTTTTTTCAAAAATATTAGAGTTTTTTTTACATACGAATGGAAACATTTCTTAGTAAACACGACGCGTTTTCATATTGTGAAGATTGGTTTCGAAAATCAAAATCTACGGAAACTGCCATATTTTCTTTTCTTAAAGATATCGCCTCATCCATAGATCAAAACGAAGCACCTATTGGAATATTTCTAGATCTTTCAAAAGCTTTTGTCGTCATTGATCATAACATTTTACTCTCAAAATTATCTTCGTATGGAATTCGTGGTGTTGTTCTAGATTGGTTATGTTCGTACCTTAAACAACAATTTCAGATAGTAGAAATACCTTACTGGAATAATGGAACATCATGTACACACCTTTCTGATTCTTTGCCAATTGAATGTGGCGTTCCGCAGAGATCGATTTTAGGCCCTATTCTCTTCCTACTATACGTAAACAATAAGCCCTCGATGATTAGGAACAGAAGAACAGTTCTCTTTGCGGACGATACGAATATCCTTTGTAATAAAGAAACCGTAAATAGTACAATATAAGATATTTCAAATTGGTTTCGTAATAACAAATTAATAGTAAATGAAAACAAAACTGTTTCAATGCAGTTCTCCATTTCAAATAAACAGATCGACACTTCAATGAAAATGAACGGCGTGCCATTGAATGATGTTACGGTAACAAAATTTTTAGGTCTTTCAATTGAGTCAAACCTTAAATAGAGCGTCCATTTAAATGAATTGAACACTAAATTAAGTTCTTTATACTATGCTTTCAAAATTCTTTCAAATTCAGTCAGCCTCCACACTGCTCGTTGTGTACATTTCGCGAATGTTCATTCCCGCCTGAGATACGGCATAATATTATGGGGAAATACATCTTATAGCTCCCAGACTTTTAGATTACAAAAACCAATTGTACGAATATTAAGCAAATCCCACCCACGTGATTCTTGTAAGCATATCTTTATTAATCTAGGTACATTACCATTACCTTGTCTATTAATATATGAATCAGTGTTTTTTGTCAAAAACGACTTACTTAACGGCGGAAATATATTTTCAGCAAACGCCATTGTCTAACTACAACACTCGACGTAGTAATCACATTCATCAGGTAACAGTATCAACAGCTCACTACAAAAAAATTCACATATAATACATGTAAATTACATTACGTTACCAGCACACACACTGCTTTTAGCAGATGCATTAAAACATTAATTCGTATAGCAGAAAATTAAGTCCAAGTAAAATCTTGTTCTGCCTTGCGCACAACTGTTTCTAGACAATTAGCAGATCTAATGCTGAGTTCACACCAAGAGGAAAAGTAATATTAAATTTTTAAAATGACATTTAATGTATTATATACCATTTGGATTGTATAATTGTAAAGCTGTATACAAGTATTTGTACTTCCGCTCCTGGGTCAATGACCCCTATCTCGATCAGGTTTTCGTCCAGTTTCCCTGATTCTCGAGCAAATGCTGAGATGGGCCCTTGTTTTGCTCCTGAACATAAATGTAACTTTAAATTAACTTATCCCCATAGCACGTCATACACAGTTTTTAACTGTTTTTGAGGAAAATAAATAAATAACATGACATAAATTTTACCCTTTAAATACAACATATCTTGAAAAACCAAATTCACTAACACTCACTCATTCATACATATTTAAAGAGCATTCATTTACGCAAGTGCACTCGTTTGGAAAAAAATCTCTAATGGCCATTACTAACAATTACTAAGTTGGTAACAATCTTGGCCTTGTTATAAGATTGTCGGCCCTCTACGATCCTGCTGGATCCCGTAAAATGGCGCCGTTTCTGCAGCTGCAATTCTTTACGCCTCCTCGGCGCGGGTACCATCCTTTTATTTTCAAACTCCAAATCGAAACACTCGTCGACTATATTCCTTACTATGGATCCCCACTCTACGACATCGTACCACCTTCCTACCAACTTTAAATGAAAAACTTTTGATTTCACTTCTGCCACGATGTCAGCTCTACCAGATTGCCAACCTGTCTGTCTATATGCATTGTTGTACACCACCTCCTTACCGCGCAGTTTTAAAAACAAAAGACAGCTCCTCTTCTGTCAAACTCGCTGTACATTTTTATATTCAAATTTTAGGGGTCTTTTGGTTTCCACAATTTCTTCATTGTAATACTTTCTAATTAAACTTCAAATAATAAATTTAATTACCTTTCCCTTTCTCAAATTCCTAATATTTTATTGTCTGTCTACACGTTAGTGTAATCGCCCATTTTTTATATCCTTCACTTTAGACCTCTTTCAAATCCAGAACGCCTTCATACTGCTTGTTGTGTATATTTCACATGACCATTATCAAATGAAATAAGACATAATATTCATGAAAATACATCCTTTACCTCCCAGACTTGTAGTTTACAGAAAATAATTGTATGGATGATAAGCCAAACCCACCTACGTGGTTCAAGTAAGTCTCTAGCTAGAAATTCTACTATTGCCTTGCCTCTTAATTTACGAATCAGTGTTTTTTGTCAAAAATGACTTAAGCAAGGGTGGGAACAGCCAATGCATATTTTTATAACTAAAGCACTCGACGTAATAACCATATTTTGCAGACATCAGTATCAACAGCAGTACAAAAAAATCACATACAATAAATTACTTTAATTACATCACATTACCAAATTTTATTAAAACGATTAATATAATAAAATAATATATTAAAACGATTAAAATCGATTCAAAAGTTAAAGTTACTGCTGCATAACTGTTTCTATACAATGCGAGATTATACTGAAAAAAAAACACAATATTTTAATAATGTTATTTAAAGTATTAGTTACTATTTCGACTATATTATTTTAAAAGGATAAATAAACCTATAACAAGTATTCTGGCAAATTTTCCTCGTACTACTCGGAAATTACTCTACCATAAATACAATAATTTTATTTTTCGATATTTTATTTTCTTATTGACCATGGCAATTACCCTAATTATGTACCGCGGGCGATCCTTCCTGATAAAATTTTAATTTTCAGGGTTAGACAGGACCGTCTACACAGATTCTCGGTTATGAAAATTTACGTAAGAAAAATTTACTTCTTTATGGCTAGGATTCGGGAATTTTCATTCTGTTACTAAATAAATAACAATACCTGGTTCAAAAATCAGGTAAACGTTGTAATCTAAGATTCTTCTGCGTGACATAAACAAAACAATCATACAGGGAATTTTATATAACAATTCTAATAATATTCTAATTCTAACATTCTAATAACATATTAAATCGGGTCGTTATTTAATAATTCCTCCTTCCTTGTAGGCATGGCCACTACCTATTATTATTTGGATTGGAAATTTATTGAGATCTGTTCCAAATCTTAGTCTTGTTACATTAGTTGGATTTATATGTCCCATTTAATAACTTTACTGTTTGGGTCCTCTGCATACTTGGCTGTCGCTCTCACGTCAAATTAAATTTCCATTTTCAGCCTAGACCAATTCTATCGTGGCATCTTCTTTTTCACACATAGTTTATACTTCGTTCCACATAGAACATTTCTACTATCACATGTTTGACTATCTCGGAGAACTTTCCATCACCATCCGATCGTAACCGAGTCTCGATGAGTTCTGCCCCCATGGTTTATATAATGACCCGTTTGTTTAAATCACGCGCTATTCTTCTGTCTCACACGATGCGCCTTACGTACCTAATGGCGTTTCTCTTTAGTTCCACTACGCAGGATCTCCCCTTCCTTGCACACAATTGGTTATTATTTGATTATCAATCCATAGATTCTTTTCGTAATTTAACTAAATATCCGCCGAAATTACTCACGTGTTCATATGAAATTCTATTTGCAACCTATTCCACTATTTTTCTCTTCAATAACCACTGCCTTCCCTTACATTTTCATTCTTTATCACTCGCCATATAATACCTTTATGCTCCCACATTGTTGCTATTACCTTGTGATAAATCATCATAGTATGTACTTCGGCTTCTGGGTCAATGACCTCCATCTCGTTCAAATTTTCGTTCAGATTCCTTGATCCTTTGAGAAAATCGGTCCCTAATTTGCTTCTGCCTGCTAATTTGCCGGTTGAACGGTCCCTAATTTACTTTTGGACATAAATATAGCTTCCTCTCCCTGTGAACGTTTTCTTGAACTCAGTGGGGAAAGTAGTTGTTCAAATAATCGTTCCAAAATATTCACATGATCGCTCCAAATAGATTACGTCCCGAAAGGCACAATAAGAGAGAAGATTTGTCTTTGCGAATGGTTTTCGTTACACAAGAGCGAATATTTTCTTACCAATTGTTTTCAAAAAACGCTCTTTTGACCATATATTCATAATTCAACTTTATATGTATATGAATTAGAGCAAAGATCCAAGAGATCAAGAAATCATACGCACTTCTCAGAGTACAAGAGAGTACACAGTTTTAACTGTTATTAATGAAATGTAAATAAATTGCAAGTGATGTCTGAGAAGTTCGGCTGAGATAAATTAGTAAGGACAGAAATCGCAGTATTAATATTATATGCAATCGTTATTAATACGAAAATGTACGTGATGTTCTAGCATCACTAGTTTTCATTAGGATTCAGCACTTAAAATATATTTGGGATTCACTTATAGAATGTTGAAATAAGCGCAAAGTTCAAGTATTATTGTCAATTTTCTTCCCTTGATGAGAGTGAAACTTTTTCAGCACTGTAAAATTCAGATTCATTGAAAAGTACTGACAAGACTCCTTCTCACGGCCTCTTTGTTCTACTTTTATTTTCAATTATGTCTTTATAACATTTTATTATTAAGAGATAATTTACAAATTTTCTCTGAGAAGATAGTCTAATGTATCACAAATGCTGCTTTGTAAAATGTAAATGGATACAATATTAGGTCAGTTCAAACTGATGGAAAATGCAAATATTATATAAAATAATTTGTTATTATTACCTTTTGTAATTCAGATATGCTTGTGATTTGCAGGTAGGCCTGCAGAATCCTCAAAACAAATTAATTTTGTTTGCTCCTGTTCTTCCTGGTGGTAATGGATTTGCATGTGCACCTGTTGTCAACGAAAGTAAAAGTGAAGTAGCCGTAGAATTCTTTTGTGGAAAATATGATTTTGAATGCCACTCTACTCTAGAAGGTGAAACTGGCCCTTCCACTCCGAACACACGTACTACACAGGCAGAAATTGGCACTACAGTTGCAATTAGTCCTTTTGAAATAACACCATCTTCCGTTGTGTTTTTGAAACCTCGTGAAGTGATTAATTTATGTGTCAGATTTAGGCCAACTGTACGAACAAAGTTGATCACAGAAAAGGTATGGTCTTTTGAGTTTTAAAATTGTTAAAATAATTCCTTTGTAAACATATACAAATGATTTACGGTATGTTCTTCTCAAACAGGTTTACATGCGAATATTGGATCATACAGAACCATTATGTATTTTGGAGGGCAGCTGTGTTGGACCAGATTTTTCCTTTGATAGGTATTGTGTTACATTTGGTGCAGTACTAAAAGGTTGTACCATTCAACAAAAACTTAAATTGATAAACAGTGGAGAAGTGGGTGCCAGGTATGTACAGTTGCTTGATATATCTGCATTTAAATACGATTAGCAAATATTTCAACCGTTCTTTCTTCTCAAATCAGTTTCACAAATAATATAAAACCATGTTACTTCATAAAGCAATACAAGAACACAATAACTTTCCGAGTTTGTTCTAAAAGTCCCCGAGCTTCTTGTAGTGTAGCGTGAGAAATGTGATCAATGATTGTACGAGGTGGGGGTGACATTCACTTTCAAAATACACCATCGCTCATTTGTCTGCAGTGGCTGGCAGTGGTTGTGTCACTATCGCCAGGAAAGTGAAGTATATTGGTAGTGTGTCGGAGTTTTGAGTTTCTGAAAATGGAGCGCCCTCTGGAACAGGGTAACGCTGTGAAAAAGAACAAATCTTTTACGGAGGCCTTATCCACTTTGCGGGACTCCTACGCCGAGGACTTAATGTCCCGGACGCAGGTTTAAGGCAAGGTTGACGCAAGGCCTTCAGAGGAGGATGGGAGGCACCAGAGTACGAACAGCACTCAGGGAGGCCGTCCACAACAAAAACGGACGTGATTGTGGCTCGAGTTAAAGCTGTGTTGGACTGTAACAGACGTTTAAGTCTCTAGTTGAATGCGGATGAGATAAGAAATGGAAAAAATCAAGTTAAGAAATAGTGACCGAAAAATTGAATGTGCGCAAAATCTTCCGAAAATTCTGACGGACGATCAAAAGGAGTGTCGTGAGCAAAAATTCCTGCAAAATTTTCGGAAGTTTGGAAAGTGACTAATATTTTTTAGATAACCTGATAACTGGAGATGGGATTTGGAATTTTGAGTATGAGCCCGTTCGGTCAGGTATCGCTGACAACTGGGTGCTGCACCACGACAACGCGTCAGCTCACACAGCATCGTTGGTAGGCATGTATCTGGCAAGGATACGCATAGGAACTCTGACTCAATCTCCTCACCCCCCTGAAGCCCAGATTTGTCGCTACCCGACTTCTTGTTCTCCAAAATAAAAAGGGCGCTGAAACGATAGCGCATCGATTGAGACGTTCGAAAAGCAACAAGCGACGCTTCGAAGGGGATTCCACTCAAGGACTCCAAGATGAGCTTTGAAAATATGGAAAACAGCTATAATCGATGCATTGAGGCTCAAGGTGCCTACACTGATGATTATTAGCTGTAAATATTATAAGGTTCAATAAATAATTAATTTATAAACGTTGGATTGCTTTTATAATTTTTTTCTATCTTTTTATAAATTTTAAAACCCTGCGTGTTTTAAAACGTTCGTAATGAAGTTAGAATTTTTGGGAAAGCAGTTTTTGAATGAAAAAAAAGGAAAACACTTTTTGACTGTTCTACACAAGGATGCAACATTTTTTGAATGAATGAATCTCGTTAAAACATTACTTATGTTTTATTTGTAGTATTTTAAATTCTTAAATACAATTTGGGTTATATTTTGCTTCCATCACCAAAGTATACAGATATACAACTAAATTATTGTGCAAAAGTCTCTGGCTTATGACTGGTAACCAGATCATAAATACGTGCATGGATATGTAACATTTCGTAACAAAAATTTCAGTTCGAGAAAATGTGGTGAAAACGATAATGATCAACCCTGCCTGATAACCTCTCTTTCAGTGATTAGGTGTGATAAGCGATGTTAAACTTGTTTTAGAGCGTACGGATAATATCACTTCCCATGATGAGATGTCTTCCATTCCCAAACCGCTACAAACTACCTGAACGGATTATTTCCTGAATGTATCGGAAATCATTGTAGCTTTCTTTGGGCCCGAACACTCTGACGGTCCAGAATTTTCGGGGAAGAATGTAACCTCATTAGAGTGTAGCATAGTTTTCGCGCTATTTTTACTTTCTCGCCTTACGAAGGTCTTCGTAAGAAGAGAAAATTATGTAATTGCACACTAGAAAACAGCGAATTTTCTCCGGAAAAACTCTTATTTCCGGGCCTTTGTAATTGCACTGAAAAATCGATTTATGGCAAAACGTCTGTCTGTACGTATGTAGTCCGCCTAAACCACTCAGTCGATTTTCTTCAAAATTGATATTCCGTAATTGATATGAATGAACTCAAGGCTTTGGGAGTTTCAAGCGTATATTTTGATTTTTGAGGGTAATTCACATGAAGATTCAAAAAATTTTCAAATATTTTCTCAAATGTGGCACCAAATGTTTAAATCAAACATTAACCTCGGATAGCATATAGGACTGATCATTGCTGGATCAACTCCTCCCCAGCTCTCAGCTGCTGCCCAAGTAACGTGAACAAAAGTTGTAGAATGAAATGTACGTGGAACAACGGGCAGCAAGCAACCGAGAACATTGGTCACGTTACCACGGAGTGCCGCTCCCTGTCACCTTTATTGAACACCCGACACAACAACATCGGGGCCATTTACAAAGAAGCAGCCATTGCAGCGGGGTGACAGATACTCCGGGAGAATCAGGTAGTGGTGGGCAGCAGTCGCCCTGATCTCGTACTCGCTCGGGACAGAATGGCACTCGTGGTGGACTTCGCGGTGGCTGACGCACTAGAGGGTAAACTTGAAAAGAAGTTAGAAGAAAAGTGCCAAAAATACGAAACCACCCGCGCCCACCTCATTACCGTCGGTTACCACAGCGCGGAAGTACTCCCGCTTGTGGTAAGGGCACTGGGAGAATGGTGTGCGGGCAGTGATGCCGCATTAAAAAAAGTTGCAGATGGCCACAAGATAAAAGCCTTAAAAGAAAGAATAATCACTGAGGCCGTTAATGGCATGCTCCTACACGCACACCAGCAATATACACCTGGCCCCGCGTGAGTGCAAACAGATAGCGCGGGACAGAGTCATCGGAGGTGCCCTCCTCCACTCCGTGCCAAAGGAAGCTAGCTGCGGAACAACAGAAAAGACTTGCAACAACACCAGACGACAAGTTGGAGTCCCTGCCTAGAAAGTGTGTCTCCAGTGTCAGTGAAGAGAAAGCTAGAAGTTAGTGGCAGCCTAAAGTGATAGTGAGGTGAAAAAGTATATGAATATATGCAAGAGAATCAATACCGGACACAAGCCACTAAAAACTAGATTCTGAACGGAAGAGCCATTCGAGTAGATTTATGTATTATAAATAACAACCAATAGCATCCATTATAAAATAAATACACCCAAGGCATATAGCATATTATAAATAGAAGCGAGCATATAGATAATTAATATAGTTAAAGTAATATAGTAGGATAGAATTATACAGTAATGCAGACGGCAACTATAATATCTATAATATATATATATATACATATATATATGTATATATATATGTATATATATATACATATATATATGTATATGTATATATATGTATATATATGTATATATATATATACATATATTAGATTAAGAAATAAATATTTATGTTAAAGAGAATAGTCGTGGTCTCATGTTCATTGAAATCACAGATTGTTTGAAAATGTCAAAAGCACAATAATTTTGGGCGTCTTGCTACCACTATAATATTGAAGATGGAGATTTTTTCTCAATAAAATGTGTTCCTTAAAGACGGATCTTTAGATAAGTTCCCGCTCAATTTTTCGAAAATACGAGTAGTTTTAGTGTAAATTTCAGGAAATATAGGCATTTTCTCGTAAAACGGCGCCATTTTATCCATTAAATATTCTCCTCCTATGTAATAAGGAACAGTAAAAAATATGGTTCTAGTCCCATTTTTGACAATCGTTGCAATTTTTCGAAAATTGCAAAAAGTGAACATTTTACAAGTACAAAATTTGAAGTAGCTATTTTTGCTTTGCACAAAGTCTGTTGTTGAAAACTAGCTCTTTAAAAACGGACATATACATTTAAAAAAAAAGTTGATTTTGTTAAGTGTCTGAAATGTATGCAATTTCTAAACATTTTTTAAAAATCGCTTCAATTTTTTCTATAAATTATCTCCTCATACTTATGTAATAAAGTGAGGTAAAAAATAGGTGCTAGTCCCTTTTTCGGTATCGATGAGACGTATTTTATCGTTCGACTTATGAAACAAAAATTAATGAAACTAGAATAATTAAATAACTAATTATATGTATAAAATTACAAAAAATATTAAAATATTTACCCCTCAATGGACCAGAAAAGATTAAATTTCCTCTCCGATAAAATAAATTAAGTCTTAATTGTTTCTTAAAAAAAACGTACTTTTTGAGAACTTCGTTAGATATTAGTTTGCAGGCAGGTATGATCATCGCTATCAAACTCATGAACTTGCAGATTTCCCTTGAGAAATATTAAAATACCATGAGTTCACATTTGTGCGATTGAAAAAAAATGTACCGCCTTTTTTGAACTTGTCAACAATAAACGGTACAATCGTTTTTTTATCACATTATTTTTCTTCTTTGCAATTAGTGAATGATGGAGTGTCACTATTGTTAAATTATTTATTTGTGTTTCTTCCACCCTCTCTTTAAATTAACATTAATTATGCACCCTGATATCATCTGTTCTGCTATATTTCAAACGCGTTACTTCAACTAAATTCCCTTTTATTGATATTTGAGTCTTCATAGATGAGAATTTCGTTTCAAATTTTTGAAGTACTTGTCGAGAAATTTTGTATTAGTCAAGTTTCAATCTTTCTCACCATGTAGCTTCATTGTAATATATAATATTATTGATGTTTTGAAACTATTGTAGGGTGATTCTTTAGAATATTATCTATCCTGGCAAAAAACTGGCAGAAAATTTTGTTCTTTCTTCAGAAGAATAAATAACCTTTTTTCTTCAATATTTATTTTTATCTTATACAAGAGATACAGTGGTGTAGGCAAGCAGTACAGTGTGCAAGTTATTGTTATTTTTATAGGTACGACACACCCATCAAGATTTCAATATTAATCGTAACATCTTTTTACCATCCAAATTTATTTTTATGTGGTGTTTAAAAGGGAAGATACAATTTTAAAACCACTTTACTAGCATGTTTTTCGAGTATAGAAATGCTGATTCTTACAAAAGCAGAGACTAATGACAATCCCAAACTTATGAACTTGTGATTGAATTCTTGCCTGAAGAAAACATTTACTGATTTTTGTACATTTTGGACATTAGTACCCATCTCCATTAAATAAAATAGGGAGGAATTGAATATGATATTAGAATAATCAGCTTATTTGTAAATGCAATTTATTTATTTAAATTTCAGAGAAAACACGTTTTTAATATTTGCTTCTTGTATGTGTTACACAAGTAATTTGTTAAGGTCCTTTTCAGGTTTAAGTGGGAACAAGGAGAATGGAACAGTGTGTTTCGAATTACCCCAATGAAAGGTTATTCGTCACCTGACACTGAAACCACATTTACAATTCTGTTCTGCCCTAGCAATTTTGACAGATGTATTCGCTGCATGGTAAGTTTTGAGATTTCATAGTTAATCTCTTGGTATAATTGGTTCTTAAATCTCTTGATAATTATCTTTGTTAATGTTGGTTGTTTACATGTTCTTTTTTGCAGGCTGTATGTTCAATTGATGATTATCCACCAATGCGAGTAAATTTGACAGGTGCATGTTGGGAAGAGCCAATTGCAAAAGAAATTATTTCATTCAATGTTCCTGTGAGATCACAAGAGAAGAAGATTATTCCAATAATTAATAAGTATGTATTTATAGTGGTAAATATGCAAATACCTACTTGGGATAAACGCGATAAATTATTTTCTGAAAGATGACAACTTTAAAGTTGAAAATTATATATCAATAATTGAATTATAACCGAACCTCTTATTTTAAAAGTTGTAAATTTTTATTTAGGAGATTGATTTATTTTTGCTTCATACTTTCAACTGCATGAAAAATTTTGATTAATCAAAGGAAATAAATTAAAGGATAAGAAAAAATAGTATTCTATTATCATGTGAATTTACTAAATTTAAAAATTTTTAAGAATATTTTCAGAGTTGTGTAAGAGAAACAAAATATTCCTTCATGGAATTATCTGATACATACTACATTTTCATTTAAAATATTTTGTACATAAAACAGCTTTCAGAGTTAGGCATTAAAAATTAATATTTTGGATAAACTTCAAAAGTTATTTTAGTATAAGTATGCAAGGTTCATAAATGATAATGTATGTTCTCATATACGGACTCTTTGGCTATTTATGCAATAACAGGTTGATCGTCTATGTAAAGCGAGTCTTAGAATATTTTAGGAAATATACTTTTGTGCTGTGTTTGAAGCTGTTTGACGAAGAGAGTTTTGGGAAATGTGGTTAAAATATTAGTTTTATATTGGCTCCTAAACAGTTGTTGCTAGAAATGCTACAGAATGGCACAGACATTCTCATAGTAAAGTTTTCGATTTTCCGTGGTGGGGGCTAGCTTTAATGACTTGCCCCATTCTCTTGCCAGTTACTTCCAATACACTTCCAATCACAAATGCAATTATGTACAAATTGCTGGAAATGTGCATGTTTATGATGTGAGGGATATTCAAAAAAATACATGTGTGTATTTTTTTAATAGAGAAAAGAATACCTTAAAATGAATTTTATGTCATATTAAACAGTGCAATTAGCCCTATCCGTTGGAAACGTTTGAAGAAAAAAATTTGGAGTTAATTTTTAGAAAATAACTTTTTGTGCTTTTTTGTGCTTTTCTGAAAATGGGGAATTTTCAGATGAGCTCGATTTTACAGAAAACTATTGAGATTTGAATCAACTTTATTGGACATTATTTAAAGCACATGTACTCGCAAATGCAATAATGTGAACTAATCGCCGCTAATGTAAATATTAACGACGTAAAATGCTTATCGAAAAATTACATTTTTGTAATTATGAAAAAAGTTGAGGAAAATAGGGTCTTTACATTATCTCCTAGAGTACATCTAGCACTATCCCTACCAAAAGTTTATAGAAACTAGCGGTGCTTCAACAGCACGTACTTTCTCGCGATATTGTTAATGGCTGTGTAATATTATAATATTACATAGCCATCTTTTCAATTCAACTACCATTTGAAAAATTCTTAAACAAACGAAGCGTGAATAATACATATATTTTTTAAATTCAAATGCTAAATTCAAACGAAAACAGCTTGCTGTCATTGAATTCTGTGTATTCACCTGCTACGTTAACGATGATCTATGCGCATGTAAGGGTACCCCGAATCTGCCAGAAACATCTACAAGACACTCGGCCAAACTAATTGGTCCCTTTCATACCAACCTTATGTAAATCACCCGCCATACTTTCTTAATTGTCATAGGGACTTTTGGTTACGATTTCAGTTAAACCGCAGTAGGAGTCAACCTCAACTTCATTTCCCTACGCAATGGAAGCATACAGCCTATGAGATCCATAGGTATTTTTTTTGCTGGATATTGGCATGCTTGATAAAGAGAGATATGCCAACCTCACTCAATTCCCCCTGCAACATGCGGCAAACAGCTGTGTGGAGCCCGCGAGAGAGTCGGTGCTAGCGCGTACTTATTTCGAAGATTTTGTTCTGCGGGCGAATTCAATTGTGGTTTGCTTTGGAAATGTATTGTTATTTTATATTTTGCTTTGCATTTTCATTGATGCGTTGTGATTTGAAGGAAAGCCCTTCAATGAATGTGCTAAGGAGGAGAATTGTAGAATGTAATAGATGTAAAAATATTCACGATGAGAAGAAAGAATTGCTCAGTTTGATATCCTGGCTGAGGCGATGATTATAGAGGTAAGCTGCCTTGTCTACAATAATTATTAAGTTGGTTTGCTTCGAACATGTCATAAAAATAAATAATCACTATTAACATCAGTAATTGAATCAGTACTTATTTTTTTTCTTGAAAATAATTTTAGATAACGTGAATTTTGCAAATATTTATTATACCAATACAAACATTATTATACAATCTAACTTTATGCAAATTAGTGTTTACTGAAAATTAAAAGTGGCTTACTTGTAAGCATATTTACATTTACTATAAAAGAGAAGCAGAGTTGTGTATATTATAAATATAATATTTTGTGTTGTGATTAGTGATTGATTACATTTGAAAAACTCAATGGCCATTTCCTTTATTTTTACAGGGAGAAGCGTAGCCTCTTGATGAAACAAATTTGGAAGTATGTGAATGAGTGTTTAAGAAATAATTATGGAATTGGATCTTGTGTGGAGGAAAGGAAATCTATTTTGTACTATGGGCCTATGTGGATATCCAAAATTAAAGAGTATTTTCTACCAGATTATATGAAAAATAAAAACAGTGAAGACAAGTGTGAAATTGTGTAAAAAAAGTGACTACGTACAGAATATTTCAAATATGTGCAGTGCTCTATTATTCTGTCAATTTCTATTATTCAAAGTCCCATTAGTCTGTCAAATTTCATATGTTAACACATTTTTCAGTTTGGTACCTTATCAGCATTTAGAAGGGGAAGTCTAATTTTTTTATTTAAAGAAGATAATTAATTTGAAGTAAGATTTTTGTCTTATTTTTGTTTCTTCTGTGATATAAGATACTTGTATGCTATGTAATATACATCATGGAGTAAATAAAAATAAAATTTAAAAAATTTACTTCAAATTATTATTATCTTTAAAAATAAGAAAGAATTCTTCACATTTTAATATTGTCTAAGATAATAATTTTGGTGTTAACTTTATCAATCTTAATTGAATTCTCAGCAATCTCAGAATTATCATGTTTCCTATTGTGCTTGTAAAGAGCCTATATTGTGGTGATATGTTGGTGTTTAATTTAACTGAATATAAAGTCTGAATACTACACATACAAAAAACCATCAAATGTTCAAAATCATTTTCAAAAGATTAATTTTTTAGGTGTCCTCAGTTAATGTTGACTGAACAACATAACACTCTCCTAATAGTTTTTTATGAAATTTGATTTACATGGAAGACTTCTGAAACGATTGTGTGTTTTTCAAAAATCATTGTAAATTAATTATTTTGAATTCTTAAGTAGAAACTAGTTTTATATTAAAATGTTTATTAACTCTTAAACAGTAATAAACTGGAAGGCTGAGGGTTGTATAGAGTGTATTAATAACACCTCAATATTGTGCCAAATAGTGGCATGGGACTATCTGATCCCAATCACTTCAATTTTGATTTAATTACAAACGTGTAATTCAACTGTTGTTCAAGGAAATGTGATATTACATGTACTATCAAAACCCATAATATAAATAATTATTTTTCAATAAATTTTTTAGTTAAAAATATTCTGTTTCCAGCATTTCATTTTTCTTCTATTGTTCTTCAGTGTATTCACAGATAAAACATCCACAATTGTTTAATAACATTAAAAAAATAAAAATAAATTCATTTTACAATTTGTGTTATAAATTATGCCTCCCTGAACTGCCCTCACATTGTGAAGGTGCCATGGATAGCAAGCACATAAGTATAAATCATCCCAATCAATCTGGGTGAATGTCTCACAACTACAAGAAATTCGTTTCCAGTTTTATAAGGTGTTGTGGATGCAAACTACAAATTCCTTAACAGATGATGTGGGTAGATATGGCAAACAAAATAAGCGGGGGGGTACCTTCTGAGTATCTACATTACAAAAATGACTCGGAACAATACATTATTACTGCCAGATGATTATGTGCTTTACTTCAGTTAACATTTACTTTTCCACAACACAATACAACAATAAACATGACAGACATACCAAAATTATTTGTGCTTTTGTTCATAGAAAAGCGAATGTAACCTAACCTCTAAAACTTACGTGTTGTACTAATTTAGGCGGCGCACAATTTGTCCACAACGAACATGTAGCGGTGATTTAGGTCCTTCTTGTCCCACAATTGACTACTAACAAAAACACAAATGATAAATTTCTCAGCAATCATTTTATTCGACACTTACACCTGAAGGGTGTCAGCTGTGAACAGCGCGGAACAGCGATGTTAGCAGCGAAAACCTACGGTTTCCTCCGCAATTATCGCTGGTCGCAGCGCAGATCTCGTGATCAGCGCTCTGCCAACATGAACACTTCTTTTCGATTCCATGGCGACGTTCTCGTTGCTTGGGTCTTAGCGCTGCTCTCACAGTTTATCGCAGCTCCAACAGAAACGTACCCTTAGGCGTAAAAAAATCATTAGTTCATATTAACGTAAAAGGAAAGGCAACAGCTATTATCGCTTTATTTTATCAGTGTGGCGTACTCGTACGGGATACACATTTTGCTAATTAGCATTGTTGATAGCAAGAAAATGAAAATAGATAGAAAAATATAATGATTCAGTAAAATATTTTTGTATTGATACAATTACTCAGTTTTTACATGCATTACTTTTTATTCCCGTATCTTGCAAAGCGAAATATTCTATTCCTTTTCACGTTGAACTCGATTAAAGGACTCAATTTAAAATAGGTTTTAAATAATTTCTAAGAAAAATATTTTAAAACTTATAACAAAAGCTCGAAGAATAAATGGAAAAAGAAATATGAAATAATATACAATTTCTAACTTACATATCATCCAACTTCTTCAAGAACAATCTAAAATTACGTGCACGAAGTATATGAAATAAGCAGCAGGCGTCTATGTTTGACTTCAAATTACATAAAAAATACTCATATTTTCGTAAAATTTAACATCATCTAATTTAAAGATCTCATTTTTATTAACACATTTCATTAAGAAAAAATGTAATGTAGTTGTAGGAGAACTCTGAAAGAATTTTACGTTTTTTCAATTCTTGAAAAATATTTTTAAACGACATGGCATTACGCCCTGAGGAAGGTCCCAGGATGGCGACCGAAACGTCGGCAACTTCGCCATGGACGCGGCGTCACTCGGACAGCCTAGTAAATACTGACTCCGGCCGCGGAAGCCTAAGATCTCAACAGATTGCTTACTAATCATTGTAGAGATTGGAAAGATGAAAGCAATTTCCAGTTCTCTGGGACCTCCTGACAGGCTTCGGAGAGGTAGGTAAGCGTATTCTGCACGATTGCAAATTCGCATATACAGCAGCATAATAAGCGAAGAGGCGTCCTCCTCACCTGGTCACAGGCAAGAACACACAGGTCATAGAGCTTCTGAATCGGAGGACGCCCTAGCATATTTTGCCCATAGAGTACAAAGTGTATTTCTCCTCTATGATTCTACCGAGTGGTTACTGGTTTGCTAAAAAATACTCAATAGTGATGTATCAAAATTAGAAAGAAAATGAGATAGAAAGAAAATGAGAATAAAAAATATATAAAATGCGGAAAATTCAATGTAAGCACTTTTAGGCCTTTAACGCTTCAATAGGTATTATTTCTAAAATAGAAATTTATAGTCAATATAAAATCCCCGTAAAAGCCTTTTCTTAGGTAAACATGGATAGTAGGGCTCTAGTAATACGTGAATATAACTATTTATAATTATATAAGACAGTCTATAGTGCTGTAGCACCACTAATTTAACATATTGTACAGAAGTATTCTTTTTCAGGTCTGTAACTCCTTGGGAGATTTCACCTCGTCTGACTGGACAATATTTTTACGGCACTGATACCATCCACATTCCACCTCATTCAACCTTTAATTACGAGGTGACATACACTCCCCTAGTGATGACAGTTGGTGATAAAACTCATAAAGTTAGTGGTGAATTTTATTTTACACTTTTTTTGTACTATATTGGTTTCCGAAACACATGGAGTACCTTACATACTATACTCATACAATAAATGGATATGTGAGCTGTTTTGTATTACAGTTGAAAACAATTTTGTAGTGACTTAGTGACGAGCTTTTGGAAATAACAGTTTTATTGTTTCTCTTGATAGGGATCTGTTGTTTTCTGCATACCCGAAGGACAGGCATTAGCCTACGACCTAATTGGCACTGCAGACAAACCACTTTGTTCTGGGAAAATAATTACAGAGATCCATTGTAAGGAAAGCCACACTCAATTATTACCAATATCAAATTGGTTGACAACGTCACAGAGATTTATGATTTCAAATGAAGTGGGGAAATTTGAAAAATTTGATCCTGTAGTGGAGATATCGGGAAATGAATATATAGATGTACCAGGAAAGGCAGAACGTGAATATAAGTGGACAGTATTCTGTTACAAAGAATGTACACTAAATGTAAAGGTAAGTTTAATTTTGCCTATTATTTTCAGAAATTATGATTTGCTATTAAAATTTGGGCCATCAGCGACGTGGCATCTATTTAAGCAGTGTAACAAGCGTTTTCCTTTTGAAAAATCATGGATAAATCGTTTTATATTGATAGACAATAAAATAATAATTTCATTGCGAAAATGTTTCTTTATTTTGATAGAATTTTAGAATTTGTATGCTTTATTTTAACACCTGAACACATTTAGATCATTTTAAAATCGACCTTGGCCCGCCTTCCGCTCTCCCACATTATGAGTATAGGCGGCATCCTCGGTATTTGCTAGAATTGTACAAGCTGAGACGATATGATCAATGGTTTCTACGTGTTCTACTGCTGGATGGATAGATCCATCGCCAAACTACATCGGCTTGCGGAGATTTTCCCCAACCTGGTATCTCCTAAAAGTGTGACACCGTCTGAGCGACGACAAGCTCTAAGCTCCTGTCTGGTCCTCCGACACGTCTAGTGTAGTGCATGTAAGAGTAAGTAAGGAGTGAAGATAGGACAAGAAGGAGGAAGAATGATCGCGCAGTCCATAGCTCGTTTATTAGGGTACTGCTCCGGCATTTGCGTGGAGTTGATCGGAGAAACTACGAAATACTACCGATCAGAGCAGAAAATTCTTCTCCAGACAGAGGCTGAATTAACTTAGCTATGTTGCCAGTTAGCTAGTGTCGAAAATCCTGCTACCATCTGAACCCGTACCCTAGGACTTCTAGGGTAGTGCTCGGAGACACAACAGTCTCATCAATTTATGACCTGTGCCACGTAAGTCAGTGAGAACGAGAGAGAGGGACATAAATTTGAAAGTCCCCCAGACTCCGCGAATATTTATTGTTTGCATTTCCTTGTGCGACTGTCTGGAGTTGGTGTGATTGGCAATACAGAAGTTGATCCTTTGCCAATCATCGATGAGGGATTACTAATAGAAACTGCTTAATATTGGAAACGGTCAAGCCACGCCACTGTTAGCTGTTGCGAAGAATACAATGATGAGATTTAAATTATAGTTTGTTGTTATTGTCTAAATAAAAATAACATTTTTCAATGAAATAAATGTATGAAAACATATTTAATGGCTAAATACTTTATTTCCAGGTAGTTTTCAAGAATACTGAATCTAAAGAATATCTCTTTTATGAATTGGTTTTAAAAGTCCTTAAAAGAGGTCCTTTGGATATTATCAAGTTTTGTACACCAGTTCGACAATCAATAACTCGTAAGATAAATTTGCAAAACCCCCTTGGTTCCGATGTGAACTTTACTTTGCACTGTAGTTCTCCTGAAATCCAGTGTAAAACTCCAATCGTTGTTCAGGCTTATTCTAAGGTAAAGAAAGTAAAATGAAGGGGGAATTGAATTTTATAAAACGAAATTAAATGAACTTATTTCCATTAAACCACTTATTACAATATTTGTTTTTGTGTTTTCTTTGCTTGCAGTCTGTACCCATTAATATTAAATATACTCCTCTTTTCACTGGAGAATCTACGATATCAATGGACTTGCAGAGCTTTGAGCTTGGAAATTTCCCATACGAATTAGAACTAAAAGCGTTGCCCCCAATACCTGAGAACTTACTTAAATGCTCCACCAGCGTAGGACAATCTGCTACAATGGAAGCACCCATATGCAATTTGACAAAAAACAGAGCTGAATTCTCCTGCAAGGTATGTAACGTTCTATTTCATCATGAAGATTAAGATTGTGTGTATCAAATGATGGGCGACACTGCCGGGTGGACGGCAGGGTGGCTTGTCACATTGCCTCCCCCAATATTGATTGTGATTTTGAGTAATATAGACGCCCCAAATAATGTGGTAGTAGTGAAGTTCATGTATTACAGTTATGTTATTGGTGAGAACTGCCCCCGCTCCTGCTCTGCTATCAAACCCTAAGTAGACGTTACATTTTTTAATGCCACATTATTTCAAATCGATGGAGGAAGGAACGTGTGACGTATGCACAAAAACACATACCTGCATTTAATTAATGCAAACAACAAGGAAAATAAATATTTAACATAAAAATTATATGATATTTTCTCACAGCCCTTTCGCATTGTAATTCAAAATTGAGTCATACATTTAACCTCGCACAGTCGTGTTAATTTTAATCTTAAGTTTAATGTCTTTAAAGAGGTTCGTCAACCTTTTGTGTTGTGGGCATTACCCTTCGCAAGTAGTAGCTATGTCTGAGCTCTAGTTCAGACATCAGTTGCCCCCCCCCCCACAGTGGACGTAGACGTTGCTTCCAGTACCGTCTATCGTGGCCCGTTTTCAGTGTGATAGCATCAGGAGTGCCCAAAGAACTATCTTCTTTGGCAGTCGATCACTGTCCAACCTTCTTAAATGCCCAAATCATAATAGATCTTTTGTTTCTTTCAGTTCTAAGGTTGATTTTCAAGGTTTAGTTATTTTTATTATTCTTTGAATTTTAATTCTTTCCTTGCTTGTAACCTATTAACGTCTCCAATATTCCATTTCTGTTTTTTTTTGGATCCTACTTTTATCCCCGGTATTAATTGTCCATAACTCAGCTCCATATGTGAATAGACTTTCAACAATTATTTTACATAGAATAATTTTTGTGTTTCTTTTTATGCTTGAATTCCATGTCATTGGATGTAAATATCTTATAACTTGCCAGCCTCTATTTGTTTTGATCAGGACATCTTTGCTATCACGACCATCACTTGTTACACTCAGAAAATTGAATTCCTTTTTTGAACTATTTTTTTATTAGACTTAAAAATATCTCCAAAGTCTTTTACAAACTAATTACAGAAATGCCATGAAAAAAACTTATTTATTATGTTTGCAGATTGATCAAGGTGATAATCATGATTTTGAAACTGATAAACAAGTAACATTAGCAGGTAATTCTCAAGGAAATGTTATTATCACTTTTGAACCGACAACCATGGGGAATATAAGTGCTACATTGAAAGTTTCATCACCAACTGCTGGAGAATTTATGTAAGTAGTTAAAATTGTCAAGTCATTTTATTGTTTTGCAACCAACATAGTAGAGGAGGTTGTTCATGCATTAATTGATGATTTTAGATTTCCTTTGCTGGGAACTGCTTCAGAACCTATGCCTCAAGGACCTTTTTCCATTAAAATGGGAGGTAGCATCACTATTGCATTCAAAAATATATTTAACGATAAACAGATGTTTACTTATTTTGTAGATAATCCTCTCTTTACCATCAAGGCAAGCAATGAGGGTATACGGCCGAAAAAGGTATTTATATTTTTGAATTCTGTAACTGTGTATTCTCATATATATTAGTGTTAACGTTTTAATTTCGTCCTCTTATTACAGGACACTCGCATTGTCATAAATTTTCCGAAGAATTCAGAATTATCCGTACCTGTAACTGGTAAACTAATTGTATTTTCTACTTCACCTTCTTTATCTCACATTAAGTGGATATACTACCTAAAAGGTGTCGATATCAATTAAATATTCGTAGTGCTAAAATGATTTATTTCAGTGATATTTCAGGTATTGAAAGTGAAGATTGGCAAATTGAAATAGTCTTACATTGGTTTTACTGATGGAATTTAAAGTCGGGGGTGTAGTAGTGCTATCACTAGAAGGAGTGAAGGGATTTTAAATCAAATTTCACAAATAATATAATATCATATTTTATTTTGAACAGCTCATCGTCTAACATATTTACAGAGTTATGTACATTAACAACATTTAAATGAGATGATAATAGGGTGTTTCGTAAAATTGAAAAAAATCAGAAAATTAATGCAGTGAAGATCGAATTTTCAATTAACAGAGCAGAATCTGCCAGTAGTAAGAAGCCAAGAAGTAAATTTCGAAGTCAGCAAGGAAAGGGGGAATAAAGGAGAGGAAAGTAAATGATTAAATTGACGCTTCTAAAGAGAAAATTTCGTGTCAAGGATTGAGGATCTTCTTAGGCGAAGAATCGAGGCTGTTCCTGTAGCCTGCCGGTAGGTCGCTGACCATTTTTCGAAGGGAGCCTTTTTATGTTGCCGGACGAGAGGTGCGCGCGGGTGGGGGTGGGGGTGGGTTCAGAAGAGGCGGATGAAGGGCGAGCCGTAGGAGTAGATGGGCGCGCGGATGGGCTCCACGTCCATGTACTGCAGCTGGGCGTAGCCGGAGTTGCGGATGGGGGCGGCGGCCGGCGGCGGCACGGCCGGGTTGGTGCTGTAGGCGACGCGCTGCAGGCGGCCGTCGGGCAGCAGCACGTAGTAGACGCCCGCGGGAGCGCCTTCCTCGTCGGCGCCGGCTACTTGCTGCGAGCCGCGCGCGCCGTCGGCGAACTCGTTGCTCTCCTGTCGGACACACGCGCTGACTCAGAAAGGGGGGTCGTAGGTCGCTCGAGAGAGAGACGAAGTATTGACTCCTGGTGCGTCGACTACTCAGGTCACTAGTTCCCAAAGTGTGGGGCGTGCTACAGTCCGGAATGTGGCGGTGTTCCTTCCACGTTGGAACATGCGTCGACATTCACGTCGGATTACGACGATTTTCTTCCTGCAAGTTTCTGTTGTTAGGGAAGTACTACTCCGACATTTCCCTGGTGTTGATCGGAAAAAAACACGGAAAACTATCAATCAGGCCGCTAGAATTATCCAGACTGGCTGAATTTGATTCAGCTGAGTAGCAACTATCAAAAATCCGCGAGCACCCTGGATGTTGCCGCTAAGCTATCTCTCCCGGTTTGGACCCTCCAATTCGTGTGAAAGACGCAACTCGCGCCCGCCTCGCTCGACTGAGTAGCGCTGAATTCATTGCTGTTAAATTGGTGTAGAAGAAACAGAACTCTGTGAATTCTATAGCTCACCGATTTCTGTAGGCACATCTACATAGCATGAGAAGAATGGAAGAAGACAAAACTAAACCCTTTACTGGCAAATGCCACATGTATTACATCGTTGTATTAAATTTATCCCCACATGTTCATTGGTGAAAAGTGATAATTTTCGATTCCTCTACATCCCATAGAAGTTTGTAACATTTATACCGAGACCTGTAGGTGTTAATTTCTGGAGAGCAATAGTATCTATTAACCCGGGGAAAAGGGCGAGGCAGACTCACCTCGGGCTGCTCGGTGGTGGGCACCTCGGTGGTGGTGGGCTCCTCGGTGGGGGGCTCGGTGGCGGCCTCAGTGCTGGGCGGCCCGTACTCCACGGGCGGCGGCACGTAGTAGTTGGTCTGGCGCGCGGGCAGCAGGAACTGGCGGCCGGAGGGCCTCCAGCCGGACGGCGGGTAGGGCGCCTCGTTGGCCTCGGCCGGCGCGCCGTACTCGTTGCTGAGGCGCGCGGGGGCGCGGTACACGGGGGCTTCGGGCGCCGCCAGCGCGGCCACCGCCACGGCGCACAGGACGACCAGGACCTGCGAGGGGACATTGGGTATTAATCCTGGAATGACAAGGGGGCGGGGCCCAAGGATCAGCGAGGATTGTTTTTTATTATTTGTTTGTGTGAAACGACCAAGACCTGCGGTGACATTGAATATTAACCATATTAACCATGACCAAAAGAGAGGTTTCTGAGGCCCGCCGATGACTATTATTTATAGAACGAGCAGGACCTGCGCAAATACACGGGATGGGGAGTCATTGAGTATTTACCCTAGCATGACCGGTGGCGAGGGGGAGGAAAGCACAAAGATGAATATTTAGTTTCTGTGGGTTTCAGTGTTTTAGGAAGCTGAAGATCATTGGTATTGCTTATGGCGTGCATGTTGTCCAATATATGACGGAATTCCCACAAGTGTTTGTTAGCGTTTTAATTTTTTACAGCGTCTGTGGTTGTGGGTAAAACAATCGTGATTAATCGATCCGAAAACCGAAATTTCAGAATAAATTTTGAAACTACGAGTATTTGTGGTATATTTTAAATCTTAGTCAAGAACAGTTTAATACATTGGTATGATCAGGAGATGCGTACGTCTTTATTTCATCTAAAAACGCAATAAGTTTTTTCATATATGTATTTTCATAATTAAATAATAGTATATTGAATGCGAATATAATGCGAATATTGTTACGAAAATTTTTTGTTTTAATTGCAGAACTTGCAAATGAAACGTTTTTAATACGAAAAAATGAATATTATGTGGTAATTATATTTGTTAATTTAGAAAAATTGCTGCAACGGTCCGGTCAAATGTTATGCAACGTTCCTTTCGCAGATTTGATTATATCTAGAAGCGAAAGAAAAAACAGCTTGCAACAGCATATATTTTTCACTTCATACTGAGGAATAGTGAGCAAATTAATAAACAGCAATAAGTATCTCAATACCTCGTAATTCAAGAAATTGAATGAGAATGAATATAAATAATTGCTTTGGAAGTATCCAGAGGCTCATTTGCTGAAGAGCTAGTGACGTAATTACAAGGTTGGGTGTATCAAAAATCACAGGAGATGATTTAGGTAGGGAAACTGCAATATGTGAAAACGTTGCCAGTTCGTTTGCTAGCTCGTCATGCAGTGTTTGTCATGATGTTGGGGATGGTGAAACTCTCAATATACAAGAAAGACAACGGACACACACAAATATCCATACACATTCTAGATTGAAAATTTGTTTCAAAATGTTTGTACTTTACAATCAACTATTCGTTTTATAATGGTAACCACATCTGTATTACGATAATATTACGTTGACGAGGTGTTGAGGTTGCATCTACCTTGTATGAATTACATCAAATCTATTCTTGGAGAAATATTTGAAAAGAGTCTCTGAACCAGCCTTTTACGAATTCCTTGATATATTGTATCTGTAGAATTTTTAAATTAATAGATATATCCTTTTTCTCCATATCAGCTGCTTTTTTAATCGTCCATATGATTATATGTTCGTTACGTGCTATATTCGTAGTTTAACCCGACGTCGGGTATAGAAAGTCAATTTTATGGCAAATAATCATGATTCATCAATCAAATCTTTTTTGAAACGGGATACGTAAAAAATGCGGTTGACACGAGTTACATCTCCAGGAAAAGTTTGACTGATTCATTCATAATTTTAACAAAGTAGATATTTTTACAAGAAATGTGGAGAATTGATATTATTTTAAAATGAAAAGCAAATAACTGCCAATTTTAACTTGCGAGCTACTTTCAAATTTTATTGTCATTTTCTAAATTCTTGAGATAAATTTTAAGTAATTATTTCACTATAATAATTCTTGTTATTCTTCGAGTATTTCGAATTAAAATCTAATTCTATCGATCGAACCCCATTTGGTGCAACTTTGCACTGTAAGCTGGCTCTCTACCCCTATGCTAGTGATTGGTACCACTCGGGCGGCTGAAACGTACCTTCATGGCTGCTTGGTGGAGGGTGGAGTGGGTGGCTGTGGAGCTGCTAGAAGCTGCTGAATGCAACTGATGCCAGTCATCGGCGCCTCCACCCTTTTATACTGGCCGATGCCCACCTCGTGGCCATCGAATCGCCAGCTGACATTGGCCCCATAACATTACATCATAGCGAGTATTGTGCGTGTTGGTGACACACCCGCGGCTTCCGACGTGATGTACATGGCAATGCATCCAGGGGGCTTTCCCGAACAAGCAAGCATTGGTGATCGAGTCACCCAACGCATGGGCACTCATAGAAGGGTGCCCCTAGGATCATTTCTTCTCAAAAAAGAATCTTTTAACTTTGGCTACGTGTATTCTGATAATTGTAAATAATAAAGATTAATAAAGGTAGAAGTAATATTTCAATTTTGCCCAATTATGGACATCGGACAACGTAGGAATATATGATCCCAATCCTTTCATATAAGAGTGAATGAATAATAACTGAATATATCTGAATATAATAACTGAATGAAATATCACCCGAGAGAGAAAACAACCGAAGATAGCATGGAATGTAGCTTCATATTACATCGTATGTACCTAATGAGAAAACTTGCAAATGTTCATCCTCTGACAGTGTGAAATGTTTTTTTTGTTTTAATGCAAACCGTAATGTATCTAGACGCAACGGAGCTGCCGGTGGAAGTGGGACGTAGCAGAATTGTAAAAACAAAATTGGGTGTATTTTATAGAAAAAAGCAACAAACAACATTTCTTTTCCAAGAACAACTCACTTTTTCAGTGCCAGGGACTCATAATGCAAGTTTTGTGTCAAAAATGTCCATTTTTGCTCCAGCGTCATCTATAGTATGCAAGAACAATGCAGAAGAATGCAGTTGCATAGATCCAAAATGTGAAACTTGCAGTTGCACGGATCCAAAATGTGGCAATTTTCGAACTTTCAATGATTTTAACGAAAATAGAAGCTGTATATTTGTAAATTCGCACTTTTCTTTGAACGAAAAAAATTAAAGAATTTACTTTTGTATCCTTGTTTCATTTTTTAATGAAATATTTAATTGTATGGCGCGTCATACAGTCACAGCATGAAAACAATGTTTAACAAGTAAAAATATATGACTACTCATTGCATTGTACACAACGTATTGTCTATTTTCCTTTCTCTCGTTTCCAGCATATTGTGGTTATCGCAGGTAGGGCTTCACAGAAACTCCGCGCGAGTAAGGGCGTTCGGACTGATTCCATGAGTAACGGAGTTTTAATCATGTAACAACGGTAATAATGCATTTGTCAGAGTCGTTTTCAAGCCTTATGCAGAGCAAACTAGAGCACTGCCGCAAGATAATTGGGCGGGAGATGGGTTTTCGCCTGTTTTTGCCAAAGGACCACAATGTCGTTCTTTTTCAGCGCACTCTGTCGCCTAAAATATTCGTCAAAAATTTAAGTTAATGTATTAATTTTGTTAATAACTTTGTTTACTATAGCGTTCTATGCGAAGATCATTTCCATGCAGCACATACTTGTCGCGATATAAGCAGAAAACTGAAAAAGTGCGACATTTTTAGGTTTTTGTTTGCAATTTCCTTTTTTAAAATTTAATTTATTTATAATGGTCGCATAAACATCTAGGTCTTGAGCGATCACAAGCTTGTAATACTGAATGACATATATTTACAAAGTATTTCTGTAGTAAGGTACTATATGACAAATACATGTGGTTATTATACATACTATACATTATTATGGATAGGTCAGACACTTATCCTGGAGGAAGATATCAAATAGATATTCTTTTACTGATACATGATCTGAGTTTGAAATAGTAATAGTAGTACAAACCATAGATTTGCATAAGAAAATTATATGTAAACAATAATTCTGAATGAATAAAAGCATCTCAAGAACCATCATTCATGTAGTTATAGAGATTAACTCTATATTTTGGAGTGTTTGGGTGATTGCAATTTTCTTTGTAAAACCGTGATGACAAATCTGAAATTTGAAATGAGCAACCCTCTTCAGAAAACTCTGAAAAAACACCATCCGAAATTTTTTCCTGAATCTTCCCTTGCACGAGGTGACTGGACGTGCAGATAGCCCTTAAACCAAATAAGCTTAAAGAGACCGAAATGTAGTAGGTGTCTGCATGATTTTTATTTGTGAAATAACAAGACCTTTAAGTAGTTGAAAAGCATTAGAGGACTCCAGAAAATAATGATATTATGCATGTATTATTGATTAATTATATTAATGATTGAATAATTTGATAAATGTCATATTAAAAAATAGTATATTCACGTATTAATTTTCTTGTACTTCGTTGTGCTTCGTTCAGTATTTCATTGTGCTTTGCAAATATAATGAATATAGCTCCTTCGATGCTTTCAAAAAATATATACAGAAGAAAGCAGGGATCGTTCTAACGGTTGAAGCATTTTACTACATTTAGTTGTTGGAATTAATAGTTAGGTTAGTGGTACACAGAGGCCGCAGTGTCCGAAAGACGGAATGAAATAGTGTCTAAGTGTTTCTGAACCTGGATGAGTGAAAGCGTTTCCAAGCAGTAGACAGTCAACCGAGAAAAAAAGGCTCCTGAAAAGGAAAACGACGACGAGGTTGGTAAAAATGTCATTAATCAATTTATAAAATTTTAGTTTTAAGCAAAATTTTAAAAAATGCTTCTCTAGCAGGGAACAATGGGCTAAAACGTCTGCTTCCTGTGCGATACTCGACGTTGATCTTCGGCTCTTATAGGTTATTTTTTGTTTCGAACCGATAGTGTTTATGTAAGATGGAATTGCGTAATTTTTCCGATTTGGTGACTATTTATGAATAACAGTATAAACAATATATACTACACGCTTGCGATTCATATACTAGAGATATTGCAACTATGTACATGTTGATGTATTCATTGCTATTTCTTTTATTATCTGATAAGCTACCTCTATTATTAGCTATTATATGATAAGAATACTTTAGTTTTGTGAAAGGGATTAAATCCACATCGTCTCCTATATTATTTCAGTAGTGTACATAATTTTTGCGGCTTTCACACGCAACCGGTATTTATAAATGAAGTCTTTAAAGAAAGAATTTCACGGAGAAGTGACGAATTGCTATTTGACATTAAAAATACGAAGAATTTGTTTAAAAAGGCATCTAAATATGCATATCAAATGCACCCGCAGCAATCAGTCAATTATTACGTTAAATAACTCCCAAATAAAACTTTCTAGGGTCTTAAAAACTAAACTTTTGAAGCCAAATGCCTCAAAGAAACGTTACTCATACTGTAAGCTACATGATGAGATATTCTTAGACATTCTATTGAATTTTTGTGGTTGGGTTCTTATCGATACTAGCTATGCCACCTAAATTTTAACCCTTGGTGAAGATGGCCATCTTTGTGAAATCACGCTTAGAAGGCTTAGATTCCCCTACTTTATACTATTTACGCTATTTATTAATTCAAGACGCATCACTCGCAACAACTGGAAGTACTATTAATAGTTTCTTGATTTCGATGAAGATAGTTTCTTTCGCGCGTAATGAAAACATTCATTTAACGTTTTGTCGAGGTCCATAAGTGCTTGGTGTCTAATTGTGTAGGTATGTGTGAGTACAATGAAGAATGAAGACATGTCTGGTTAGGTTTGGTTTGCGTTTTTCCTGTACCAGTATTTTCATTATCAGCGGTGATTTGGTGAAACTTTAAAGTCAGCGTGATCAGACACAGAGCATTCTCAAGAATAAAGAGCTTTTTTAATATTTTTGTTCCTTTATTTTTTGATATTCTGTAGTAGTTGGAAGTTATCTTTTTACATTTTTAAGCAAATAGATTTTGTTAACAACTTTCACTCTTAAAATAGAACGATAGGAATGAATGTGGGGTTTAACATGACAGTTCTTGCACGGATACGCGGAGGTAGTAGGGGAAAACTTGTGTTATAGCACAACACAACGAATAAAGTTTTAAAATTAACTGAAGTGAAGTAGCTTGAAATAAATGAACAACAAAAATTAAAACGCGCTTGCCTAGAATTAATTAATTTTAATTAAGCTGAATTAATTTTAAAAAAGCAACTACATTTGAAATTATAGAAAGAATAGCACAAGTCACTCGACAACTATCAATGATCACAATCCAGACGCAAGATTTGAATGGTGGCGGTACTTGGAAGTCTATACATCAATTCCCAGCTATAAACTCATATTGTAAATACTACACCGTTTGTTATTAAACTTAAGGTGTCGGTTCGCAAAAAGAATTTAATACGTAAATATCGTTTGAGCAACATTCCCGCGTACTATAGTAAAGACTTAAGTCTACTGAATTGTTTCTAATAGTAACAAATGGTATTTATTACTCAAAGGTGATACTATGTTTTATTACTTGTTGGATCGAAATTTCTTGAGGAAAATAATCGAATACTTTTTAGTGTATAAATAATTTTTCAATTTTCGCACCCCAGCAAGCTGCGCCCTGCCCCTCCAAACCCCCCTCTGTTCTTCATAACAAATCCAGGAAAGTTAAATATTGCAAAGAGTAGAGTTGTACTTGCCCGATCCTGTATTTTCGCATGGTAAACTTTACTTGCCTTCCTCAAGAGTAAAACCTTTTCTAATATTGTTGTGACCATCAAGGAAAGCGAAAAGCTAACTGACAAGGAAGAGTGAATAATTACATCAAATGTTTTTTTAAGTGAATTGTGTTTTTTAAGTGAATTGTTCGAAACATGTATCTATATAATTCTGAATAAACCTTTATTGAAAATTTGTTTCGATCAATTGCATTGTTTTTATTTTTGTTTGATATTTGAAGTAAGGTAAGTACGAAGTTATATTTGTACATTGCTTAACAAACACGTTTCATTAACAACTTTCCTTCTTAATGGAAAGAATAGGGAAAGGATGGGGATTAACACGTGAGAGTTCTCGCACTGGTACGCTTGGATTTCTTAATGAGTCATTAGTTACATAAATGGCATTCGTAGAGAATCATTTATAATAAAATATGATACATTTATCCATAATTCCTTGGCATAATGCGAGATTTTAAGGGTGGGAAATCAGAGATCGCTGTGTGTTTTCCTTGAATATTTGTAATAAATGTAGAGCCCATTGTAGCTTACTACCCAGTGTAATACTTACAGCTTCAAGTCTTTCGAATACCACAGATCAAATACAAGCACAGTACTCACAGATGTATGTTCATGTTCATTTTATAACACTTGGTGTAAATGATGACAAAAACAAAATTATTGGTTGCCGGAGCCTCGTTAGTAGCTCAAAGGCGATCCGCAGATGAGGTGTTGCGGTTGCTACACCCAATAAACTGAAGTACGTGGTTTTAATAATAATATAGGATTGTCATTATTATCAGAACTTTGTAATAGACCTACCAAAATATTTTTATTTACTTTTTATTACTTCTGCATAATTTAAAATCTGTTCTTGTTAGAACAATAAGTAAATGGTGTCTAATTATTACATTTCAGACGTGAATTTTTGTGTCATTGAAAATTTCATTTAAGAAATCGATATGGAAAATCTAAAATATTATCTTGTTTCAGTCTATATTCATGTTCACTGTTGTCTAGCAGGTTTGTTGAATGGTTATTTGGATGCTTGTACAATCTCTTCTGGTAAGCTCGGCTCTTCGTGGCGATATCATCTAGCAGGATGATGTCGACTTTGATCAACGCACCATGGTGCGTTGCATAGTTTTCTTAATGTTTTAGCTTCGAATATTTTTATAATTTCTAGATTCGATTTACTAGAAGAACCCCACAACTCAATTCCATAGATGCGTGTTGGTTTGATTATAGTTTTGTAAATCTGTATTTTGTTATGCAAGGACAGCTTTGATTGTCTGTTTATTAGCCATGACAATTTGAGGACTTTAAGCTGCGCTTCTTTTCTCTTAGTTTTGATGTGGGTTTTCCAAGTCAGGCGTCTATCCAAATGCATTCCAAGGTATCAGTTTCGTGGAGTTCTGTGTTGTTTAGTTTTACTTTTGGGCAATTTTCTTTTTTTAGTGAAAATGTTATGTGTTTTGATTTTGTTTCATTAAATGTTACTCGCCAACGAGGACTCCAATCTTCGATTTTGTTTATATGTTCTTGAAGATGTTGTGATGCACAGGGAGGATCTTTATTTGCAGTGAGAATAGCTGTTTTGTTTGCAAAGGTGGGTATTGTAGTTCTTTCTGTAATTGGTAAGTCTGAAGTTGATATAATATATAATATAATAGTCCAAGAATACATCCTTGTGCCCCCCTGCAGAAGTACGTTGTAATTCTGATAGGGCGTCTTGGTATTTCACTCTAAATAGGCGATCACAAAGATATTATTTGAGAAGTAAATACTAGGATTGCCGGAGAAGGTGTTTCATTTTAAAAAGGATTCCTTCATACGTACCATACCTTGGCGAATGCTTGTTGTATGTATAGGAATGTCTACCAAAATATAGATGCATAAAATAACTTATTTTCTTCTCTGAAACTTTACCTGGAATTGGTTCTCGGCTCTCGAATATTTAAAGCATTCTCCTCCCCGATTCATCTTTATTACTTACACAATAATAGTATACAGTATTAAAAATGATGTACACAGAGGTCTCTCCCTTGACAAAACTAACACATTGTAATTATATTTCATGGATTAACTTTAAAAACTGTATATAAACAATTAAAAAAGAATTACCAGTTGTTTTACTCTGCAGTGGACATTTTTGTTTGTTTCTTCAGTAACAATGTTTTTTTAAGTTGCCAGAAGCAAAGCGAAGAACAGTTTATTTGATACAATGCTTTTCCCATACTAATTGTATTACAAAGTATTACAAAGTTTTCGAACTTACTAAAAATTTTGAACCCTCATTGAAATGAATCACACTAAAACGTGATGTTAAATGAAAAATGGTAAGAAAACTTTTCTTTCATTTTCTCAAAAAAATTATCGTAAAAGTGGCTGTCGCTGTGGAAGACGTGTTAGAGAAAACTTGAAAATAACATTGAGGAAATAGGATTAACTGGAATTCGCAGCGAACGTCAAGCGTCAAGATAAGGCTTCTAAAATTTGTCGTCATGGACACAGCTTATAGTACTGATTCATATCTGTAGTATTTGGCTAGTTCTGGAACACGACATTGACCCTACCTAGTACATTACATGCTTCACTTTCCCGACTTGAACGCAAAGCATTTTGACCAGAGCCGAGTTAATAGTTGGCTGAACTGCGAAAAATCAAGCTAAGCAATCACGTGGTGGAAATTAACAATACATTGTGACAGATTTTTGTACTATTCTCAAATACAATGACGGGAATTACTTTTTACATACTTTACATAGTATAGACGTAACATAGTTATTCCCTTTTCTTAGTGCTCTTTTCATTCAGGCTTTTTAAAGAACTTTCCTGGGTCAAAGACATGCGTTTGTTCACGATATGTCAATGATATGTTGTGAAAATAAGAAGCTTTTTGTGTGCATTTAAGCCATTATAAGAAAAGGGTATTAAACTTCAAAAGCAGCATTACTCTTTTGAAGACATGCCAGTCTCAGAAGATGAAATAGAAGTGTCGTGGCAGTAATGTCCAAGTAAACAATACTTCACTCTAGGGACACAGTTGTTTTACGAAGTGGTTTAAACAAATATCTTTTGACTTGTTTGTTTCTTGATCTGTTGACATTATATTTGTAAGGTGTTTGAATTATTAATTTAATTTAGTTCAATTGCAGCCTTGACGGAATCTAAATAAATGAAGGAAATGTCGGCGAACATTTACAATTCAAAGGCAAGAGCGTTACATTTCTACATTAGATATATTTTCTCACCCAACGCTGTTGAAATGTTTAGGAATATTCTAATACAGTAGAAGCCCGGTATTCCGAACTAATAGTGGGTGTGGTCTGTTCGGATTTGGAAATGTTTGGAGTATCCCCCAAAAATGTACCGTATATATTTACAAATACATCTATGGGGTTACCAGACACAATGCAACGTATCGTGCGATATGAGAAAATGGCAACGTATCGTAATGATCGCATCATCACCCAGCATCATCAAGAAGATTCAGTTCCTTACAATAAAAGATTACAGTTTTACAAGTTCCTCTAAGTGAAAATTAGCTCTACATAAACATGTGATTGTAGTGACGATAACTACATCGTAGTTATCAGTGCAAACAAGTTTCATTTCGACAACTTGTTTCAATAATTAGTTGTTCACTTCTATGGTAAATATTAAATAATTTCTTTACACTACAAATAAGCATTTTATTTATTTCGTTTGTTTTTCCTCCATCCCGAATTTTGTTCAGATTATCCTAAATTTCGGATTTGCGGGGTTCGGATTAACGTACCAAGAAACAACTCTTTTGTCAAATTCTGCTCTTTTGTACAGTAATTATTTTGCCGGGAAAAAGAACCCTCGACATGAGAAAGAGGTGAGGTAGAAAGTTAGAAAAAATTATGCTGAAGATGGACTCAAGCTACATAAATTAGATTTTTAGTTGTACTTTTTCTCTTTCGTTTTTTTCAAATTCTAACTATAATCTCCATCTCTTTCTTTTCACACATTTCCCTTCTTTCTTTCCATTTATTTTTTAAAATTTTTTTCTTTCCTTCCTGCTGCCTATCTTGTTTTATTTTCTTTCTCTCGTTTTCTTTTTCTGTTTTCTTGTTTCATTCTCTCTCTCTCTTGTTCTTTCTCTTTCTTTCTCTTTATCTTTTCTTATCCTCTTCATCTTACTTTCTCCCCCTTTTCCCTCTTCCTTTCCTCCTTTCTTTGTTTCTGCTCCTCCTCCTTTCCTTGCTCGCCGGGCGCACGCGTGCGTGTCTGCACGCAGCGTGTCTGCGCGGTGGTGGTCGCGCCAGTGGCCTCGCGATTAAGGTTGAGGTTGCTGCGCCACTTGGCCCGCGGTGGCAGCGCGCCGCATCGCGCTATGGAGTGTCGCGTCGTCGCCGGTGACATCACACACGGGCGTTGTGAATGCCGCGGGGGCCGCCGCCGCCGCCGCCGCCGCCCAGGCCCGGGCTCCCGGCCAGAGGATGGCGATCGCGCTGCGCCGCGGAACGCCCCTGTCTACGCGCGAAGTGGACGTTGCGTTCGCTTGCGAATGTCCCCTAGGTTGACACACCAATTGCCAAGCGTTTTCCCCCCATTTTGCGAATGGATAATGATTTTGAAATAGACAAAATATTTCCATTTTCATGATAATAAATTTAGGCTATTTATTAACATGAAATAAGTTAAATATCACATTGAAACTAAACATTTAGTCCTTTAAAGTACGACGTTTAGTTGTAGTGGAAAGTGATAGAACATCTAAAACGTTATGGCACAATCTTCCATAAAATGTGAGGAGTGTTGAGTTACTTGTTTAAAACAATTGAAGACTACACAAAACTTCTTTTTATTCCATCCTACTTGTATTACAAAAGCTCAAAATATTACAATCATCACGATCTTTAGAAACAAAAGAAAATGCCGTTATTGTACGCATAAAAAGTTATATGTTTAACAAAAATATTACGTCATTTAATACCGCGTAGGGTTTCCATTTGCTTTCAATATTGCTCTCAGCCTCCGTGGCATGGATTTCCCCACATTCGCGGTGTCAATTAAACTTCATTCTCTTAGGAGAGCATTATAAGGACTTATTTTTCCTTTCGTCCGAAAATACGACTGAATTTCAAAAGTACAATCCTTTATTTCGGTATTCACTTGTAAAATTTAATACTTTTTCCCGAATATCATACCCTTTTCCGTACAAATATTGAGCACTGTACTAGCTGATACTTCAACTTCACATTCTTTAATTTATCTCCAAACTTCACAGTACTAATTTTGGGGCCCTTCGTAATTTTTCGAATATCTGCTTTACTGAACACTTTTGGCCTCCCTGTTTGGGGACGATTTCTCACAGTTTCATGAACATAAAACGTATCAATTTTACATTGTACCATATAATGGAACGAGTTCTGGTCCATCAAAGAAGTCATTTAAAAGTTCAGAGCAACACACCATTGGTGAGTTGTTTTGCGAGGGGAAGAAGTGAATTGTTAGTTTTCCTTGGTTTTTTATCTTGAGTTAAAAGTTCAGAGATTTTTGAAAAGATTTCCACTTTTTGTGCAATTTCGTGATTACTATCCTTGCAGCGACAAAAGTTTCTGTGTGGTTGCTGCCCATTTTCACCTTGCAACTTTTTGCTGAGGAGAGGCCAGGACATGCTTCTTATCAGTGGTCGCCGAGCTCAATGAATCAATAGAATGTTGGCAAATCATTATTGCTAACTTCAATTCAACTCATTATTTCGACTGAACGATCATTTCTGAGCCTAGTCTGCACGCAAAACTGTGACATTTTGTTTTAAGTTTAGAATTAATCTTTTGATTTTACTGCCATTTAAACACAAAATTTTAACATTCTTTGTACTTTACCTTAACATTCTTTACGAAATCCATGTTTTGGTTTTAAGCAGGCAATATAGTTTCTAACGCTGTAAGTTACGATCACTTTGGCATAACTGTAATGCACAAACACTTCCGGTTTTGCATTCTTCAAAATTTAAGCTATAGACTCGGTCTCCTGGGCAACACCCCAGTTATTTTTGACGTCTGCAATTACTGTAGATAATCAACTGAAGATGAACTCTTTGGTAATCTTCTTTGATTTTTTGTTGAAGTATTCGTGACACGTATTTTTGCTACATAACTTTGGTCGTAATAAGTATACGTGTAGCCATGCGTAGGGACTTCTTGTATATGTCAGTGATCGAATATTTTATCGAATCAATTACTAGATTGTGTACAGAACTTTTAAAGAATAGAGTTTAAAAAAGTTTTATCGCCCATTTTATTTGTAGTTAGTCATACTATTCAACTGATGATCGTAGGAACATTGAAGAAACACTAAGCGTAACTTTGATAACTATTTAATTTATTCTTTTGATATTTTCGAATATTACTTCAATTCCATTTCACAACTTGCTTGCTCGTTGATCTTCTGAACGAATGAATAATGCATAATTGAATTAGAATATTTTTTTAACCCTTAGGATTCAAATATTAGAAGGTCCGAATATTTCTAATTTAAAAACAGAATAAATAATTATTTTGGCAGCTCATTAGATTAGTTGTCTGAACATTCGATCAAATTTTGAGATTCCATCGAATACCTAAATATGTGTAAAGAGCTTAATCTTGTAATACACAACTAACATACTCTGAGCCACATGTGACGTGCGGAAGTGAGGGGGCGGACAACGCTCAAAATCTGCATTATAGGCATCATTAATTTATGTTGAAATAATTGGATATCGGATGTTTTACATATGTATCAAATGGGCATAATTTCCGACTACAGGCGAAAATATACGTTTACTTTAAAATTCTTACTTCTTGCCAGGTTCTGCAAACAATCCTTCGCACAAGAAAGAGCTTCTTCGTACTCATAAATTAATTTCTAGTTCACGTGCATCCTTTATTAGCAATGACACCCTACTTCGGTGCAGCTCGTATGTCCTTGACCCGTGACGATCGAACACAAGCGTCGAGGTCGCTATGCGTGATTTGCCGTGCGCGTAACTCATCACCACTCGCGCACGCGCGCTACCCCTACTTTTGCTTTCCGTAGTCACCGTCACCGTCACCGTCACCGTCACCTATCATCGTCGCCGCCACCACTGCCCACCGCAGTCACCGTCGCCGTCGCCGTCGCTGTCGCCGTTGCCGTCGCCGTCGTCGTCCACGCTGCTGCCGTTTGAGGCGGCCGCGCGCATTTGTAACGATAGAAACCGTTGTGACGCACGTGGTCACGGGTCGGGTTTAGAGGTGTAAAAATTTGTGCCTGGCAGGAATGTAATGTGTTCTTTGGTAATAGCATGAGTATTCCTTTGTAAAGCAATGTCCTATAAGTGGAAAATTACACAATTTCACAAATCGTCGGTGTTAGCGAAATGTCTCTGAAATAATCTCCAAAATAGTAATTTTTAGTTAGTACAGTTTTTGTTCAGTTACTCTGCTGTAAAAAAGCATATTTAAGACTAAATAGTTTTAGAAATGCTATATTTACACGACTGTTCATTCTACTGACCTTGGAAGTTACTCAATCTGGAACCCTGGAAGTAAATCAATAGAAAGAATTTTTATATAACTCTAAGATATGTATGCAAGCACGTGCTGTGAAGTGGCCAACTATGGGCTTATAACTGTAAAAATGAATGAATTGTCAAAAAATAACACTTGACTAGTTTTTTAGCTTCGTTGCCTTTTTGTCAGTAAAAAATTGATTTTCGTTAAAGTATGCATGTCAAGAATATTGAATAGTTTTTCTTTTGAAACGCATGATGTGCATTACTGCAAGGTATGCTGACTTCGTTATCTTTTATAAATTAAGATATATCTCTACTTCTTTAGTACTTACATTTAGTATATTAATAATGGAAAATTGTATTTTTCTGGGGATATTTATCTTATCCTTTCCGCGCCTAATATTGATAAAATATTATGGATAAGTGAATTCAAGGGATTGGAGTATTGAGTAGTTTTATTTATTGAAGATATTAAAAAGCGTTAAATTATTGCATTGCTTTTGCTTGCATTGCTTTCTAACAACTTACATCACCGGTGTGCAAATACTGCTCTTCGTTGATTCAAAAGCTGATTCCATTTAAGAGTTTTTATATTTTATTTTAATTTTTAACATTCTGATATAATCAATAATGGTTATATTCTGTGCAAAACACTTAATTTTTTCTGGAGAATGTAGCAATTTTAATATAATTAAATTAAATTTGAATATCATGTATTTAAGGTCTGGCCTTTGTAAAATGAAAACTACTAAAACGTCCATTGGTCTTATGTACGTCTACGTCTGATTTATTCAGTTCCATTGCCTATAAACGCCGCCCATAATTGAGCATTTTATTGACGTAAACAAATTACACGAATTAAAATTACCCGTGCGCGTTTCGTTATCGCGCGGGGGCGTCGCCGGCTGCATTGGCAGTGTCGGCACGCGTCCGCGACCTTCACCGCGTGCCGCCGACAATTTCTCCCACGCGCCGACCAACGGGGTCGCACGCCGGCCAGCACGCCCATTAGCTTGGGCTTCACGTCCGCCAAAGGTATCTTTAGACTGGAGGCGAGATTGTGGGTGTCTAAAATAAACGACGACTCGCTGAACACTTGCGATTACATCTCATACGAGGAAGAACTGTAGAAAAGGTAGAACAGAAACGAATTATAAAAATATTGTTTCATGTCGTTCAGAGCTTATTCTTCAAGACTGATGAAATAAGAGGGTGTTAAAACGTCTTGGAGGGGGGTTAAACCTTCTGGAACAAAACAAACGCTATTCATGGCTCAGAGTTAAACTTGTTTCTACAAATTTAATTGAAAAGTTTTATAACTATCTGATCTGAACGTGTATGTTGTTGTGGATTATTGCAGAAAAGTCTTTTATCCACATTAACTTAAAAATGTAATGCTTTACATAAAATAAATCACCGAACAGTTTATATAAATTTGGTTCATAAACTTTTAATATTTGCATTTAAAATCAGTCATCTTCGAACTAAGAAACTCGTTATTTTTGTTTCGTTTGCTATAACATTACACTTACTTTTTCTCATGCTAGGTGACGACATGTTGACTGCTTTCGATTGAATGATTGCAACACCCACAACAAAACGGAGGTATGAACAAATAACGACAGATAATAGTTCATTCTATTAATTTTGAGATATTAATAAACGTTAGTGTTTTTAAACTTAATAAACGGTTAAGAAAGAGCAGGTGATAACACTTGGTCCACTTGCATTTATTCAAAGAAAAATGAAGAAATTCAATTTGTGTGGAAAATTGGAACTTCTTTCTAGAAGAAAATCATTACGTTTCAAACACAAATACTTGTATAAGATAAACAGACCTAATTGAAATAAATGTACAAAATAAATTGTCCTTTCCACACGTACTTTGTACAAAGAGAAAAGAGAGTATTTCACAATATTACGATAAATTAAGCTATTAATGTACCTCACTTTCTAATAATTTCAATGCTGTTTTAGTACATTTGCCCTCAAAGATGGAAAATAAAATGTCTACCGTAGTACCGGCTAATTTGTTTTGGTGTTGACAATATAATGTTGTTGTGCTTACATGATTGTAATGAATCGTATGGATTTCTGCGAAATGATATGACCATTTAAAGAAATTCATAAATGAGGAAATTTCGTGAACAACATAACTTCAGATTTTGGATGTGAAAAGAAGCCGAATTCGTAGATTGAGGGTAAATGTAAGTAAGAATGACAAAAATGAATTAGTTAGTTAATGTAATGAAGAACAACATTGCCGAATCATTGAAGTGTCAGCTGTGTCATGTGCGAATTTACGACGCTGTAGCAATCGAGAAATTCCATTATTAGCGGAAACTTCAATGCATGGTTAAGAACAAAACCCAAAACTTCTGCGTAATACGCGTACGTAGCAATTTTACAATGTTCTTGACAAAATAAAAAAATGTATTTGTAGTATATTAATGCGACTTTCTATAACATAATTACTATAGACACGTGAAAATTTTAATAAAATTCTTTATTCAAAGACTGTACTTTAGATTTTATTCGAGAGGCTGAAGATAAGTCTCAAGTCTTTCATCACTCCAAATTTAACATCGAAAAGGCGTAGTGTGTGGTAAAGTAGTCATAATATTGTGATGTTGGCCATGAAAGTGATGGTAAATTGCTTTTACAAATAAAAAAGTCATGTTTGAAATAGCATGCTTGGAAGAATAAGTTGATGGAGGGTTTTTTAAATTTTTTTAAATATTTTATTTTTTTAAAGTCGCTTTTCAACATCTTGATCATACAGTGACCACCGTGATTTTTAAAATATAAGGGGAACTGTAGGGAGAACACGTAAGGACAACACAAACCCACACAAACATCCATGCCTGAGACGGGATTCAAACTCGCGGCCCTTGCCTAATTCGAGTCAGCTACGCCCTTTCAGCCTTAACAGCCGGTAGTGGGTGTGTTTATTACATACGCAGGGGTCCGAAACTTGTTGAAAATTGGAGCGGTATAATTTTGATTATGTTTTTATTTTTATAAATATTCTATTTCTACTATTTTCCACTTTCATAAATTTGATTTTACTCAAGTTTGTGTTTTATTACAACAAGAGTATTAATTCGCCATTAATTTTTATTTTGTCCACCAGAAAATCAAAGCAGTACTGGTTTAAACAGTTTACACTTTACTAATTAAATACTCATTAACCATTGCAGATTCATGACCATGTAAGTAAATTTAAGGATGTTCCGGATCGTGGAATTTGGTCGCCGTTTAATTCAACACGTTATTACATTTCTCTTTGTCTACGTTTCTTTTCCCTTTCCATCTTCTGGGAAGATAATACAAAATAGTAATAAGGCTGTTAATATAAGATTAAGACACAGCACAAAAATTATTACATATTTAATTTTGATGGTTATTTTTAAATAATTCAACTGGTATCAATCTTATTTATTCACGGATTATATATTTCATCATTGCATCTCCAGACATTACTTGGTTATGTGACGAAAGTCTATTTTCTTATTTACAGTGTAATATGATTCTCAAAATATAAAACAAATTTTTTTCAACTGCGAGAATCAGAGTGAATACTTGAGATTAGAGTCGATTTTTTAAAAATATTCCATTTCAATGTAGATTTCGTTTCCTTACTGACAAGTAGATAATATTTTGATATAATACGAGTATATTTGCATAGGAAATTATTGTAAAACTGTTATCATTCTGAAAATTTAATTTATGCTAACTTTGTTCAGTGCTTGACGATTTTAGATGTCATACCATTTTAACGCAATTTGAAAGTGTAAAAATTATCAAGAATGTCATTGAAGATGTCTGTCAGTATTTATGTTACGTTTTTACTATCTTTGAATCCGTCCTGACTAGATCCTTGTTAATTTATTTAATCTAAGGACTGAAAATGAAAATGTACATAATTATTATGTAAACAGTAACCTATTTAAGTAATGGAAATTATATGTCATCAAATATGATAAACTTTAATGCATTTTAAAAAGGCATTATTTAAAATGTCTTAGAAATTCAAAGAAAACTCTCGTAACCACTGTCTCCATTCTCCTGCAACGGAGTGCGTGCTCGTGAGGCATCGCTGGCGGTTTCTCTCACGGCGGACTGCGAGGTGTGGGCGACCGCTGCGTGAGCGCATCCGCAGAAAGTAAAAGCGGTGCAGAGCGAGAGTGTTGCGATCGGCATGCGCCCTAATGAAGGCGCCTGATTGATCGCCCGGCGCGGCGCGGCGCGGCGCGGGCGGTGCGGTGCGGTGCTGTGCTTCGCTACGGAATGCGCCTCGCCGTTTGACCTCTCTCGGCCTCGCGAACCGCTCCGCGCCTTCCTTCTCCCTTTGGGAGGGGCTTTTCCAATTGCAATACTCCTCCTCGTCTCTCTTTCTCCAGTCGCTTTTTTTGAGTGTGAGGAAGACTTGAATACTTGCGGGAATTGAATTACCGTGGACATAATTCTCGGAAATGTAGTGCGTCTTATATTCCAGAAGATGACGAAGTCCTTCTTGTCACGTGACATCCGACACCGAACCACGCATCGGTTTGCAGTATTTCTGCAATGAATATGTCTCCCTTAGCGGAGCACCGCTTCCGTCAGGACAAATTCAGATCTCCCAACATGATGTGAGAGTGCAGCACATCTTAGTGCGCGTGTGTGTGTGTGTGGGGGGGGAGGGTGCGTGTGTGTGCCTACCAGGGGCGAGGAGGGAAAAGAATCACGGAAGAAAGATTGCGGTAGATGGTCTCTGTTAGGAAACTGCTCCGATTTTCACCTAGTATTGACCGGGGTAATGACGGAAAACTAACAATGAGAGCAACCGGTCGTGAGAGTTCTCGTCCAGAGGGTGGATGATTGGATGATGACTGATATGGTACGGCACTTAGTAGTTTATTATTAGTTTACAGTTAAAACGTTGTTATGCCTTCTCAAGAACTTCATTTCATAGCAGTGAGCTGCCGGCGTTGCCCTAGTACTTTCTGGTTCGAATATTCACTTTGTGATTACCATTCAATTACTATCATTTTAAATTTCCACGGTTCTCTTTTTAACTTATTAATTCTTAATAAATAATTTATTTAATATTAAAATTTTAAATTATTTTTCTGAGCTATTAATGTTTAATTATTATAATTGTCTATTGACTTATTATTACTGTTTCCACGAAACGTTTATTTGAAACTACTTGTAACGATGATTTTTCGTCTCATTATTTCACCGCATACTGTTTCGGTTAAAGAGGTTGCATACACATTTTTCCTTGCCTTTATTTTTTTCTTCCAATATTGTCTAATTTCTCGAATTGTCAATTTCTGGTTTCCTGAATTTTCACATTGTAATTTTGTGCTTCTGGAGTAATTTAACGAAGATAATCCTCAATTTTATCTTGCAGATGATTTCTGGTTTGTATCATTAGTCTCCCTTCTCTATGCTGCCACCAACTTAACTTTTCCTCCCGGCGTCCCCCCTCCCCCAACCGGGCCATCCTCCGCCACCGTGGGCTCTTTCGCCACCGCCTCTGCCAGCGCCGGAGAATCTGCTCCATCAATCTCAAGAACCTCCCTCTCGTGGTAATTGGCGCGTCACTGCAAATGGAATCAACGCGCGCGCGCGGCGAGGCAAGGCGAGGCCAGGCGCGGCGTGGGGCGGAGCGGCGAGGGCAGAGGGAATCGCCAATTATAACCGAATTTAAGCGCGCGGACGCCTCGCGGATAATCGCACGGTGCCGCGTCGCCGCTGGCCGCCAGTGCCCCTCCAGCGCTGTTAATTTGCCTTCGAGCGCACCGCGCACGCCGGTGCTTCTCGAGGGTTCCCTTCCACGCACTTGGAGCCGCGGGTCACCGGACGCTAATACACGTATCACCCTGACACACCCTCTAATACAGAGCATAAGCGACTGGAGACGGGTTGGGGACACCCCTCCTGGGTGGGTGTAAACATCCTAATGGACGGTAGTGCCTGTCTGAGGCACCTCAGCCTTCAACGCGGCCGTCACCCGGACTGCCCAGATCACGACTCTGGCCGTGGTAACCTACGATCCTGGTGGCTCCCAGTTAGGCTCTCGGCTTTGTTATGGCAGTACGCAATTCTTATGGTTAATAATGAGGGACATATCCTGAAGAAGTCAGTGATGTAAACATATGTACAAACTTGGAATGCCTTTAGCAGGCGAAGCCGCTTTTCCAAGTTAAGTGTTTAGATTAGTATGAGGGTAAATGTTCTCATCGCGTTCTGGCATCCGGACACCTGCCCAATGGTGTGTTTGTAAATCCGTGGGGTGTTAAGGCAAAAGCTACTTTCAGGTGCCCATCTCATGATCATCAACTTTTCTCTGGCAAAGTACAAGCCGTGTGCAATTGTGTACTTGAATTAAGTACTTCTCCTTGTTAAGTACACACGGAGGGGCATACACTGTCCAATACTATGAGGGCAAGACTGCACTATTCTTCTTGAGATTGACTATAAAACTTTGGATGCTGCTAGTCTTACGATAACATCTCTCTCCTTACTTGCGATGATTAGTTTCAGCGTTTTCCCCTCACGTTAGCTTAAGCTGTTGCAGCGTAATGTGGTTGCGCCACTCTCCGTTTGCACAAAGGAAAGAAAAGGCTTTTTGCAATACCTTTTTGTGGTCTAAATATTTACCATAAAAGACTGAGATCCATTGGTGTGATCTGCTAGAAACAATATGGGGACAGCAATTACATATCTGGGATTCTTTGGGGCCCCCTTTTACGTTTAACGTTTTTTAGTTTCTTAAGACACATTTTACTAGGAAATAAATAAAGCGCACTACAAGTATAATAATATTATAACTTCAATGACACAATTAATACAGTTAATTTTATATTGTACCATCTACAGGTTGTTTTGGGTTGCAAAGATTGTTTCGCAAATGTGAAACAAATCCACAAATTCTTAACTTGAAAGGAGGAAAAATAATTTGTCATATTTACGGAAATGTAATGATTTATTACATAAGGCAACTGGGCATCTTTCAAAATTTTCAGGAGGAGCGAGGGGCCTCCCTGCTCCCACTCTGTACGCACAAATATGCCGAAATCTATAGAAGACTTTCAGCACAATGTTGTATCTCGGCAAAGTGTTTACCAGATGACTGAACAGTTCAACAGCAGTAAAACATGCTTGCAGGTTGAGGAAAGAGCACGATATACAGCTTCTTCCACTACTAAATACAGCGTTGAGCAAGTCCGTGATTCTAAATAATCAAAAAGTGGTTAATGATGAAGTGTCAAATTGGCATTTCCTCATTAATCAGATTCTGCATTTGAGAACGCCGAGATGGGCTATCGAAAGCCTTTTTTTGTTGCATGACAACGGGCGTCCACATACCACCGCACATACCGTTCAAGCTCTTCACCGGAGAGATGTGAGCTTTTCCATGGCTTGGATTGCCGTTATAGATTCGAGAGATAATTTGTGTATGCAGAAAGTCACAAATTGAACCTCAGGAAGTCTAGTCTTTCGCCATCTTTCGCTAACCACACGTACCACCCTTTAACCCATGGCTGCCAGGCAGGGACGTCGCCGGCAGGCCTGAGCCCGTTTACAGGCTGTCGCGTCAAGTACATACATACATATAATGTCACATATCCACAATCAATATTCAGCCAGTCAATACAGATATATCATTATAGGGTCTTATAATGTTGTAAATTACGAGGTTAAGAATGACGTATCAAATTGAATTGCGTTATTGAGGGAACTATCAAATCGATATTTATCGATAATATTTGTAGTAATTTGGAAAACTCACTCACACTTTGTAATTCTTTCTCGTAAATATACATCAAATGTTTGTTAATATTTTCTACTTTAAGTAGAATATTGCAAAAGCGCATTCAGTAGCACTCCTATTTTCTAGTAACATATTTTGATTTACTATTTTTCATTCAAAAGGAGCATATTCTTCGTGGGAGACACTGAAAGTAATTTCGATAAATGCACTGGTCCGTAGACCACACTCTACCTCGCACACACGTTGAAGTATCCCGAGATCTATACACTGTCGAAATGGCACACTACGTTGCGCCCTGATTGGGCGAACAGCTTTGTTTATCTACAGCGGGTGCAGGCGTCGGCATGCCAGCATTCTACGAGGGCGTACCCTAACAATGAGTTATCTTTCTTTCCCTTCTTCATCTTTCCTTCACCTTCTTTGCTCCTCTCCCCGTACACTTACACTGAATGCCATTTCACTACCACACACTTCGAGAGACCATGCGGGAGCTTACAGCTTATCCCGGCTGGGGAGGCACCGTACTGGGAGAGACACCTGGCGAGAAAATCCTCGCAAGATGACATTCATGATGCAAGGTGACGTTCGCAAGATGACCGGCGCTGGATCTAACGTTCGAACGGGGAAGTAACACTACCACCTGCCGGAATATAACATGGTGACTTCTCTTTTGGGAGTACTTGACTGTTTGGTGGCGCGAAAGGAATCAATCGTCCTGGACGATGCGGCAACGAACAGAATACCGGCGTAGATCCGTCGGAGCATCAACTGACGCCACTGTAGTGGTTTGTCTGGGAGGTCCTAGGGTACAAGTCCCGACGATAGCAGGATTTTTGACAAATTATTTTGCAGCTCGCATGAATTCAGCCGTTGTCTAGAGGAGACGTCTATCGGTCAGCTGCCTTGATCGACAGTTTCTCGCGGTTTCTCCGATCAATACTAGGCGACTGCCGGAAAAGTACCCTAACCGAAAGGAAATGGTCAGCGCGATATTTCCTTCCTCTTCCTAGTACTATTTTCACATCTTACTTACATACGCTTACACGTGCATGCACTACACTACCACTTTCGAGATCAGTACGGAGTTTAAAGCTTGTCTTGGCTGGTAAGAGATACCTGGATCGAGAAAACTCCGCAATCCGACATGCAAATCGGCGCCCGATGTCTCACTCACCGCGAACGGATACTGCCACCTCACGTGATAAAACACTACACTTACGGGACTATCGACCATAGCAGTTGACTCACGCAAAAACGCGAAATAGTCAATCGAACAGAACTCTGCGTAAATGACCGCTCTGAAGACAGCGTGCGCTGTCGGCGATTCAGTTTACTCTAATATCATCAATTTAAAGATGTGTATTATTTGTTATTTATATCCGAGTAATACTTTGGTGATACAAATACTATGCTTAACTTTTATATTGTATATCTAGAAGCATAAGCTTCTACTCACAACAGAACAAGATAATACATCGAAAGACTACCCAAAAGTTGCGAAGCGTTTCTAGCTATTACATTAGAAATATTTTTATCTTAAAGTGTAGAAAATGGTGGTTGTTGATTTTTCTCTCTCCTGAATGGCTTACTTTGTACATGATTATGGAAAGCACACATTACGTTTGCTTACGTTTTCTATTATTGTTGAGAAAGTCTCTATCCCGTATTCGAAATTCCTATTTCTTAACTAGAGACATCAATCTTTTCCTCATTCGGGGTTTTGTATTTTTTTTACGTTGTTATTAAACTTATAGGGATATAATATGTTCTTAATTACAACAATTTAAGAGGTTTTACTTGTCTTCGTTGAAATAACATTTGTAGCTTCCTCGAGTACATTACATACATATTCTCTGGAACGTAATATACACTGGATAAGAAATAAATAGGTATGTTTCAAGTAAATTGTTCATAAACTACTGCACATGTATGCGAGAATGAAGTGATACTCAATTTTGCATGCTTGTCAAATAAGTTTTCAGTTATTCCGTTTCATTATTCTAATGGTGTACTGAAGAATGAAAACAATTTAAGTGCTTTGAATAAAGATTGCAATGCAAAAGAACATGGACATCGTGGAAATATAACAAGGAATAAACATTGTTCAAGACATCTTCAAATTTTCCCCGCAGGTTCTAGCGTTATGAGGAGAGTTATTGACTTATCTCTTAGCGAGAGCTTGAAGTTCGACACTTCTCCCACAGAGAGAGCGCATGTCGTCACCCAGTAGAATATACTTCCCTTCTGTGCCATAGACATTAGCACTTAAGAGATTTATGAAGTGATATTAATGTCTCTGAGATGAAAATATATTGATTGTGAATATTAAGAAAGTTTCTCCAAACATTGGGGGACTAAACGTATTCAGGTGTTGGAGAAAAAATAACTTGTATTAAGCTATAAGAGATTTTTGATCATGTGAGTGACACAAATCTACTAATTGAAAAATTGAATTTGTTGTTAGAGCAATCATTTCTATGAATGAGACAAGTAAATATTTTTTGCGATATGAATATTATTTTGTTAACATAAATATTTGACGTCTTTAAACATTAAAATTATTTGACGTCTTTAAAGATTGTGATTTTTGCAATCTCAAAATATAAGTTTAGTACAGGGTAATAATTATCAATTTAACTTTCATATGTTTGTGTACAGATATGATTGTGAACGTGAATCAACGTTTCTGCAATATTCGATCCCAAAACGGATCTCTCTCAAATGTACAATATCATTAAAAATAAAAGGTGTACTGTTACACTGTAATGTACACTCTGAAACATATTATTTGCAATTTTGTATCTTTGTTGGAGCATTCAAACTCGAGAACAATTCCGCTAAAGTTGCCCCACTGACAAAACGCCGAGACTACCGCACGAAGCGAAGATCTTGAGTAATTACCTGGAGTTGCCTCCCACCAAGTATTCTATTATCGCCGCCCCTCTCGTTCGGTGTCGTAAATGAACCCTGTTCTCCCATGGGCGTCGATATTTCTCAATGATGTACGCGTCTGTCTGCCCGTCCGAGGCAGCCCGCGCCGTTAATGGCTATTCTTCGGGAGGTTGCGATGTTGCCTCCCGTGGTCCTCTTCAGTTAACGAGGAGGCGGCTCGCGGCGGCTGGCCCCGCCCCCCCCTCGCCGCCCCATGGCCGTCTCGTCCGGACGAGAAGAGGCAAGGGGAAGAGCGCTCTTCCAGGCGAATCACAACAGACGTCGTCGCCCGCGCCCGCCCGTGCCCTGGCCACTCGACTCGACTCGACGCGCTCTCGCAAGCCAGCGGCACGGGGCGGCGCTCGCAAAATGCTTCGCTCGGTCAGTAGGAGGCAGATAATCCGACTATGCTCGTAGAGGCTACGTGGAGTGGAGATGTGGACAAACAGAAAAATCTACGATTTGTTGTTCATCCAAATGTTCTTCGAAAGCCATGAGTAGCTCTAGTAAATATGCGCAAGTTGTTCTGTTGCACACGAAAATATTTTCTTAACACCACACTATTGCACTATTATTATTATTATTATTATTATTATTATTATTATTATTAATCATCATTATCAACATCATCGTCATCTACATTACTAATTTCCAACGCGCACAAAAATTGAAAGGCAACAAAGAGACTTCCGGCCACAGCAACTTTGTCTATGTTTTTTTCAGATTCGCAGGAACTCGCGAAAAATACAAAAACAATGAGGAAAGGAAACAAAATATGTTAAAATATTATATGATAATAAACAATGTTATTTAAGAAGACTCATGAGTATTATCATTAGCAACCATTAGTGTGAGCATAGGTTTCAATGTGACCAGCTATTATAATAACTGATTTTTTCTCTAAAACTGCTTGTACCCGTGATTTATTAGCTTAAATACACACATATAGCGAAGGAGCTCACCGTAGTAATGAAATATATGTTGAAAACGCTGCTTTTAGCACCTAAGATGATAAAGCCTGTAGAATTGGTTCATAATACAAGTTCTAACTATGACGATATTTTTTCAAAGAATGAAAAATATGTAATTAAAAAGGCTTATCACGTTCTGAAAACAGGTTCAAAGATGAAAAAACCATTCTAAAAACCGTGATGAATGCTCCAATTACAATTAACAACTCTGCCGTTGTATATGATCCATACGATGGGTTGAAGCTACTCTACTAAGCGTTTAGTGTTTGTTACAATTAACTGGACATAATGTTTCCATTAGCCTTAACTGTTAAATTAGCATTAAAATACCATTAAAATTTCTACTTTTACTAATATGCTTATCGTTTTGTCGCTGAATAATATTAGTAACAACTGTGAAAATAAAACCTCCCTTCAGATAGATATAAGTTGATGAGCCAAAATGATGTCGAGTAATTTAGTCTTCGTTAGGCGAGACGCATTTTTCTTTACTGACATTGTCATTTTACTTTACGTGTTGTTCACGTTGCTAAGTGGAATTAGAAACGCTTTGGGTCATCTATAGATTTTTCTCATTTTTGAGAAGCGAACAACTTTAAAGGAGACAATACTTTGTCACCAAAGCCTTAGTGGACATTAAAGTATGGACGTTTTATATAATGTTCCGTTATGGGAACAAAGAGGTTTATAACGATTTCATTTCGCTGAATCGCGATGATTATTTGCTTTGCTCATGAATGACCTGCGTATCGGACGTTCTCCACTTTGCTCTTGTCTAGTTACAGAGGAGGATGTGGTTCTTAATTTCTTAAAATGAGAGTTGTTTATTCTATAAAGCAAAATAAATTTACCTGTCCCACAGAGTTCTTTGCGGGGAGGAGAAGCAAAACGAGAAGAAAAGGCCGATTGTCCTGATTCCCCGTACATGTAAATCGAAGCCTTGCGTCACGCTGGCGCGTCCGCGTTCCCCGCGCGCATTCCCCTGCCCAATGGCGGGCGCTCCCACGAGCACGGACAGCGGCGCGCGCATGCTCCTTCGCTCGCCCCACACGAGTCGCGTTCAACGCGCGGGGGAGGCGGCTTCTGGGAAGAGGAGAACGGGAGCAGCCGGCGACCTTACGTCATCGCCCACCGCTCGGCCCGCTCTTTGTTGGAACAAGGGTGGACGCAAGGAGCGCCGCCGTCGCCACCCACGCACCGCGGCTTCTAGCGCCCACGCCGGCGTTCCCTTTCTTTGACACCGCCCCGCCCCCGTCGATCGATCCTCTTCCACGTCTTCGTGCTTTCGTCGTCCATGCCCACGCGTCTTCACGCCCACCCTCTTACTCTCCCCCATGCCCATGCTCTTGCCCACGAATTATTCACTCTCTTGCCCACCCTTTCATCCTCGCAATCCCCGCTCTCTAGCCCCAAGCCCTCATTCAAGCCCTGCTTCTGGCCTTGCCCTCGGCTCGCCCTAGTCATGCTCTCGTCCACGCGCTCGCCCTCGCTCACGCCTCGCCAACGCCCTCGCCTTAGCCCATGCCCTAGTCCCCACCGTCGCCCAATCCACGCTCCGATGCTATTGTCCACTTCCTCGTCCACATCCTCACCTTCGCTCTCATCCACGTTCTTGCTCTATCTATGCCTTCGTCCACACCCTCGCCCTCGTCTGCTGCCTCATCTTCGCACACGACCGTACTCTCGACCACGCCCACTCCATGCTCTTGCACACTCCCTCATCTACACCTTCACCATCACTCAAGCCCACGACAATACCCGCGCCCACGCTCTCAACCACGCTCACGTCCATGCTCTCGTCCACGCCCACGTCCATTCTCTTGTACACGTCCTCATCTGTGCTCTCGTCCACGTTCAAGCTCACGCCCATGCCTTCATCCAAGCCGCCCTCACATTTTCCCACGCCCATGACCACAACCTCGCACACGCACACTACATGCTATACCCTTGTCGTTTCCGCGCTCGTCCGAGCCCGTTTCCACATTCTCACCCTTGCCCTCAGATCTGCCTTCACCCACGCTCACACCCACTGTTGGCGCTCGCGCCACGTTCTTACATTCTCGGTCTTTCCGACGGCTACGTTTTCATCAATGCACTTGCTCATGGAAATTTGCTTATTGCCATTTTCTACTTGCTTAAAAAGTTTACATGGCTTTCCACTGGCAACAATTTTGATAATTCTACAGCTCTCACTCTCGACCTCTCCCTCACTCGAAATGGCTCTTCATCCGAGTTATTTCACTGCAAATTTTGTTCGAAGATTTAGCCGTTGATTTCAGAGCCATGAAGAGAGGATATACTCAAATGATCATATCGGCGATTGTCGGTTTGACGATGGAACGTAATACTTTTAGTTTGAAAGCATTAACTCTATAAATCTTATATTGAACGATAGCCAGTCCTAAAGCTATTGCAGGTTTTTCTTTAGAATCAACAGATTTACGAGTGTGTTCGTGTTAACCTCTAATGAACAAGGAGCTGTCCACATCTCAAAGCACTACTAGACGTTTCCCCTAACAGTTACTTCGCACGTAATGCACACAAGTACAGGTGCAGCGAGCTACGTCCTGGGTGGCGAGTGGGTGGGCAGGGTCGTGCTTGTGGCGCGCGGGGCAGCATTATCCAATTAAATGACGCAACGCCTAACGCGATGCGCGCGGCTCATCGCTTTCTCTGGCCCAATTAGAGTGCGAGATGCGGCCGTGAGATGTAGAGCGGTACGCACCACGCCGCCACGCCGCGCCGCGCCGCTCCGGGCTTGCTCACGCACCGGGGTGCGCGTGCTCGACCCGCAAC
>BOPP01000012.1:8148721-8192689 GCA_017312745.1 Gryllus bimaculatus
CACAAGAGAAAAAAAAAAACAAACAGAAAGATTTTCGTCCTTAATTTTTTTCCCTGATAATTTGGCAGCAAAAAATATATGTTTCCAATATATATATATATATACTATATATATATATATAATATATATATATATATATATATATATAATACACAATGGGCTTGCAAGGTAGCTTGGTAAGGAGGATTCGCTGGCTGTTAGAGTTTAACGAGCTCACCAGTGACTGAAACGTTCCAAAATGCTTTAAGAGTTGAAGTCATGCTCTAATTAAAATCCTTCTTTGGTATTAATTTTAATATGTCCCTGACCAGTTGTCTTCCAAACACTCTTCTAAAGCCCGCGCTCGCTGCCAACTCAACAAGTGCGCGGAAAAAATTGTTGTTTGGTTTATTTTCTTCTTTAGTGAAGTAGAATTGTTTGTCGATATGTGCACATTCTTAAACGCAAATTCCCGATTTACAAGTTTGTTTGCGCTTTGAACGATTTTCAAATTCGCTGCCTTTTGGCAGATTATTTATGTATACCAGCAAAATCTAGGTTTCCCACGTCATTTAAAATATACAGAAAATATTTTCCATAAGGGTTTAAAGAGATATTTGATTAGAATTTACATCGATAATGCTGAAATAATTATATATAAATGATACAATCACATTTACGTAATATCAACAAATATTTAAACTTATTAGCACATAATAATTTTATGGTACATTACCAAACATTAATCTTTCTAACCTAAAATGAAACTATGATTTATTCAAAACACTCATCGCCTTGCGAATCTCTTCTTCTACGGTTTGGCTTGTTCAGTGGTACATTCCATTCTTTTTTGCGTTCAGTTTTGCAGAGTCTTTCTTTCACCGCATTCTTTTTTCTTAGCTCTTCTACCATTCTTATGGCGTCTTCCGTTTTTTTTCATTTCTTTCATAGCTCGCCGCTATGAGCGTTTCTCATATAAGGATACGCGATTTGGAATTTTAATTTGTTGACCCTTCTTGGTCACTTACTCTTTCCCACGCATAAACAATTGAACCACGTTAACCAACTGTTACCAAAAATCACTGATAATATAAACATGGAATTGATCAGATATGCATCAAATCAATTACGCAGAGACTTCTTAACTTCATTAATATCTGCTGATCCACTGGATATGTGCAGAAAATGGCACCTAATTTACCCACTAATATAAAAAGGGCCCCGACAAATCTGAATGTTCAAATTATAGAGGTATAGTCATTTAAAATTTCTGTTATAAAATCTATGTAACAATTATCAATCAGATTATTGCCTTATTTTTAAATTCAAATATCTGAAACACAACTGGTTTCAGAAAAGTTAGATCATGCTCAGACTTGTATTTTTTGTAAGCTGACACATCTTACTGAAAAGAAGGGATATTAAAGTATCGACATATTATGTCTTTATTGACTACGTAAAACGGCATTTGATAGCCTTAAAAAGAAGATTATAATGGGAAATCACTGAAAAATATTAGACTCGCCTTTCCCCATCTTATTAGCAGCAACTCAATCATTAATACCCAGAAATAATAAAATCAACTGATGCTGAATGTTAACGAAATGGAACGAATCAGCATATTAAACCCAGGGCCAACGTTTTTAATATATATATGGACGTATTATTAAAAAGGGTTGAAGACTTTTAAATGATCTTTTAAGATTAATAATGTCGAGATCCCAAATTATTTTTGCCGACGCGACCAAGCTTTCAATAGGAAATTAATATTGAAATTCAAATAGAAGCCCACAAGTAAGTCAGGTTGCTAATGAGGTCTGGTATGAAAATTCAACCAAGTAAAAAAAAGTGATTGGCATTTAAAGGAACTTGAACCTTTAAGAGCAAAGATAGTTATAATTGACCAAATAATTGGAACATAAGTAAATAATTTAAAATATTTTGGGATTCATTTTAATTATATAAAATCAAGGATATGGAAATCAAGCGAACAACTTCACACTTTCTGTGGACGTTACAGCAAACTCTACAATCATACTGCGCAGAAAGGAAACTCTTCTCAGATTTAACAAAGTTATTGCTTTGGCATTACTACTTTATGGAAGTGAGAGCTGGACATTAACATCAGATCAGCTGGCGGGCCGAATTGAATTATGCAGAAATGAGATTTCTTCGTTTTGTGGCAGGAAATATCACTATTAGACCACAAAAAAGTGTAGATATCGAGAAGAACTAAATGTTGAGCTGGTTATAGATACATAAATAAATATCGAGAAAACTGGAAAGGGTCATGTCTGAGAATTGCCAGAACATAAGAATAAGTTAAAAACTATCTTCAATATGTACCTAAAGGTAAAGCAGTGTAGAGTCCTTCAAGGGATGGCATGAACCAACTCCTGAGACGGAACAGACCAAGAGTCTAATCCTTGCTTGTCGATGATGATGAATGAAGCATTCGAACCACTACCAATTTTCTCCGACATGTTGTGATGAGACCACTTTTTATTCACTGAAAATACTCAATCAATATCTTCATGGCATGAGGGAAGACTTGAGGCAAGAAGCGAACATGTCACACGGAAAAAAATACCACTCAAAAGGCCAAAGTAGGTGGACAGCAGCAGCCTTTCCAGATATTCCATCCAGGATTGTAAGCGCTTCATTCAGTAATCTTGTCGATTTCAAGTATAGTAGTTATCGTCCTTCGTAGTTTTATAAAATTCAGTTTCCTTTTTCAATGTATTGCAATGTCATAATTTTAATATGGTAGATATAACAACAAATAAATTTATATTAATAAATATTCATAATTGTAAAAACGATGTGATGTAATATTAGTGTAATATTACAGATTTTCTCTTGACACAGATTAACTTTTCGTGACATTTTGTCCTTTTTGAAAATACAATTTTGAATAACATCGAGAATTTTACATTAGCGAAAAAAGCGAAAAATTACCAATAAATTGTAACTATAATTTTGGAAGTATTGTACGTCTGACCGTTCAACGATACAATATTTGATGGTCCAAGGTACAACATAGTCCCTTGAAGTGCGTGTATTTTTGCCATTGGAGTAAGGATGAGCTTTATTTTAAACTTGTATTGTTTTGCTCTTAGAACCATACAAAATCAGGAATACATTCATTTCAAAATGCTTATTCTTCTTAAATTTTCGCTCTATAATTAGAGAAACTAATGAACAATAATTAATTTTGACAAGTGATTTTATATTTTAATAATCTGTTGCAACACTGCCCAAAGACGCACCATTGACAGGTTTATGAATGCATGTAGTAGAATTCATATATCTCGCTAGGTAGAAGTAAATTAGTCCTTTAGACCAAGGTACATACAATGTCCACAGGTACAACACCTCTCTACCCCTTCTATTTGTTTGCATGTATTTGGCAATTAAGTGTTGGATTATCCGAATTTTGCAGCCAGTGGGTCCATAGGCCCGGATACTCTTTGTATTTACGAGTATTATCCAGTCTGAGGGGAAGGAAGACATTGCGAAGCGGACGTATTCCAGTACCGTTCGCATCTACATCGCGCTGTCTGAGCGTTTCTTTCGTCCGCTGCTTACAAGAAACCGACTATTATATTAGAAAGCTAGCAACTTGCGGATAGCCCCGACCGAATCCGTAACCCAGGGATCGCAACCACGGAAGATAGGCACGCTGGACAATGAGCCACCTAGATTACTTAATTGCACCTCATATTTTTAAAAGTCTAATTTTAGAAGGAGTGATTTTCCGTTAAAAGAAGTGTTTTCAGTAATTGTAGTTGGTAAGAAGCCATTATTGTAGTGCGCCTAAAAATATCGGATTTGTAGTTTTCAAAACTGATATTTCAACGAAAATCAGATTTTTCATCATGGCAAAATGGGGCAAAACGCAAAGACAGACCGACAGCCAGACGACCAGACGGAAAATGGTGGAGTGTAATAGCGGTGAAAGGAGTGGCGACGGGTGATGAGACTGATCGACAGTAATAATGGATGTGATGATGGTTGTCCGTAAAGTGATGGGCCGGACGGTTCAATAAAGTGAGAATGGATGTTTGAATGAAGTGATGAATGTAGTGTTTCAGTGCGGATGGTTGAAAATGTTTCGTCAGAGTGTGGGTAGTGGAGGAATGGAAGCGATTGGGTATAGATGGAATGTGAAGGAGTGTGATGGTGAGTGGCCGGAAGTATGAATGTAGTGTGATGGCGGAGGGTTGAAATGGTGTAGGGCGGTGGAAAAGAGTGTGTAGCGAGGATGGACAGGAATGGGGCCATGGATGGAATGTGATGGCTGATGGAAGAAATGTGATGGCCTGGGAGTTGTGATGGCGGATGTGAATATAGTGCGATGGAGTATGGTTGAAATGTTTCGTGACGTGGAAGGAGTGTAATAGCGGGGGAATGGAGAGCGCTGGGGGAAGATGAAATGTGATGGCGGATGAAGGAAATGTGAAGAGGAATGGAGGGGGTTTTTTGGGGGGGGGGGTCGAAGTAAATGAATGTAGTGTGATGGCGGAAAGGGTGAAAATGTGTAGGCGGGTGGAAGGAAGGTGTGATAGCGGAGGAATGGACAGATGGGGCATGGATGGAATGTGATGGCTGAATGGAAAGAAATGTGATTGGCGGAGTGGTGATGGCGGATGATGAATATAGTTGCGATGGAGTATGGTTGAAATGTTTCGTGACGTGGAAGAGTGTAAAGCGGGGGATATGGAGAGCGCTGGGGGAAGGATGAAATGTGATGGGGATGGAAGGAATGTGAAGGAGTGTGATGGAGGGTGGTTTGAGCGCCCGTAGTGGAATGCGCAGTGACGAAGGGTAAATAGAGTTGTGAATGGCTAAGTGGGATGGAGTGTGATGGAGCATGCCCGCGTGGGAAGAACGGACCGTGAATTTGTTGGCCTACCATGAACGGGTTGATTCGGCGACCGCGGTGGCTCGTGGTTCGCGGCTGGCCTGAGGGCGTGTCGGCCTCCTCCTGGCCGCGTCCGCGGGGCGGGTGGGTGGGTGGGTTGGGTTGGGTTAGGTTTTGGTATGGGTTGGTTGGGTTGGGTTTGGTATGGGTTGGGTGTGTTTGGTATGGGTTGGATGGGGTTGGGTTTTGGTATAGGTTGGGTTGGGTTGGGTTGGGTTGGGTTTGGTAATGGATTGGGTTTGGGGTTGGGTTGGGTTGGGTTGGGTTGGGTTGGGTTTTGGTACGGGGTTGGGGTTGGTTGGGTTGGGTTTTGTAACGGATTGGGTTGGGTTGGAATTGGTTTTGTATGGGTTGGGTTGGGTTTGGAAATGGGTCGGGTTGGGTTGGTATGGGTTGGGGTTTGGTTGGGCGGGTGGCGTTCGGCGGGCGGGCTGTTTTGGGCGGCGGGCGGGGACGGGCCGGACGACGAGCGGGCGGGCGGACGGCGCCCGTGCGGCCGAGCGGTTCGCAGTTTTTGGGCGGCGCCACTCCTTCACATTCCTTCCATCCGCCATCACATTTCATCCTTCCCCCAGCGCTCTCCATCCCCCGCTATTACACTCCTTCCACGTCACGAAACATTTCAACCATACTCCATCGCACTATATTCATCATCCGCCATCACACTCCGCCATCACATTTCTTCCATCAGCCATCACATTCCATCCATGCCCCATTCCTGTCCATCCTCCGCTATCACACTCCTTCCACCCGCCTACACATTTCAACCCTCCGCCATCACACTCCATTCATATTTCGGCCACTCACCATCACACTCCTTCACATTCCATCTATACTCAATCGCTTCGCATCCTCCACTACCACACTCTGACGAAACGTTTCAACCATCCGCCTGAACACTACATTCATCACTTCATTCAAACATCATTCTCACTTCATTGAACCGTCCGCCATCACTTTACGACAACCCATCATCACAATCCATATACTCGTCATCAGTCTTCAGTCACCCGTCGCCACTCCTTTCACCGCTATTACACTCCACCATTTCCGTCTGGTCGTCTTGCTGTCGGTCTGTCTTGCCGTTTTGCCATTTTGCCATATGAAAATCTGATTTTCGTTGAAATATCAGTTTTTGAAAACTACAAATCCTTAATATTTTAGGCGACTACAATAATAGGCTTCTTACAACTACAATACTGAAACACTTCTTTTTAACGAAATCACTCCTTCTAAATTAGACTTTTAAATAATATGAGGTGCATATTAAGTAATCTCAGGTGGCTCATTGTCAGCGTGCTATCTCTCCGTGGTGCGATCCTGGGTACGAATTCCGGTCGGGGCTATCGCAAAGTTGTAGCTTTCTAATATAATAGTCGGTTTCTGTAGCAGCGTGACGAAAGAAACGCTCAGACAGGCGATGTAGATCCGATACGGTACTGGAAATACGTCCGCTTCGCTATGTCTTCCTTCCCCTCAGACTGGATAATACTCGTAAATACAAAGAGTATCCGGGCCTATGGACCCACTGGCTGGCAAAATTCGGATTAATCCAACACTTAATGCCAAATACATGCAAACAAATAAGAAGGGGTAGGAGAAGGTGTTGTACCTTGGACATGTATGTACCTTGGTCAAAGACTAATTTACTTCTACCTAGCGAGATATATGAATACTACTACATGCATTTCATAAACCTGTCAATGGTGGTCTTTGGGCAGTTGCAACAGAAGTTATTAAAAATATAAAATCACTTGTCAAAATTAATTATTGTTCATTAGTTTCTCTTAATTATAGAGCGAAAATTTAGAAGATAACATTTGAAATGAATGTAATTCCTGATTTTGTATGGTTCTAAGAGCAAAACAATACAAGTTTGAAATAAAGCTCATCCTTACCTCCAAATGGCAAAAAGACACGCACTTCAAGGTGACGATTGTTGTACCTTGGACCTATACATATTAAAATATGTATCTTGAACAGGTCAGACGTACAATACTTCCAAAATTATAGTACTATTTAAGGTAATTTCGCTTTTTCGCTAAATGTAAAATTCCGATGTATTCAAAATTGTATTTTCAAAATGGACAAAATGTCACGAAGTGTAATCTGTGTCAAGAGAAAATCTGTAATATTACACTAATATTACATTAAATCCGTATTACAATTATGTAATTATTTATTAATATATAATTATTTGTTGTTATATCTACCATATTAAAATTATGACATGCAATACATGAAAAAGGAACTGAATTTTATAAAACTTACGAAGGACGATACTACTATACTTGAAATCGACAAGATTACTTAATGAAGCTTACAAATCCTGGAATATCTGGAAAAGGCTGCTGTCCACCACTTTGGCCTTTTGAGTGGTATTTTTTTCCAGTGTGACATGTTCGCTTCTTGCCTCAAGTCTTCCCTCATTGCCATGAAGATATTGATTGAGTATTTTCAGTGAATAAAAAGTGTCTCATCGACAACATGTCGGAGAAATTGTTAGTGGTTCAATGTTCATCATCATCATCGACAGCAAGGATTAGACATCTTGGTCTGTTCCGTCTCAGAGTTGTTCATGCCATCCCTTGAAGGGACGTCCTACACTTCTTTTTCCTTTAGGTACATATTGAAGAATAGTTTTTAACTTATTCTTATGTTCTGGCAATTCTCAGACATGACCCTTTCCAGTTTTCTCGATATTTATTTATGTATCTATAACCAGCTCAACATTTAGTTCTTCTCGATATCTACACTTTTTTGTGGTCTAATAGTGATATTTCCTGCCACAAAACGAAGAAATCTCATTTCTGCATAATTCAATTCGGCCCGCCAGCTGATCTGATGTTAATGTCCAGCTCTCACTTCCATAAAGTAGTAATGCCAAAGCAATAACTTTGTTAAATCTGAGAAGAGTTTCCTTTCTGCGCAGTATGATTGTAGAGTTTGCTGTAACGTCCACAGAAAGTGTGAAGTTGTTCGCTTGATTTCCATATCCTTGATTTTATATAATTAAAATGAATCCCAAAATATTTTAAATTATTTACTTATGTTCCAATTATTTGGTCAATTATAACTATCTTTGCTCTTAAAGGTTCAAGTTCCTTTAAATGCCAATCACTTTTTTTTACTTGGTTGAATTTTCATACCAGACCTCATTAGCAACCTGACTTACTTGTGGGCTTCTATTTGAATTTCAATATTAATTTCCTATTGAAAGCTTGGTCGCGTCGGCAAAAATAATTTGGGATCTCGACATTATTAATCTTAAAAGATCATTTAAAAGTCTTCAACCCTTTTTAATAATACGTCCATATATATATTAAAAACGTTGGCCCTGGGTTTAATATGCTGATTCGTTCCATTTCGTTAACATTCAGCATCAGTTGATTTTATTATTTCTGGGTATTAATGATTGAGTTGCTGCTAATAAGATGGGGAAAGGCGAGTCTAATATTTTTCAGTGATTTCCCATTATAATCTTCTTTTTAAGGCTATCAAATGCCGTTTTACGTAGTCAATAAAGACATAATATGTCGATACTTTAATATCCCTTCTTTTCAGTAAGATGTGTCAGCTTACAAAAAATACAAGTCTGAGCATGATCTAACTTTTCTGAAACCAGTTGTGTTTCAGATATTTGAATTTAAAAATAAGGCAATAATCTGATTGATAATTGTTACATAGATTTTATAACAGAAATTTTAAATGACTATACCTCTATAATTTGAACATTCAGATTTGTCGGGGCCCTTTTTATATTAGTGGGTAAATTAGGTGCCATTTTCTGCACATATCCAGTGGATCAGCAGATATTAATGAAGTTAAGAAGTCTCTGCGTAAATTGATTTGATGCATATCTGATCAATTCCATGTTTATATTATCAGTGATTTTTGGTAACAGTTGGTTAACAGTGGTTCAATGTTATGCGTGGGAAAGAGGTTAAGTGCCAAGAAGGAGTCAACAAAATTGAAATTCCAAATCGCGTGATCCATTATATGAGAAACGCTCATAGCGGCGAGCTTGAAGAAATGAAAAACGAAGACGCCATAAGAATGAGTAGAGAGCTAGAAAAAAGAATGGTGAAAGAAAGACGCTGCAAACTGAACGAGAAAAAAGAGGAATTACCACTGAACAAGCAAACGTAGAAGAAGAGATTCGCAAGGCGATGAGTGTTTTGAATAAATCATAGTTTCATTTTAGGTTAGAAAGATTAATGTTTGGTAATTGTACCATAAATTATTGTGCTAATATAGTTTAAATGATTTGTGATATTACGTAAACTGTGATTGTATCATTTATATATAATTATTCACATATCGATGTAAATTCTAATAAATATCTCTTTAAACCCTTTGAAAATATTTTCTGTGATATTTTAAATGACGTGGGAACCTAGATTTGTGGGTATACATAGGAATCTGCAAAAGGCAGCGAATTTGAAAATGTTCAAAGAGCAACAAACTTGTAAATCGTGGGAATTTGGTTTAGAATGTGCACATATCGACAACAATTCTACTCACCAAAGAAGAAAATGAAACCAAACACAATTTTTTCCGCGCACTTGTGAGTTGTGCAGCGACGCCTTATTGAAGAGTTGGAGCAACGTCAGACATATTTAAATTAATACCAAAGAATTGGGATTTTAATTTAGAGATGACTTCAACTCTTAAAGCATTTTGGAACGGTTTCCAGTCACTGGTGAGCTCGTTAACTCTTAACAGCCAGCGAATCCTCCTTACCAGAGCTACCTGCAACCCATTGTGTATATATATATATATATATATATATATATATATATATATATATATATATAAATATATGAAACATATATTTTGCTGCAATTATCAGGGAAAATTAGACGAAATCTCCATTGATTTAGCAGTCATTGGCCTAGAATGTAATAGCGCAATATTTGTTGACTAATGATGAAATGCAAAATTTCAGCTTTCGTTTTGAGACGTCTGCAAATAAATTGTTAGGTCTGGTCGTAAAATGTGTCATTTCATAATATTTACTGGAACAAATATAGTACCTATAGGTATAGAAACAGTTTAATAACGTAATAAAAATAAATATATTCTTTATCAGTTACTTTCTGAGTTCAATTTTTTGATATTAATTTTTTGTGTGTGCAAGTAAGAGAATAAATGACGCCTTCTCTAAAATTCATGACTCGGCAGAGTAGTTCATTTTAAATTTCAGAGTGTGAACTTCATATTTCACCTGAAACGCATTGAAACATAATTTATTAATCTTACCAGTAGATAAGACTGCCACTCAGAGTTTGATAACCTCGGTGAAATGAATAACTTAACACAAAGTCTTATCCGTGTATCTGAAGTTAAGTAGCCTAAGTAAGCAGTAAGTAACATTTTGAATGTTTTGTACATTAGCAAGTGATGAAACCGCAAGGATATAAAATGTGCTAATGGGTACACAGGTCGCACTATCAGTGCAACTTGTTGCTCAATTTAAAAGTTTTTTTGTGTCTTCAGATGGAACATCAAACTACCGGACGCAAAGCTGTTGCGCACTACTGTTGTCGCCACCGCCACGTTGAATTGGTGAGTTCTTGGCCAAGTTGGTTCTCAGAAATGGACCTTCTTTTTTATCTCGGTCTTGATTTTCTAGCTCAATCTTGTAATTTCCGGTGAGTCCGCTGCAAATAGCAATGTCTGCAACACCTTGACATTCATTTCTAGAGGGAAGTTGTGAGTAAATCCTCTTACTTTGTCGTGTTTCTAGGGTCTGGGTATAAAAAACTTCCGCCACGTGTACATAAGTGACTACAAGCGAACGGCATTTTTAAAACATAGAGTCCCACGTACGGTTTTTTCGTAAGGATGATTTTGTTTAATTTATTTGACGATATAAATTTAATACTAACGTAATGAATTTAATATTATTCGTTACAAATGTTTGCCGTAGATTAATATGTGCGTGCTGTTAATACGTTTCGGGAATCAATGAATCAATCAATTGCGCTATTCTTGGGCAAGGGCGCGTTCAACTAACGTGCAACTCCAGTAACAGATATATTGAAACTACTTTTTTAATCTATCTAGTTTTCTCTAGAATGTGCTCGTGTATTGGTCTTAAACCAGTAATTAAACTAAATAACTGATACTGAAATTAGACTGATAACAGAAGTGGGTGCATATTTCTAAACGTTTCTACGTCGACTGTCCACACATGCGACGCGCCGCGGGATCACAAATCTCTGCTCTGAATTCTCTACCTTAGCAACAGAATTCATTTGTTTACTATACCAGTAAGTTCAGGCATAAATCGTGAGATTTTATGGTGACCAAGAAAATGCTGAACATATAACAAAATGCTAGTGTGATTACTGCCTCGACCAAATTAAAAATCTTGACTCTACTACATTCCGACTCGTTTTTAACTTTTCGCCTCTGCAGTAACTACACTCATTTACATTTCTACGAATGTTCATAGCTGGAATGACCTCCCGAATCTATAACAGCGCTTCGAATCGCGGCGAAATTCGCGGTATTTTCTGGTGACACACAGGCAGGGCAGGAAAAGTGACATTTTATCTTGCGAGTAGGAAATGTTGCGAGGCTGACAGGTTGAGTTGCGCAATTCTACGAGCAAAATAAAGCATTTTTACAACACGTGTCATACGACCGAATTTCATTTTAATTCAAATATACAAATCTCTTAATTGGATGCCATGTTACATTAAGATAAGTTTTAGCTGTTCAGTCAAAAGCATTTTTTTTAATGTAGCATCCAGTTTTATAACAGCATTTAAGCATTGTACCGCTTTTAGCACTGGTGATAAAAAATGAACCTTTAGCATCATGTGCATGCTTTAAAAAGAATCGTTTTCACTAGTTGCTGAAAAAAAACGCTTTCTATGTAAATCTTTTATGAATATTTATTTATACTTCGTAATGTACTTCGACCTTCTTGACAGCCTGTAGTACCAAGTCAGATAACTTCTAAAATATTTAGAATATATAAAACAAATTCTTGAATATTAAGCAGACAAGTGCTGTTGATTATTTTGTAGAATTTAAATTGAATGTATCGAAATTATCTTGTACCCATTATCGTAGTTTTTATCAATCTATTTAGTTAATTATTTAACTTCACAAAGATCAGAAACGTGCGTAGGAAAAAACGAAAATTGGTTGCTTAGATCTAAGCATGGGGTCAACAAACATGCTTAGAAAACTTACATTTATTTTGTTTTGGTTCTGAAAAGTTCTTATGTGAAATCTATCGTTATTTATCTTTTGAATTCATAGCGATGTGTAATGCTTCAAATTATGTCACCATAGATTTCATGTGAAATGAGATATTGCATTTTTGGATATCGCTGCTAATACTGCAGCAAGTAGCATACAGTCAATTATGTCGCCAATTGGAAAGGAAATGTTAATTTTTAAAACACTTAGTGTTAACTACTTAATACTCATCCTTTCTAATATACTATTTTGGCTGATACATCGGTGTCAGAAATTGAGATTTCCTTTGCCGTCGTGCATAAGTAATTTGGGAGCCAGACTTTCTTAACTCAATTTTGGTAACAAAAAATGTATTGGAACTCTTGTAATCATTAATGAATTCTTAGAATATCGGACCGGGAGAGATGTATTTTGGTATCAACTGATGTCACTGCAGTCCCTTTGACCGGGTGCTCTAATTAGAGCGGCCGGCTGCTCTAATCGTTAGTTTTCCGTGGTTTCTCCGATGACCACCAGGCGAGTGCTCGAGCAGTACCTAAATCAACGGACAACAGACCGCCTGCCATCTCACCTTCCTCTTCCTTGTCTTATCCTCACCCCTTACATACACACATACACTAACACGCTCTACACTACCCCCCATGCCTAGAGACCCGTCAGAAACTAAGAGCTTTTCCCCGTTGGGTGGTGCATCACTGCTGGGAGATACCTTGTTGAGGAAACCCTGCTAGAACACTGTAGGTTGACGCCGGATCTCGCCATACAGCGGAGGAAAGATCATCGCCACTTCCCGAGCAAAAAACATGCATTACACTTGCAGGACTAATGACCTTGGTACTTGACGTGTTCGGAATCATTAAAAAATCAATTAATCTATCAGAATATTACTTTCTTTAGCCACGTAATCGCATTCGAGAACTATTATTATTTCAAGAATCAACGCTCCAATTCTGTCCATGAAAAGTGAGGGAATTCTTTAATCGAATCATGGAAAAGTACAAGGATAACCCTCAATACACACGGCTGTTAACATCGATCTTCGCACAATATCTTTAAATTTCATACTCTCACTAGTCACTTCTCACATACTATATTGCACACATTAGTTAGTGTAGCCTTCAACGTTCCTTTTCCCCGATGCTCAGTATCTCGTAAATCTTTTTTATACGTTAATCATCCACTGTACGTTATTCCGCCATTAGGTCAGTCTATTTTTTCTTTCATCCGCCATTACAACATAAGATGAGAATGGACTAACAATGTGGAGCGATCTTAAAGACTCAGAGATTCAAACCGTAGCCTAGTAAAAGTTTTCTGTGTTTTTGTAGTACTCTTTTGTTATTTACAGGCACCTTCGAAGTGCATTAGTTCGTGTAAATGGGATCGTTTTTTTTGAGCAGCCGATGTGCATTGCGGTCGGATGCCCTTGAGCTCCATTTAGTTTCTTGATTATATGAGCGCTCCGAAAGAATACGCCTTTCGGAACGTGCAAATTGCCGTGCTATATCGGAAATGGCGGCTAATGTTTGCGAGGAGGGCAGTTTGCGTAAGAGGTTTCTGCGTTTTGCGAGCAGAGCATCACACGAAAGCTCTTTTGGATCTGATCTGCGCACAGGATCTGCCGTAGCCCTGTGTGCATGGCGTCACGGCTAGTTCATTTCTGAAGTCGACAACGTATTGCTTCAGGGCACCTTCTCTGGACGGGCAATCCCGAATGGAGAGTAAACTCGTTGGTAATGAAAGAATGCCGACACAAGTAGCGCAGAAGGTTGTGGCTGCAACAGCGCCTCGCTGAGTCGAGAGTTACAGTACTGGAAGAGGACCGTGACACTGTTAAAAATGAATTAATATAACAAGCATTCCTTTTATATTATGCAAGATTCGTGTAGTTTATAATGCTCGTGCTACTAACGACTTATTTTAAAAACGTAGTGTTTTTCTGTTTTGGCTTTGTGTTGTCTCCGTAGTTGTGCGCACAGGGAGGGAAGAAGGGGGACTTGGCTCCGCTGAATGTTAAAAGGGCCTCGCAGCCTTAAATAATAAAATATTTTATTTTCGTAAATGGAATGTTCAATCTCTGATTTTCCTTTTTTAGCCTGACAATTTGAGGAAGAAGCTATCTCGCAACCCTGTATTTGGTTCGACATAAACTTAATCATAATTATTAATTCACGTCATTAAATTAATAATTTCATTTCTCGTTGTATGTGTTATTTATTTTCTATTAAAATATATTGTGCGTAAATGGAAAATGTGTGTTAAATGGAAAAAGAGCCCAAGGAATATAGTTGACTCCTAGTTTATGATTTCATCCTTAAAATGGAATTTCTCCATCTGATCTGTCATATCGAGGGTAATAGAACTTCCGCTCTACGAGTACATGTAGAAGATACGAAATACTTTTCTAACGTGTATACAATGCCATATAGAATAAAGTAATTAAAAAGTAAACTATGAATTTAAATTTAAGTTTCAGAACTATTATTATAAGAAGTTTTCTAGAAATTCAAAAATAACATCTTTGAATAATAAGAAATACCGTGTACTTTAGGCATGTATATAAATGCCAAAAGTACACGTAGTGCTAGTAGTTATTTTCTAGTAAAGAATTGACTAAAAGGGAAAGTGCTGTGATCGAAAGTACGCATTTCTATGCAAGTATTATGAACTCATACTACTGGTAATATTTTAGTGCGATTACGTTGCATACCACCCCACAAAAATGTCAAAACAATAAATAAAAAGATACCAAAACATCTAGAAGAGATGTCTACGTACCTCTTAATATATTAATAAAAGTGAGATTATTTTTAAGAGAATAGTTAAATTTTAAAAAACTGAAAGTGATGCTTTGTATTATAATGCAAGAACTAATTTCTGCACTTTGAAAACTTTAAAAGAGTGTGAATTTTTCTGCAGGGAAGTCAAACATTATCGCCTTATCGCAGTGCCCTCAGAATGATCTTTCAGATGCAGTTTATCTTGAGTTGGATGATATTCTATAAACTGAATCAATAAATACAGTTTTTCAGTACCTGAAATCCAATTACTCTAAAATATTTGGATACCTTCATAAATAATATTAATAACGTTAATTTGTTAAATATTTTCCTAACTAATATCTATCATTACAGAACAATGATCCAGAAACTGTAGAATTCTGATTTTCAATGCTCTGCATTTCCCTCAAAACGTATTGTGCGTCTTTTTACTCTCCAGATGAACAATTTTGATCAACTATTTCATAATAATTTCTAAAAATTGCGGAAGCGGAGTGAGTAAGGCAATTTTAAAAATTGTTTTTAGAGAGTTTTCAGTGAATACTTATACGCTAAGTCATCGAATTTTGAGATGTTTTTTAACACATGGGATTCACTGGATTCAAGAATTCATAACAATCGGACCGGGATTTGTTGTTTTTTGCGTGGAAATCTCATTTTTCAGATGGGCTTCAGAATACAAAATGAACCACATATAGCTTTTGTTGTGTAATATTCATAATGCGTCGAAACGAATTGAGAATTATACTTGAAGAAATTGAGAATTATACTTGTTTTAAAACATATATCATGTATCAATGTTTACATTTTTTCAGGCACGGTATGAAAACGTGAAATGAGGCAATGTATATGCCAAATTGTTGCATACGTATTCGGCTTTTGGTTAATACGTGGGTTGCTTCATAACGGCCCCAGCCCCGCAATTGTCTTCGCCCAGATCCGTTAAAGCTTCTGCAGGCGGCGGTGGGTGACGTCACCCAAGGAATGTCCGGTGAACGTACTTGCGGACCTCTTCGTCTCACCTCGTTACGTCCATGTTCATCGGAGAGCAGACGTTGCGGTCGAGTGTTACGACCAAGGTCGGAAGGTCGCGGCGTTGCGTACGTTTACATAGCCTCCCCCCCCCCGCGAGGGCCTGCAGCACTTCGTAAGAGATGTTACTGCTCGCCTCGCCTCGCCTTGCGGCCTTGGTTCACATTGTAAAACGATTGGCGGCGGTGGAGGTGGGCAAAGAAATCTCTCGTAAGAGATGCGAGATGATCGCTTGCAATAAGATTGGTATCGGTAACATCCAGTGCGGCAGTTGCGATTTTCCGATCAAATATTGAGATAGTGTGGATGTAGGTAATGTGGTTATGGTTTTTGAAAGATTTCAGGGGCGTTTGAAATTTGTTAAATTGGATGTGATTTTCTTCTATGATGTATGCATTGGTGGGAAGAAAGTGCTCGAGGCTCACATCAACCAATTTGAATTTGAAGGCTAAAGAGCCGTATTTACTACATGCTCGTCACTTTTTACTAGCATGCGAACCAAATTTATTACCCCTTTCATTTGCAAATGTGTATAGACATTACGCGTATATATGACTATAAACACGTTTTTCATTTTAATTACCTCAGGGTTATAGTAAATAGAAACGGGCATCATAAAATCAGAAACGAAGAGAAAATCATTAGAAAATACACAAGTCCACAATTACGGTGATCATCAGATCGGCAAAACAGTTTTGACGCATTCCGCCATTTCTTTTTGCAAGGGCTCCTCACAAAGGGCAGAGAAACGGAAATTCTGAAAACAAAAACGGATCCATTGTAAATTGCTCCGTTATTAGAAAACTGAGATCTCATTCCTTAAAGCGGTCCCACCCCATTTGGGCAAATGCACTCTTTACGTCGCGAGATCGGAGAACAAACAACTTTTTCATAACATGTGTAGAAAATTGATTTGTTGAATGATTTTCTCGTGTTTACTGGCATGCCAACTGCTATGCTCATTAGTCTCATAAGGGAGTGTCACAAGAGATGTTCCTTTCCCGCTGGATACTGATATCTGGCGCCGAGATACGTGTCGGACAACAAAATTCGTATTGCTACGACCTGGTGTCGAAAAAAGTAGATAAATGTTTTGTTTTTTTTGGTTTATTTTTGGTCGCATCAACGACTAAGGTTATTAGCTATTAGATAAATGTTGTTCCAATGTTTATTGAAATACTTCCTGTAAAACCTTTAATCATAATTAATGTTCTTTGGCTTGATACTGAAAAATCTGTTGACGGCAAAACTGTCTGCCCGTCTATCGGAAGGTCCGTCCGTCGGTTGGTCCGACTCTGATCAATACAAGTGGTCAAGCAGTTCAGGCGATCTTCTCAAAATTCGATATTCCACTATTGATTTAAAGGAATTCGAGAATCTCTGAGTTCGAAATGGCTATTTGATTTTGGACGTTACTTTTCATGAAGCTTAAACAAAATCTTCAAAGTTTTCTCAGAAAGGACTGCAATTAAAGAAAAAAATGTTTTCGAATAGCGCATAGGACGCTTAAAAGAATGGTGCATTTCGCATTTTTGTTGAACACTCTGGTTTTTTGAAAATTGCAAATTAATAAATAATGTGAGAAAGTAGCAGTTGTAATACTACTTGTTATTCCATGTAGTTTGGCATAAGGAGGAAGAGTAAAAAAATTGTATGCTGCAATGCAATCTTTACTTTAATTAATTCATCATTATATTCATGGGAAAGTTTACAATTGCAATAAAAGCGTACTCTCGCGGACACACCTAAAACCTTTTTTACAAGTACTCATAAAATAATGATAAAATGAGCTAAAAGATCAAAAAAAAAATGTTCACAACATTTTTGTATTGATTATTTATTTTTATCTTTTATATAATTTGAAGTAACATATTCAATAATCTTGATCTAATAAATCATATCCGTGTTTAAACGATTAAATAAAATAGCCATGCGTAACTTTTTACATGCTTTATCTTTCGTAGTTTTTATTTTCATTTTACAGTCATTAATAATTTCAAAATTCATGGAAGTTGGCAAGAAAATTGCAGGAAGAAACACATCTTTAGGTGCAATTTCCGTAATTATAAAGACATATTTGGGTGCATTTGTAGTGCGTGAAGAAGTGAAGCTGCCCAAAGGGGTTATGTTCCAGTTCTTGAAGATATCTGCAATACACTTGCCTTTCTAAGATTTTCTCTTTCTTTGCCTGTACTAAAGGTATATGATTACTGGAAATAAAAGGAAGTCGTCTTCTCACAAAAATTCTTTCGCGAGTTGGAGATTGATTAGTAGTCTTTATCTAGTTCTTTTCAGTTGAGTGGGTACACAGCCAGCAAAGCTTATAATAAGGCATCCGCCACGCTTATTTTGTAAGATCACGATGAGTTCTGTAGTTATTTATTACTAGAAGTACTTTCAAGGAAGAGATAATTAATTCGATTTTATTATTTTTGCAAACAGAAAATACGGACCAATATTGGTTCACTCGTTTTTAATGAATACTTGAAACGTTCTCATTCGTTAAATCCACTATCCACAATCGTACCAGGTGCAAACAACAAAGGAGTTCACTCTCATTGTATCTTAACAAACACATGGATACGTTCAAAATTTGTTAAAAGTTGATTTTCAAATGTGATTATCAAAATAAAGTTTAGATGGACATTCTTTAGCAATATATTTTTGTATATATTACATTATTTACGACATCTCGACTATTTTCGTTTATTCAATTACTCTTCAATATTCAGAAAACTTCATTTTCCAGGTAGATTGCAATTCACGTGTCAATTATTGAAAGTAGCTCTAACCCAGGATTTATGATCCATCCATTATTGAAGATACATTTTATCGAGAGTGGTGGCAATATTTCTATCTGATTGCTAAAGGGAAGTTATGATTTATGTTTCGTTATGATTTCATTTAAAGTCGCGAGTTTCTTTCACTTTAATACTTTTAAAGATATACATTTCCTTTTAATGATCGAGGAACCAAACAATTTATTTTTCACGAGAGAGTCTGTGTAATGGTAGGTATTGAGAAAACAGTATGGCGGACATTAACAAAGTAACATTTTTAAATATCTAAGGTTAAATTATTTAATTACTAGTGTGGAAAAAAACTGCAACGTTTAATCAGCCCGTTTCTTGTGGCTCATAGAATTAGTTCTAAACAGCCCATTAAAGCACTCATGCTGAAATGAAAGTAATAAAATCATTCGCGACTCATTAAGCTGAAGTCCACCTTATCTGGTCGAGCGGGGGTTTTGAAAATGTATTTTACAAGTAATGTGCTTCGCAAAGGATACCATCGGTTAACGATTACGTTTTCATTACCCGTACGTAAAAGGAGCGCGCGCCTATTAGGTGCGATGGCGTAGAAAGCGAAGCCGAGTGGCATCTGGAGTTCCTTGATTTATAACGACACTGGATCCGCCGGGGACCATCGCGTGTCTGCGGCTGGCCCGCGGGCACGGGGCCGCCACAGGAGTCTCTCCAGGATTTCGTAATTTAGCACTCGCCGTGTCTCGTCCCACCTCGCCCCCCCCCCCGGGGGGGGGGGGGGCTCTGTCCAGGAGCGGTAGCACGGACGAGGAGCTCCCGGTGCTACCACCGACCCGGAGCGGCGCGGCGGTGCGTGCCGGCGACGCACAGTGGGCACTCGGGTTTTTGTGAACGCAGCGCTTTTATAAACGTTAAACGAGATTAAATTCGGGATTACATCACTTCATTACACACTAATGTAGTGTCTTATTTTTCATATCATAACATTTCTTTTTAAAGTAGTAGGGCTACAATAGCAAATACTCTCTCTCATAATTTCTAAATTTTTAATTTTCGAAAATTCAGAGAATTCAACGAAGATGAGACCTCGTCATTCTTTGAAGCGTCCCTTGTTTTATCGTTGGAGAAAAATGAACAAAAAAATAGAGCGGTTTTTGAGAAAATGTTATTTTTAGCAATTGAATAAATTTCAAGCTTCTAAAGAATATTCAATGTATTATAAAGTGAATAAATTTGAAGCTTGAAAGTTATTACGCAAAAAAATACTTGTTTAAAAAAATGTACATGATCTTTTTTGAAAACATTGATTTTTTAGAACAGGTTTTTAGTAAAAGATGTTTATCTTGAATTTTATATTTTTGAAATGTGAAATTTGTGAATATTCGAAAATAGAGAGACTTTGTCGGAAATGAGACTATCATTAATTTTTTATCGTCTTTTGAGACACATGAGAAAAAAATTAAAGACAAAATTGGAACCGTTTTATTAACTCAAAGTTAAAAATTGCCTATATTTCACGCGAACTTACGCGAAAACTACTCATATTTTTGAAAAATTGAAGATAAAGTTATTTCAACATCTGTTTCAAAAAAAAGATTTCATTCAGGAAAAAATCTGTATCTTCTACTCTGTAGTTTTAGGAAGACGCCAAAAAGTTGAACTTTTGCAATTTTCGAAAAAGAGAAACTAATGGCGGAGGTCTGATTTAAACGAAAAGGAAACGTTCGCCGTTCCCTTAAGCATTCTTTACGCTCTCTGAGAACAACGTTTAATGAAAAATATTGGAGCCAGTGTTTAGAAAATGTTGAATCTTTATATAAAGTACCCCTAAAAATCAAAATATCCATTTCAAACTCAGAGGATCGCGAGTTTCTTCAAAACGATTGGGAAATATAAATTTAGGAGAAAATCTACTGAGCAGTTTAGACGCGAGTGTTGGCCACAGACAGTCAGACACACCGACAGTTAAACCGACAGTCTAATGTGGACACACCATGCAGACATCATGCAGACAGCTGCAGCAGAAATTCAGGCCGACAGACAGACCTACAGACCGACAGACAGACGTTTTGCTGTCAGCCGACCTTTCGGTATGAATCATTGACAAAATATGGATTCTGATAACACAAAGTGTTTTCCGCCGCAATATTACAGTAATGTTTCTTCTTACTAAGTTAGTGACAGAACGTATAAACTATAAAGTAAAACGTATAAAGTAATATTTCATCTTTGCTTTTAAGAATCTGAATTGAAGGACTCGTGAGCCTGCTAACGAATTACAGCATCTACTACCCATCTGCAAGAGAAGATAGAAAATTCTTAGGTTCGAAAAAGTTTATAAAGTGAGAGTAAGTAATGTGGTCTCGTCCTATTTTGCTTTTGAGTTCTGCTAACTTCAGGTTATCGAACTCGCAGGTTATCGAAGGGATTAAAATGAGGTCTGAATTTAGTCTGCTTGGAGAATGTTAATCTGATCCCCTTAGGGACAAAAAAATCATTATAGCGAACGTGACTTTATGGCGTACATGACGAAAATGATGAATTGGTACGATCAATTTATTGGTTTATCAATTTGGGGAAAATGAATGGGCTGACTTAAACAATTAAATAGGCGAGTATTATGACTCTTACGCGTATATGAATTAAGTATATAAATTAAATACGTAAAAAATCCGTGCTTAAAATAATTTCCCACATAGTGTAATGCAGTGTTACAATTAAATGTACTAATTGAATAGGCGGCACCACTAAAACCCCATTCAGGTTCCAATGCGTTTTGTAGCTCGAGTGCTTTTTGACTGTATCGGTAGTAGACGTGTTGTTATAATCATCTCCTTGTAACATATTATGAAGATGGCATCGTCGAATCGATGCATTTCACATATCTATTATCTCAAGGAAATAATACGATTTGCCAATAAGATAACAGGTGTCAGTCGATAGTTTTTTCGTTTCAAATATTGTTTTCTGTTTTCCGCTTTGTTTTCGCCGTACGTGTCATCGGGCCCACTTCACCGTTGTGTCGTGTCCGTAAGTCGCCAGGACCTCCTGGCATGGAACCTGTTCCCTCCGTCCTTTTTTCTAAAAAGTCCCCCTCACCCAACGCTGCGGAGGAACGCAAAGCGCTGGCGGCGACAACAGCGTGCTAGAACGTCGGTTTAGCCGGGTATAGAGTGGCAAACTTAAGAAGATACCGTCTTGAAACGCCAGTATATAGCTGAATGCTTGTGATTTTTATCGTTTGATCAAATGTTTATCTTTCAAAAGCTTTATTTTCATGTTATAAAAATATCTAATACGTATCTTTATTTGAAGCGTTGATTGGTGCTATATATTCTTGTCCAGGCATTAAGTATTCATTAACTATTCACAATCAAAACATTATATTTATTCATTATTATGTAGTGGCACTCTTCACATAACTTCTTGCATTCCCTCTCTCCGTTCCTCTTTCATGAACAACCCTTGGAAACCCCATTTTACACAACATTATGACAACCTGTTTTCATTCGTATATACTCCGTGCAACAAAATTCCTCGTGCGTGAATTACTAAAGCTCTGCGGCAACATCGCTGAATAGAATTTTTGCTGAATCATTGACCGGGAAGTTCTAGGGTTTGCGTCCCGACGTGGGACGATTTTCGACTTCACCTACATGGCCGGGTCAAATTCAGACACTGGAGTCGAATTAAAGCGGCCGTCATCTGGGATAGGTAGCTTGCGTAGTTTTACGATCAATACTGGGCGAATGTTGGAGAAGTGCGTTAACAAACGGGAAACGGATGGGTCGCGATCTTCCCTTCTTCCTCATCCTTGGCTCATTCTCGCTTATTACACACTTACCCTAACACGTATGTCGGGATCTTAAAGCTCGTGCTGGTTGGTACGTGCTGTTTTAGAACTTCTAGTTTTTCAAATGTTTGTTTCCTTAATAAGACGTTTAGAAGAAATTGAGACTTAGAATATCTTAGGCGAGAAAATCCTCTTTTAATAGGGAGATTTGTTTTAGAAACTTTGGGGTAATTTTTGAGACAATTTCGTTAGAGATTCTGAAAATATGCCATATTTATCTCATTTACAATCGAAAACTTTTGAAATTTTGAATATCTTTATTTAAAACAATGTTAATAGCAGGAGTTTAAAAATGCATTAAATTGTGAAATACTCAAGTAATGTAAATATCAATGAAGTGGCCTGAGTAATTTTTGAAAAATCTTAAGTTCTAATTAGATGTCATGTAATGCAGAACTTTGTGCTCTATCAGGCAAAAAATGTAAAGTAATATTTGAGCCGCACTGACGAACAGACGGGTGGTCGATCGGATGAACGGTGGATCTATGAGTCGGTCGGTCACAGGCCGGCGATCAAAAATACTTTGTATGTGTAATTCCGTCAAAACTAGGACAAGGATTTCTTGCATCATTACATAATTTTCTCCATACATAGTATATGAGAGACCAAAAATTGTTAAAGTGAAAATAAGGGATGGAGTCATCACAGTGAGCTACTACAAAGTATTAGCTCGCTGAAATGATCTTAAATCATCTGAATGTTCGGTACGACTCTAGATTAATGCGATAGAAGTCGTCTGGGCAGAGTTTACCATCCAACAAACAAGATGATTAAGTGATTTTATAAACTTTTATTGCAATGATAGGAATATAAAATGATAGAGATATACCAAGTATCTCAATGATTATTTAGGAAAAAAATATATAAAAATAACAATCCTTTATTGACGTGAAAACTGGATGGGAAATAGGACGGAACAGTGTATTTATAAGCAGACAGTATGGAAGACATCTTATTAATGAGCGTGAAAATAAAACGTAAATGTCAGTATGCGAATTTCAGGACTTGAATGTGGTTGAGGCTCAAATGGACGTAATATCCCAATCGTTGAGCATCGGAATTAATGATCATAAACAGTCGTTGTACGGAATAAAAAACTAGATTGCAGAATACAAAATTCTATTATTTCATTAAAGGCCATACTTCGTGGAAGAATACGATAACCACTTGTGTCACGTTGTATGGGAGAAGAAACAAGAAAGATGACATCAAGCATACATGTTCAATGACAAAATTAGTTATTAAAGATCATAATGAGTCAATATAAAAAAAGAAATAGAATGGTTTCATGTTAAATTTTGGCGTCTTACTGGACAGAATGAGTGACGGCAGACTGTGGCAGAGAGGGATGGGAGATCGGTTTTCGTGATAGAGGTTTGATCGATTTCTACATCTTTCTATGACGATGTTTATTTAAATTAATTTAGTTAAATTAAGGAAGTAGTGTTAATATCGTGATATTCTTTTCATTTAAATATTAAGAGACCTAATTTCAAAAGTCATATATGACTAGAGCAGTTACATATATTTATTTTAGGGTTTCAAAATAAAACCCATATATAAAAGCGAATTTAAAAACATTTGAGATTTTGAGTACTTTTATCTGAAATTTGAATATAATGAGAAATTAATTGATATTTGTTTTATGAGAAAATAAAATTCTTAAAGCAAAATCGATTGATAGAGATTGTAAGTAGAAGGCTAAAACTAGATTTTGGAAACTTTCAACTTTAACGGTCTTCATTTCAGAAAATAAATTCTTGAAATTTGAATTTAATATTTTTCATTTGTTCATGGTGGATAGCTGAGACTGTCGTTTGATATAATAAATGAAGTGATATTTGTTGTTGGGCCCCCTCTGGTTTGAAATGTAACAAAATTGAAGAAATTGTTGGAAGTTGACAAAGCACGAAAGAACGTAAGTCGGCTTATGTTAAAACACGAGATGCGGACTGTGAAGTCTGTTCAACAGATTACGAGCAAATACATTTTTTACTCATCACAACCGTGAGCTACGGACTCCAACTTGGGCACAAGGATGTATAGAGTGCATATAATAGATCGGAACTCCGCTGGACTCAGTTACTTATCTTTCAAGTGACGTTGAGAGAGACTTCTCTTTGGCACGCTTACTTATAACTTTTTTGTACTACAATATTCACGGACTTCAAACGACAACCACTCCGTGACGTCCAGCAACTCATCATCTCTACTCAAGGATCTTCTTTACGTTGCCAAGCTATAGTTGGCGATACTTACAGCAGGCCCGGCGGTGTGACTGAATTAACTCCGATCACGTCACATTACGTCATCCGTGAAACGCATCCGGGATGCTACGAATGATAGAAGAGCGTGAGGAGAGAATGTAAAGTGGTAGAAGTGCAACAAATTTATTGAAGCGGCAATCGTGTGATCCTAATTGATCGAAAGTAGCAGTCCTTCAAGAACAAGATTTACATCGTCTGCTCTACATACTGACTGCTCTTGTGTTCATGTTTTCTGTTCCAAGAAGCCTCATTCAGATTCTGCTGAAGTTCAGACGTTCTGTTGAGAATTCCGTGAGAAGAATGAACCTTTAGAAAACCAGCACCAGACCATGTTTGAATTTGTATACCAATCATGGAGTTGGAGCTCGTAGTTTCGTTTCCTTCTCCCGCCTGTTAATTGTATAGATAAAAGAATATACACCGAAATCACAACTTTGTCATTCAATTAAAGTTGCAAAGAGGCGGGAGAAGGAAAGAGGTCAATTCATGTGAAATACTTTAGTAGAAATATTAGTACTTTTTCAAAATGTACATATAAAATAGACAGAAAAATGTATTAAAAATTTGAAAATCATATTATTTGAATGGCCCTTTGCTTTAGACATTGATTGAAGATCGAACATTCAAAAATACTGCATAATACTGAATTTTTAAGTATTGTTTGTATTTCCAATAGAATGCGAGAATGGCACATTTAAATATTTAACTTCTAAAAATTAATTTGTGCAAGAATTTTTGATAGAATGATTTAAGAATGTTCAAAAGAAATTTGTTTTGTCTTGTATCAACCGAACTATAAATCTTTCATAACATTGTGTCTTGCAGAAAACCACAACCTTTTTTTAATAAAACCTATTCGAATCCAAATTCATCAAATTGCATTTATTATCCTTATTATGTTTCCTTTCCCTGTTCGCAACTGATGAATATGCAACTTGTGCACCTGAAGCAACCAGAAAGTCATCTCAAGAAACCGCCGGCAGAAATCGAACCCGATACCCGTGTGGTTGCGACCACCGGCCATCTGCTCCAAGTGCACTGCCCCGCCTCCTGGCGGAGCAATCACCGGCCGAGGCTGGCCCGTGGCAAAGAGGTTGCACGCGCCGGGCCCTGAATCATTCTTCTCCGCGATTTCCTAGCGGCTCCTCCGGTCGCCTCGGGCGGCCAGAGCGGCGCGCGATGCGGCATGTAGCCCCGCACCTGTTATCTCAATCCATTTCGCCCGGCGTTTTTACGATCCGTTTAAAACGGAATACTATAATTACGCGGCGTTTTACGGTTCAAACGCTAGCATGAGAGCATGGAAAATGGCTGACAGGCGATAGCAATTAAACATGAAAATGACAAGACGTTTCAGACGACTGTGGAAGGTGGTGTATGGATTCATGTATTTCTCGTACATTATAATTTTGTGGTCTTAAATTTCGAATTTTGTTTCTTGTGGGCTTGTCTATAACGAAAAAGGAAAATTAATACTTTATTTCGTACGAAAAATGATTTTAAGTATTAGATTTTTCTAGTAAGATTTGTTTTTGCAAAGATCAGCTTCCACAATGAATTCTTAGTTTTGCAATATTAGTAGCTCCTAAGACGGAACATTTTGACTGAAAATTCCGCCAAAAATACTCATATTTGAAAGCATTGTATATGAAATGATTTAATGATCTAGTATTGAGGAATTGTATGCATTTAGAAATATATAGTTTTTATTTAGACGCTAGTAACGTTTAATTGACAAACGGTGTTTTGCAAGAACAACACTTTTCTGGCATCAGAGATCCGCCAAAATATGTTTTCTCCTCAAGATATTGACATCGATATTTTGCAATACTATAGGTTTTTCCTCGTAGTGCGTCGTATTATTTGTATTAAAGATTCCACTAAGACGAATTGGAATTATGGTCACAATTTCAGTTTCATAAATCCGGAGAAGAATTTGTGGTCTCACATTTTATTTTGCACAAGTCAAGTATTGAATAGACATTACACACAGTTGTATGAATAAAAAAAATAAATTGAATTAATACTATAATTAATAGAGTTAATCCTCTACTCTCTCAAATAAGGTTTTGAATTGAAGACAATCTAAGCTTTCAAACAGAAATTGAGTTGAGCAATGACCAAGTATTTAATTATAGAGATATAAGATGTCGTAGAAAGTTTAAACCTGAGTTAATCACATCATTGAATGACTTTATATTCTATTAAAGTTCTCTATGAACCTCAACCCAATAGTGAATGCATTGATTGTCGCTCATGAAGTTGACTTTTGCTGTTACTTCATGTTCATGTTCTTGTTTGTTTTAATAGCTATGAGAACCTTGGCACGGACATTAGTTATTGGTTTAAGTTATGAATGTTTTAGGTCTTTGAGTAGTGAACGTTGAGAGTTATACGCCTAGCATTATTTATGTCATTTCCCTTCTATATGTATTATCAGATGGAATAGTATAATTAAAATTTTAAAAGGCAAAATGAAAGTTATATATTGTTAAATATTTGGCATATTGATATCTAAATATGAAGTGTTTTCTCCAGATAAAAACAGTGGATTTTTAAAAGGAAAGCTCTTACCGAAAAAATAGTTCTCGATTATATTTGATAACGTTGGCTGAAATAGGAGAAAATCTGGAAGTTAAGTAACTTTGAAATAAATTCTCAAGGTAAGAAAATGTGGGTTGGTATGGTTAAAATTTTACATTTCTCCACATGTTCACATCTTTTAGAATGAAGCGGTAAGGCATAAGATGAAAACGTATCAAGGAGGAATTAAAGAGTAATTGACGACACAAGTAATGTACAAAATTAAAGAGAGACATTATACTATACTAAGAGAACACAGAGCACGTCAATAAGAACATGAATAAGACTAGTGGGGGAGTGACCTGGGGAAGATGGGAACGGAACGGATCAAGAATAATAGAAGGAAGGAAATGGATAGAATACTACGGAGGGTGGGTGCGAAATCTAGATTCAGGAAAGGTGCAAGGACAGAGAATGTCTTGGAGGGCGCAACAAGGGCTGAGACCTCACATGGGGAGTTCCGAAAGAAGGCGGATTTCATCAATCAGAATGACGCTAAACATATTGGAGAGGCACCAGTAACAACATTGATGTTGACAGGGATGACCAAGACAAGGACATTGCACTGAAAATGACTTCAAGGATGCGGAAACTATGAGAAATGTGATTGATAGGCGGATATGGTCGATAGAAAGCGACGCAAGGAACCATGATTCAGATAATGATGAAATAAAGAACGGCTACGACTCGTTACCCACGGCGTATGACGCCAATGTCACGAAGAGTGATGTCTGAGAAAAAAATGTTCCAAGAGAACGTCCTTGCTGCCCGAGAGCTGAGGATGTAGGTGTTAATAGCGAATGACTTTTCTAAGACGGATTTGATCAGGTTTTCGGAGACAATGGAAGCCGCAGACGATTATAACAATAGTTTTATCGACGATTGCAGTCAACAGTTGGCGAAATTAGAGACGGCTTCTGTGGATGAGAGGGTGACGTCTCAAGTTATGGCCAAGTGTGCTTAGACTTAGCAAGTAAGCGACGTGCTTTTAGGCCCAGGGCCAAGATCTCTAGGACATGTGGGCTTGGGCCAAATGCACAAGAAGAAGTGCGCTAGGATCAAGGGCGCTTCGACCGAGTGCCCTAGGGCCAGGGTGTTACGGAAGAGTGCGCTATGTCGAAGTGCACTTACGCCAAATGCGCTAGGGACAAGTGCGCTAGTAGTAAGTGATCTAGGGACAAGTACGATAGGGTCAAGACCTCTAGAGCAAAGTGGGTTAGGGCTAAGTGTGCTAGGTTCAAGTGCACTAGCGCCAATTGAGCTAGGCTCCATTGTGCTCGGGTCAATTGCGCTAGGGCCACTTGCACTAGGGCCAAATATGCTAGGTTCACGTGTGCTAGGTTCAAGTGCGCTAGGGCCAAGTGCGCAAGGACCAAGTGCGCAAGGGGCAATTGCGCAAGGGCCAAGTGCGCAAGGGCCAAGTGCGCAAGGGCCAAGTGCCCAAGGCCCAAGTGCGCAAGGGCCAAGTGCGCAAGAGACAATTGCGCAAGGGCCAAGTGCTCAAGGGTCAAGTGCGCAAGGGCCAATTGCGTTAGTATCAAGTGCGCTAGGGCCAAGTGCGCAAGGGTCCACCTCCAGGGCGTGGACGCGGGCCTCCAGGAAGCGCGCAGGCGAACGGCGAGGCGGCGGTGGCGGTGGCGGCGGCGCGGGGTTTCCCAAGCGCAAACCCTCGGCGAGAAGTAGGTCTCCTCGCACGTCACTCACGAGGCGCGCTGATGGATGCCCCGCTCGGGAGTGGATCTGCTCCTGCTCCGTCCGCGCCCGTGTCCACGGCCGCGTTCGCTCTCGTTCGCTCTCCCCGCCCCGCCCCGCAACACCCGCTCCCGCTTCGCGAGTGAGAGTGGGAGGGAGAGAGGGAGGGTCTGGCTGAGGAGCGGGCTGCCGGGCCGTGCACCGCGCTGCACTTGCCAAGCAAAACCGCTCAGGGAGATGAGGCTCCAGAATGGATGTTTTTTCTTTCTTTCGCAGTGATATAATACCGGTAGTGTGTGTTCGTTGTTGATTCGAGCGTGTGCAGACGCGTGTGTGTAAATGTATGAGAGTATGTGTTGCAATATAACACCTGTAATTGGCTTCGCTAAAAGTTTTGTAATCCAGGAAATCCGATCTGTTTGATTTTAAAGAAATCCGCTTTTAAAAGTGTAGAAATGACAAGTCACTATTGGTGCGTGAAAGGTACTCGCACTTAAAATATAATTTACCTATTTTTTTTAGAACACTGAAACTGGCATACCATTTTGTAGATTAAATAGCATTTCTATATGCTAATGCTGACACGTTGTTAAGTACGCAGAATGTAGAAAAAAACTGAATTTTATTCATGGACATCCTTCTTTTTGCGTAAGTTCTTTCGCGATTGAATGATGGCAATGCATTTTCGTGTGCTAAAGTGTCTAATAGAACTGCGACTGACAGCTAACACCTATTTTGCCGTTTTGCGAATTCAACAGAAGTTATTCAATTAATGTGAGTGAGGGGTAAGAGTTATATGACAGTTATTAATTAGAGGAAATATCTTACACTGGAATTACGGAAATAATGAAAACATAGAGCGGACAGTGATCACGGAGGGTCCAGGATGTCTCGATTACTTCCCTCATTTGAAACGAAGATAGCTCTATATTTGTGCAATGGCACTGTTCAAATAACCAGTGCCGTTGAACATTAAAATTTATGACCAATTATTTCCTTTTTTGCACTCCATTTGTTGATAACTATTTGCATTCTGATGGTAAAGAACATTGATGTCATCTTAATGTCATCACTTTTCATTACTTCACTGATTGAATGAAAGGGAGAGAATTGACGGTGTAATTGAAATTGTGGGGTCGCTATCGAAGAACTCTCTAAATGGCGAGTAGTATTTGAATGAACTTAACTTGTAGTATTTTGAGGGAATGGAAGCAAATTTTAACACAGTACAAACAGGTGGTAACACAAAATCACATCTGCGTTTTCTGTCAAAACAAGTTTTAGAATGTCCTATTTATGTAAAGTTAAATCTGCTTTGTGCTAATGTTGTATATGGTATTGGGGAGGGATATTATACTACTATATTTGTAATAACAAGGCCAATGTCAGAGCAAGGAAACCTGTAATTTAATGATTAAACTTGATCAGACACTTGTAATGCAGACTCGACCTATATAACAGTCTTACAGAATCGACTTCAAAAATGGGGGAGATATGACTAATATTTTGTTATTTGGGTCACGTAGATTACCATTATGTCTTGCATTTCTGGATTCCAGCTCTACAGTACATTATAGTGACTCAACATCAGTGTAAATTTCTGTCATTCATTATGCTCCAAAATTATGACGATTCATTCTCCACTAGTTGACACTTATCGTAACCATTACTTTCCCGGCTGCAAAAAAAGGGAATTTCGTTCGACACTCTCAACATATGTATTGATCTCTCATGAAACAGAATTGGTTTCTCAACGAGAGAGTTTGCTAGAACCTTGCCTAAATGAACAAATACTATATGTACGAGTATTATTATTACTATTATTACTATTATTATTATTATTATATATGTCACAGACGATCACTTTTTGTCAATGATCAAGTGATGGGAAATTCATTTAACGGAGTTATTATTATATTAACAATAATATAATAATAATTATTATTATTAATATTATTTTCTAGCCTCACCCCTGACCGAGAGGCAAATCATTCTGGAAAATTATTTTTCCTAGAATAGTTTGCATTACATGTAAAGTACGGTGGTTTTTGCGGTATATTTTAAATAACCTGGATTTTCCTCAATACCTTCTCTTCACTGATGTGGCCACATTTTCCAATTATGATCTTTTAAACTCTATAATTAATCTTTGTGTGGTCCTTTAAGAATCTTCATAGCACTCTTTACCAGTGGATAACAGTGGGGTTTCAGAATTAAACATTGGGGATCAGTCAGAATATTTTACCACTCCCCCTCCACAGCCTCATGTAACTAATCTTCTGTGAGAGACGCTGTGTATTTTCCTGCTGAACATGTCACCTGATATAGGACATGGTGGAAGTACATGGGTAAGTTCCTTCGGCGCACCGATTTTTGCCCGTTCTGCGCAACACCAGTTTGTATCACGAACCACGTGACCACAGCGCGGGTACACAAAGCCAGACCAGACGCTGGCCGCCATGTTGCATGGAGAGCGAGAAGGGTTGAGAAACATTTTGAAAATGGTGCAAACTGAAAATTTTCAACGGTGACCAACCAAAAATAACACGTTAAAAATGTACAAGATGCAATATTTAAAATAAATGCATCATAAATCTGTTTCAATGTGTTATAACGATGTGATAATTTTGGTATCAGACTGCATTTAAAATTCTTGCTAATACTGTGACGAAAATTGGTTACTGAAGCTCATTGGCGGAAATCGAATACGATGCACAAGAGCTCCCCCCTTATAGAGGATGGGTCACTTGCTGTGTGTCCTGGCTTGTAGCTACAAAACGCCAGGACACCGGCTCTCTTACATATGAGAATACTGACATAGAACATATGGATGTCATATAATTGACAGAAGCGGTTTGATTGCAGGGCCTTCAACGTGGGTATATTTGACACTCTTTGAGTTTTCAATAAGGTCATGTGCGGCTTCTTGAAACGGCAATGACGTCGGTGGTGATCAGAATTTCAGCGACAGTCTACTTCACGTCAGCATTTCAAGAGGTAGTGTCAGAACGTGCTCGATGCTGCCAAGCGTTCACGATACATCGAACTTCATGGCCGTGACATTGAGGGATTTGTGTAGCAAATGAGGAACATTAAAGTCTTAAAATCAACATTGCCATTGCTGATGGGGAAGTCGTTCCCTCAGAGCTCGTGTACCTTACAAACACTAGAGAATAAGTTGCGTACCAGTGTGTACCAATAAAGGTTGTGATGTCAGAATATTGTTAAATGAGATTTCTCACCACATGTTCAATGGTAAAGAGTGATCAACATTCACTCTTCAGGATGGACTAAAAGTCGACTATTTATTCTGAACCATAATGTACTAGTTGGCGGATTTAGAAACGAGAATTTTGGGCGATAACGCCGGTAGTGGGAACTTTATGCAAGAGTATTTTACATTATATGCTACTAAGGCGATACTATAATATTTATTAATATAATATTTATTAATATGCTTGCAGCAGAAAGTAAGCAAGAGAAACTTCACATGATTATTAAAAGGTCATTTTTTTGACATTGATCATTTGGCTCGTTTTAACGTAGAATATTTATCACCTCTATTTTAAATAATTGCTCTTCATAAAAAGGTTGAAAAATATTTTTCGGAAAAGCGAATTAGTCGGGGAGTGAACCACTAGTGGGGTGATGTATGTAAAAGGTTTTATACACTTATATCTATTTATAGTTGTATTAGATGCCTTCACATGTTGATGACTCCCGAATCGTAATTATGTGGATGTGTTGTCGTTGGTATTCGAATCGTTGATGTTTGTGCCTTGAGCACTCAGTGCCACAGTTGACTTTTAGCAACTATTTATTATGTATGGTTTTGTCACATCAAAGAGTGTGTGTCTTTGAAGAACGGCATGCTCCTAGAAATAGCTGTATTTTATGTTTTGTTCAGAAATGTCCATTTATCTTTCTTATTTTAAAATGTACTTTGTAGAAATGAATTAGATTTCAACAAAAAGCTAATCCAAATACAAAGCTGAAGATTATTTCTTTATTACAAGTTTGTTTCAAAGTTGTAACTCATCTCTTTACAGGTCTACGCCGATAATGTTTTATCAATCTGGGCCAAAACAATTGCTTTATGGACAGCAAACCAAAGAAAAATCTGCTAAGATAGGGTACATGAGAGGTGAGAGGGTGAAGATGGAAGCCAACCACACCATAACACATGGCGGATCTCGTAGCCTTGGGCTCTGAACTGAACCTTTGCTCCTCCAAGCTATACCTCACCTAAGAAAGCTTTCGTTATAAATGATTATTTTTGTCATATTATTTGGTCATATTAATTTCTTATTAGGTTTAGTACTTATGAGTCCATGTGTGAGTGGTTGCTTGATTAATTGATTAACATTCCCGGGCATGTCAACTGCTAAGTCCCGTTTGTGTAGTAAATGCTTTTTATACTTGGAGGTGGTAGTGATCCTTCCCAGCTGGATGGTGCGAACTCTCTCTAAAAATATGTTCCCCATGCGTGTGTTTATTGCTGCTTGGGTATAAGACCTCGCATGAAAAACTGCGAAAGGCAGAAAAATGTTGTAGACCAAACATAATGCATTACTGTTTAAAAAACGAACAACTTTTACGAACGTATTTTGGGGACGGTTTCCATCATGTCAGTACGCAGTTTTTCGCTCGGTGCCGTTCGCGATGCGCAACTGTCTCCCCTGGAGGGCGCCACGGGCGGTCCAGGCGTGATCGGGGATCGATTCCGTGTCTGCCCGCGCTGCAGAGCGCGCGCGCGCGCGCGGGTTTAGGAAGACGGAGGCTTTTTCACGAACCCGCTCCGCTGTGGCGCAAATCCCACGCACGATGTGGCGGCCGAGGCGGTCGTTCTCGTTTCACTGGCGCTCGCTCGCCCGCCCGCCCGCCGGCCGATGTGCTCGCCTGGCTTCGCAGTTGCCACACCTCGCCCGGCGCTGCAGGGCCCGGGTGCGCACGCCAGGCCGTTCGTGCGAGGGGAAAGAACAAGCAGGAAGTGTCAGTCTAGAAATTCTGGTAATATTCAATTATCTAAAATGAAAGAGAGGAGTCAGACATTTGTATCTTAAAATGAAAGATTTCTGTCAATATCAGCATTTTTGTTAACTCACGTTTTTTGCAGGGTTATCCTTGCGATGGCGTTCTTTCGGCTTTGCCGTTATCAATCATAGTAGCAAGTGGAGATAATTGGGGAAGGTTGCTGTACGGGAATGTTGCCGAATTTCGGTCGATTTTTTATTTTTCCTTTGCATGCTCTGAATAAAAATTCAGTTAAAATGAAATGTTTACCAAAAAATCTGTTATCTGTGTACTTTTGTTATAAAATGCATAATTTTAATCCATGCTACTAATTTTCAATGTTTGAAGAAATTAAAAGAAAACTATCCAATGTCCTGACTAGTTGAGAGGCGTGTAAGTTTTCGTTAGCCAGGATCTCGGAAAAAATAAAAAAAGTATCTATTTTACTCATTTACAACGCGCGCAGACATTGAAAGAAAACCTCCGAATATTCGAGAGGTAATACTGGTCTCGAAACCACCAGTCAGCGGTTTCGAGTGAGTGATTTATTAGTGATTCCGGGCGCGTGAACGACGTAGGTCATAAGTCCCGTAAGTTTAGTGCATATTTTATCGCGGGAGGTGCCGATCTTCCACCGCTGGATGACGAGAGTCGGCGCCGACCTACCCCTCGCCTTGCGGGATTACCCTGACCACGTATATCCCACCAGCAGGGCACCACCCCGGCTGGGAGAAGATCTAAGATCCCGATCGGTCTCCCGGCATGTGTGGTAATGTAGTGCATGTTAGTGTAAGAAGTGTGCGTAAGTAAGTGGTGAGAATAGGACAAGAAAGGAGAAGGAAAGATCGCGCGTGGTCAGTGGCCCGTTTGATAGGGGTATTGCTTCAACATTCGGCTGGTGTTGATCGGAGAAACCGCTGAAAACTTATGATCAGAACAGCCAGCCGCTATAATTCTCCTCGAAACAGCGACCGAGTTAGATCTAGCTATGTAGCTAGTGTCACAAACCTGCCACATTCGAGAGTCACGTCCTAGGACCTCCGGGTCAGAGGCAGTGCAGATCCCGGCCTATGATGCGTGAATTTTTGAAGGGTGCAAAACTTCACAGTAGCTATATCGTACTGTGCTATAGTACGTCGTACATAAACGACTCTCGGCTGGAACAAAATGACTGTCGTGTTCGTGTACTCATAAGTGTTAGTGAACAGGCGAATCCTCTGTGTATTCGTACCCGTCATACTTTTGGGCACCCTTCCGGAGTTATGGTATGGAGGGCCATCAGCTACGCATCTCAAACGGCTTTAGTATTGATCAAGGAGGACCATGAGAAGTGCTACGTCCGTCCGTGACGCCATCACTCCTGCCTTACTTTATTTTGGCATGTTGGACGCACCATCCGTCAAAAAGGATAACGCGCGTTCCCATGCCACTAGGGTGACTCAGCGTGCCCTAGGGGCTGTACGCCTTCTACCCTCCCTCGCCGGTTCACACATCAAGCCCGTGTGGGTCATCATGGGACGCAGCCTGGTTCCCAGACCCACTCCGGCTACAATCATTGTCCAGCTGCACCAAAATGTACAGCGGGCGTGGGACACTGCACCACAGGAACCCATACAGTTTCTGTGCGCAGGTTATTTGCCATAACTGCTACATGTGTGGCAGCGCAGGAAAGTCACACGCTCTAATGAGTGGTTTGTACGAGTTCTCGGTAATAAATGTTCAACCTGTCCCATGCATTCAGTTTTCTAATCAGTTCAACATTCGTCAAGTCAATTGTCAATTGATGCATTCGAATGAGGTGCTCTTCGATGAAAGATGAATGTAGTTAACTGAAATCGACATCTAGGGGAGAAAGTGAGAATCACACCCAGGTGTACCAGGGGATTCTCATGACAGGTGCCTTTTCGAAAAAGAGTCGCAATTTCGTGCCGGGATAGAGTTCATTATACTCTCGTATAAAGCTCTGGTGGGGACGAATATACGGTTGCGGAACTATGGCCAATTTAAGTGTTCTCGCAAATAATCTCGTAGGATACGATCTGGAAACATCCTGGTCACTATTTTCTATTATTTAAATATTTTTGAAACTTCTGTTCAATGAAGAGACCGCCCGATATTAAATATCTGCTATTTTTATGTTGCGTTATGAAGCATTTTTTAAAACATTCGTTGTATGTAAAGAACTGTTGTACTATACGTGCATTATACACTGTTTTATATTATTGCAGTATTCGTGAAGTCTAGTTTCTTCTGAAATATTTCATGCATTATAATGTTTTATAAGAGTTTTTTATTAGTTGTCCAGCAGTAGTGTGTATGCCACTTTTGATAAAATCATGTGTGAATTTTTGACTAGCAGCATTCTTTGCCGCTACGAACCGCTAGTACTATTTAAATTACGTTCTGGTAGACGGAAGAGAAACATTATTGAAAGTGTGCAGTGGATTCTAATTAGGCTACCTTATTGGGTTACCTAATTTGGCCACAACCCTAGTTAATATCTCGCCCCCCGAACGATTTATTTTCTTAGATCTCCAATTTTGAAATTAAAAACTATGTAGAGACCGACGAGTATGTATTCTGCTTCTTAAAAAGTATGCTTTTGTAAGAAATAATATTAAATATTTTATGCGATGATACAATACTAATGCAATAAAATACGATACCCTTATATGTACTATCAAAATAGGTAACATCAATGAGAGTTGCACGTAATGACGTTACGAACACATATTACTATACCAAGTTGTAATATATTTTGTACCGGAATGAGGTGATGTGATGCCGCATGTTCCAAGAGAACCAAGATAGTACAACTCGATTCAACATTAATATGAAGGAATAGAAAAGGGGACGCGAAGAAATGAAGTGACCACATCATGGCCATTTGCTTGGAAACTGATCCAGTCTTCGGTAGAAATTGATCCGAGTAAATGACGGAAACGACCGATTAGTTCTGTTGTTTTCTAGAACACCTCTTCAGACAATAGCTTTGTTCGTCGCAACAAGTTGCCGTGTTCCCAATTCCCTATTTTCGCATTCGGGAATTTAATCTAGAAGTTTCTTTACGGTGCTTCAAACACGTATGGTGACGGAAACTTTTAGTTAACGAACTTTTATGGAGAGAATATTGTACATGCAGGTTTGTAAGAGACTCTTGACGAAAACTATGTCAAAAAAGCTTGGAGATTAACGAACAATAATAGAAGAAATTCTTAAAATAAAATAAAAAAAAGATGAATGCAAAAATGTAATGTTCTAATAGAAATACTTTTTCCAATTGAACATGAGAGTGATTGATTGAATATTGATTCCATACGGTAAATACCACTTTCGCGTCAAGACTTGCACATTCATCCTGTGTCGTTGGATTGTGAATGAGATTGGAACAAACTCTAATAAATAAAAATTACAACAGAATGTGAATCTGACAATCTGTAAATTCTCTAATGTATGATCCGAGGATTACCCATTGTGGATGTAAAGGAAAATAATCGATTATAGCAAGATTATAGAAAGGTAAAATAATACATTTCAAAATATATAATAATATTTTAACATCAATATTAAGATTTAATAATAATAATTTGTATCATTCAATATCAGCGATTACAAAGTTAACCCAACGAAAAATGAATCGAGAATGTAATTATTTCTCTTCGATGTGTCCATTTTTATACAAAAACGAATGTTAAAATATTCATGTTATTTTTGAAAGAGTACAAACAGTTTGAAAACCATTGAATACAATTCTATTACTTATGGACTTGTATAAATTACCGTTAGCATTAGAGGTAAGCTGCGTTCAAACAAAATGGAATTGTGTTGTGACAATGATTGTGGTAATCAGAATCACTTTCTTGAATGTGAACGATCGCCTCGAAGATTTGGATCACACCTCGTTCACAAGTGTTTCAATCGAGAAATGGAACGCGGTTTACGCGAATCGCTCGAGAAGCTCGGACGCAAGGCGAATGCCTCGAAGACGTGAGTAAGCGTTGGAAAAGCGACCGGTTGGCAAAGAGCGCGAGATACACCCCGAGGTGCTTTTCTCAAATGCTCGAGTTGAAGTAATCGCGGTGAAGAGGATCGGAGGAGAGGGAAGGAGGCCACATGTTGCAGACGGAGAAAGCCCCGCTGGATCTGTCGGTCGCCGCTCCTCGCCTCCCGCGCCCCTTGGGCGAATAGTAGCGCCGTTAATGATGTCGATAGGAATGGTCATGGGTCGATGGTCGAGTGGTGTCGATATTGGTGGTCGACCGGTGTCTACGATGGTGGTAACGGAGGTGGCGAAACAAACGGGGTCGTTGGAAGAAGAGGAGCCGATGTCGATAATATAGATGGTTGTGGATTTGTTTCAAGAAGCGGTGCCGGAGATGATGGTCCTTATGAACAGGGAAGTAGGAATGATGCCGGTGATGTCGATTATAGCGGCGCAGAGAGTGTCACTCTAGCAGAGGTGATAATCATGTTGTTGGTGACAGTTACAATGATAATGATAACCAAACCTGACATGAGGTGTGGGTTGTACCTTTAATTGATTAACGTTTTCAGGCACGTCAACTGCTAAGGCAATTAGTCCCGTAAGTGTAGTAAATTTTATACCTGAGGTTGTAGTGTTCCTTCCCAGTTGGATGGTGCGATTTGGCGTCGAACTGCATGTCGTGTCGTCTTGTGGGGTGCACTCCCTCTAGATATGGACGAATGATAGGATAGTAAGATGGACGGATGGTAGGATGGACGGATGATAGGATGGACGGATGGTAGGATGGACGGATGGTGGGATGGGCAGAGGGTCAAATGGATGGACGCATTGACGGACGGACGGATGGACGGACGGACGGACGTGACGGACGGATGGGACGGCGGATGACGGACGGATGGACGGAGGACAGACGATGGACGGACGGATGGACGGACGGATGAACAGACGGTTAAACGGATGGTTGGAACGGACGGTTGGACAGAAGGATGGACGGACGAACGGTTGGACGGGCAGATGGACAGGTGATTGGACGGATGTTCGGATGGACGGATGGTAGGATGGACAGAGGGTCAGATGGACGGACGGATGGGCGGGTGACGGACAAACGGACAGACGGACGTTTCTAAAAAGCTTTTCGGTATCAGGGGGCCCCAAACGTGTATTTCTATTGAAATCTCGAAACCAATTTTCCGAGTATTACATAATTTCTCTACTACGTATATTACTCCGCATATAGTACGTATACGAGAAAGTAACTAGGAAAGATTGTGCACTATCCGTATCCCGTTCGTTCTGATACTGTTCCGGTATTCGACTGGCGGTGATCGGAGAAACTACAGATAATTACCGATCAGAGCATCCTTTCGCTAGAATTCTTCTCCAGACAGCAACTGAATCACCTCGCTAGTAAGGAAAATATTCGCCATCGTGGGGATTCAACACTACCTAAAAGCTCTCGGCCAGCTTCACTGCAGAGTTAGCAGAATTGCGGGGTAACTCAGCAAGTGACAAGGGCCTTGACGGTGATAACAGCAATAGCGATGGCCAAGCCGCAGACGAGTACTCGTACGGTAGTGTGGGCGGTGGCGGGTTGCTTCACAAAGGCGACTTGCGGCGCGCGCGTCGATTTGGATCATCGCCTTGCCCAACCGGCCGACAGCAAGGCCGCGCACATCAAAGCCCCGGCGGTGGCGGCGGCGGCCATCAAGAAGCCTCTGGGTGCGGCCTCGTTCGTGGCGCCCACCGCGGCGTACAGCTCGCGCCGCCGCCCCGCCCCCGCCCAGCCGCTTTCCGGGCGAGGAACAGTGCGCCGAATACCCTGCCGTTCGCTTTCTCACTTCCGAGGTCACTCGGTGCTAGTTTTCGTGCGTAAGGGAGGGGTAGAGATTTTTAAAAATAGTGGTAACACAGATGCTAATTCGTGCGTATCCGTTGTTGAAAAAATGATGATTCTATTTTAAATTTTATTTTGATAATCCAATTTTTTGCGTGTTTCGAAACCACGTATTTCATGAATCACATGATAGCATGTTATTTACTTTGTGTGCAGGGTATGCCTGATGAAGTGAGTTGATTCATATGTGTTAATTCGGGCGAATCTGTTGTCGGCAAAATCTATTTTAATTTTTTATTTTAATGTTTACACGTGCATTTCATTGTGACTTGGGTATGAATGTTTATACATACTTTGGATGGTATCAATGTTTGACGTTGAGTAATGTATGTGAGGAACACTGTTTGCTTACGTGATTTCTTAATTTTAAATACAAAATTATTTGATATTAAATTTCGTAATTGAATTATTGTTCTTCCTTGATATAAATAACAGTTTTCTAGAAAAGCATGCAAGTTTGAGAAAATAATTTAGTATTACCCCTACCTTCTTTTTCACGGTTGTAAAGCTATTCAAATTGCATCCAATTCAGTATTTTGTAATTGATTTCACTGCTGTTCACTGATGGTGCGAAGCTGATTGGTACAATTAACTGAATGTCTAGTTTCATTAAATCTCTAGCGGTCGCTGAAATTAATGATAGCTTCNATAGCATCGCTGAATACTCTCCTTTCACGGATGAATGTGGTGCAATTCTTGCCATCTCTTACGAAAGTGTGTGAGTATGAGGTTTGAATGACACATCTGGTACTGAGCACGATTTAGAAACAAGATTTGCAAGAGCCAATTTATTCTGCATTGGTATTCTTTTACTCTAGAAACACTAATGGCGTGTAGACGAAGTAGCTGTTCATTGGGCGACACATTAGAAATAATAATAAAACAATTGTTATTTTTTACTGGTTCGCTGTATCCCAGTTGAGGCCTTTGCCTGACATCCCCGTACACAGAAGCCCCGCGAAGACAGCCTTTCGAGATTGACCACATGGCAACGGCAATCAACTCGACCTAAGAATGAGAGTAGAAACAGGTTGGAGGAGGAAGGTTCACGCTCCCTACGTGATTAATTATTACGGTACTACTCTGGCATCCATCTGCAATTGATAGGAGAAAAGCACAGAAACGAACGATCAGAGAAGCCATCTCTAGAACAGATCCGGATAGTGAAAGGCCTCGAGTCTGTCACTCAGGTGAGTGGAATATCTCTCAGGCCTTGGGTGTCCTGCTGTGGCCCAGCTCCTCGGCCATGGGATAAGGGGTTCGTGTGTTTAGCACTAAGACATCCCTCCACCGTATGTACTGATCTTCACCACCTTAGAGTGGGATTTATCATCGTCACAAAGCACTAGCACTGGAACATCTGCAAGGAAAGCGCGTAGTTATAATTTTGCCCCGGCGGGAATCGAACTCGGAGTATTGCCGTGAAAAGCTAGCATGCTGACCAACGAGCCACCGAGGGCTTCTAATTGCATCCTATTACTAGAGTTATATAATAATGTAACGAAAGAGATTACTTTTCAACATGAGAAATATTATTAGCGTGTAGTGTTGTTGCATCATAAATAAGAGGCATGAAAATAAAAGTGAAACACATCCTTTATCTTACTGTTTTGAAAAAAAAAGTGATTGAAATTATTTGTTTTGATGAGTATATAATATATTTAAGAGTAACTGTTATTCAAATTCAACCCACTATTTTATCTTGAAATGTGTTTCTTCTCAACACAAGTATTAAATATTGATTCTAGTTCTACGATGCTTGTCAAATCAATTGATGTGATGATAATTCAAGTATGATATCATTTCGTAGAGGTCCTTCTTAGTTTAAATGGAAATGATATCTTAGTTTTTTCATATTTATAATTCCACACCAATACATTCTTTTGTTTACTACGAAACATGTCATTTACAGATTACTAAATGTCAATGTAATATTCTTGTTATACAATGTATAATTATGTATAATTATGTAATGTATAATTATGTATGTATCATTAATGTATAATTAATGTATAATAATGTATAATTATAATCAATGTATAATTATGTAATTATTGTATATTAAATTAAAAAGCCATTGACTTATAAAGTCGTATAAACATTTATGTACGTCCAATCAATTATATGGAGAGAACAGTAGTTAAGAATAAACACCTATTTAGAATGAATAAAATTCAGAATACTACATCATAAATAGAATAATATGACCTCACTCTCCAACACGATACAGTTTGCTCAATTGTTCCGCGTCATTGCAAATGATGAAACGTTTATCTCCCCATACATATTCAAGACGTCTAAAAGTGCGAACCTAAAATACGTTATGATACTTTTATATACTTGGCGTTTGTAATTCGGTACGGCGATAATGTGAGCTGTACAAGCACATACAAAAAAGCGTATTCATAACCAGACAATTTAGTTCAATGGTCAGTCGTAGAGCAAGTATCGAGAGCGGGCAAAAACTCTGAACTTGTCTCACACGTGTATTATGTAGCTTGCTATAATGCCCACTACCAGGCGATGAGTACTATGCATACTAGCGGGCTATGCATTTTCTAACCAGCGAAGGGTGTAAGAAACAGAAAATAATGTAAAGAATGATATTTAAAAAATTGGTCTTCCGTCAATTATGCGCAATTGGACTTTTTTTCAGTCGCAGGCAAAGACTGCGACAAAGAATGGCTGTGGCAAGGAAGAGACAATAGGTCAAAGTCGAACTTCGATAGGTGAGGGTGATACGGCGGTATTGATGAACAGTTTCGGGTTGGATCGGAATGGGTTGGGTCCGGTCGGGTTGGATGGGATCATTTCGGGTCGGGAAAGAGCGAAGGCGGGTGTGGCGTGTTAGGTGAGTCGGGGCGTGTCGGGGTGTGTCGAGGCGTTTCGAGGTAGAGTGGTTCGGGTCGGGTCGGGGCAGGTCGGATCGGGTCTGATCGGGTCGGGTAAGAGTGATGCAAGATGCGGAGTGTCGGGGTAGGATTGGGCGGGGTGAGGCGGGATGGGGATGAGGCGGGTCGGTTCCAGGCAAATAATGTAAAGAATGAATTTAAAAAAATGGGCTTCCGTCAATTTATGCGTTAATTGGACTTTTTTTCAGTCGGCAGGCAAAAGACCAGCGAACAAAGAATGGCTGTGGCAACGAAGGAGACATCGGTCCGGAATAGGTCGGTCGGAGTGGGTCGGTCGGAGTGGGTCGTCGAGGTGGGTCGGTTCCGAGTGGGTCGGTCGGAGTGGGGTCGGTCGGAGTGGGTCGTCGGAGTGGTGAGGGTCGGTCGAGTGTGGCGGTCGGAGTGGGTCGGTCGGAGTGGGTCGGTCGGAGTGGGGTCGGTCGGAGTCGGTCGGTCCGGAGTGGGTCGGTCGGAGTTGGCGTCTGTGGGTCGGTCGGAGTGGTCGGTCGAGTGGTATCGGTCGGAGTGGGTCGGTCGGAGTGGGTCGGTCGGAGGGGTCAGGTGCGGAGTGGTCGGTCGGAGGGGTCGGTCGAGTGGGTCGTGCGGAGTGGTCGGTACGGAGTGGGGTCGGTTCGGAGTGGGTCGGTCGGAGTGGGTCGGTCGGAGTGGGTCGTCGGGGAGTGGGCGGTCGGAGGGGTTCGGTCGGAGTGGGTGGTCGAGTGGATCGGCGAGTGGGTCGTTCGAGATGGGTCGGTCGGGCGGAGTAGGTCGGTCGGCAGTGGTCGTCCGCGAGTGGTCGCGTCGTAGTGGGTCGCGTCGGATGTGGGTCGGTGGGAGTGGGTCGGCGGAGTGGGTTCGGTCGGGTGGCGTTCGTTTGGAGCGGTTCGGGCAAAAAGGAGCCGGGCGGGCCGGGACAGAGGCTGAGGAGCGATACTGCTGGCTGAAAGCTAGCGGATGCAATGAGAGACCTTGGCGGCTTGAACGAGGAGATGCGTTGAGTCGCGGGAGGTGTATGTACGCTATGATACTTAGCGGCATTTGTGTACAAAGGCAGGGCCGCCGGCAAGGGCGGGCGGAGCGGTGGAGGCATTG
>BOPP01000012.1:8192714-8212114 GCA_017312745.1 Gryllus bimaculatus
AGCCCGGGGCGGAGGCTGCGGAACGGAGGCGGGGCGGCGCTGTGCAATCAAGTAGGCCATGCATCACAAAGGGGGGAGGGGGTGGAGGGGCAGCGACGCAGCGATGAGCGAGCGGTGGGCGGTGCGGGGGCGTGACAGGTTCCGCACGCCCCCTCCTCCTCAAACGCACGCTCCACAGTTGCGCCTCCACAACTGCTCCTGCTTCTTGCTGTCGAGCAATGCGCACCGACCAACAGTCATAAATGACGAAAGAGCTTTTCATTAGTAACGTAATTTTCGAGAAGAAGATGTTGGCTAAGCAGAGAAAAATGAGAACTTTTCGGAAAAAGTTATAAAGATTGACCTTAATAATGAGCACGTTAGACTGAACGTGACTCACATTTGTTTAAAAAGTGTAATTAATTGTTCATTCTACTTCAGGATGAAAGCATTTTATTTATTTAGCCAACACTTTGTAATGTTAATAATAATATAATATAATAATGATAATAATAACATTTATTGAGGTACATATACAAGTTCAGTCGTGTATGACGAGTCAGATATGATGTACAGATGAGCACATGTCTTCCAGAGCTCCAGATTTCCTGAAGGTTAAATTCGGTGATGTGGTCTCGATATCCGAGATGACAGGTCAATCGATCATTTACTTTTGGGAGATGTTTCGCAGATTGTACCGAATCTTTGAAGGATACAGAAGGTAAATATTGTAAGTTACGAAACGGTGGACAAAACTGCTAGAAAATATGCTATGGCCAGTCCGCAAATCGTAAGACACGTCCTAAATTACGTGTTGAAATTTAAAAGTTACTGATATGCTCTATGTGCTTATGCTTGAAATTCGATCACGTGTATTGTAATATATTAACCTTCTAGATACACTGGAACTAGTTATAGTAACTAGTGAGAAGTCGCAAGTTTACTTTCTCCTTGTCTAACGTGCTAAATCATTTAGTGATTTATTGTATTGGAGAGGGTGTTGAAACGATGTTCGAAATAAAGAAGAGAGATGACAATACTACTACTACTAATAATAGTAATAATGATTTAACGAGGTACTTTATAATTATTTCTTTTGAATGTGGTTAATTACCAAATAAACATATGAAGATTAATTAAATGTTTCTAAGATGTACATAATGCTTGATTTTTACATCATAATGAGTATGGTAGATTATTCACATACTGCAGTGAAGTACTCGTATTTACATGACTTGTCGGACGATCGAGTGCATGTATTACTCTTGTGATTTTTCTACAGAAGTGTATTTAATAAGATAATAACAAGTACGTGTCAGCTGGCGTAATGAAATGACTTCAAACTAGGAAAGCTAATATGAATAATTTTGCAACAATTTCGTTCGTAGAAATAATAATCATCAAACTATTTCAAGTAATTAGAGTTGGGTACTCTAATATCATGTTGAAATAATTGCAGCTTACAGACAGTCATTTTTAAAAAGCGGTACATCCTAGAGAATAGAAAGGAGTACTTTTACAAAAAGAAAAAACAATATTTAAAGCTTATTTATTTTAGCTAATCATAAAAGAATATTAAATATTATGTTTCCACTGCTAACTTCACCATTACCCATCACAGGCCTGCGTCGACAAATCAGGAGGAGCAACAACATCACTGCATCCCCTTTTTTGTTAAACTTTTTAAAACAATACATTACTTATCAATAAATAAAACGTACTACAAGAAGAATTGTTAACAATTAGCAATTAATAAACAAAAACATTTTTGAACCATTTAGATTGCTAGATATCTTTGAAAGCATCCTGAATGTCGAACAATAACAATTCCCCAAATTGTCAGGCTGCGAAAGGGGAATGTTGGGCATTGAAGATACATATGGAAATAAAATATTCTTCGGGGCCTCTTTCAAAATTTTGACAGGTGCCACGGCCTCCTGGTCCCCTTAAACGCACGTCTATGTTTGTCGTTCTCGTAACTCTATCCCCATTTACAAGTGTCAAAGAAGACATAAACAATCAATTTTAGATACTTATTAATTATTATATAATTTAATAATTGTATCATGAGTTTTACACTCATCACGAACTTCACTGACATGAGACCTTACCTGCTCAAATATATATTATAGTGTCGTTAACACTAATATAAAAAAAATCCATCCGATGATGCCCTTCTTTTCCTCGAACTTCTCGTTTTCATCTCCCCTTCAGATGATCCCTTGTCTTCCTCGTGCTTTCCTCCATTTGCCCATCGCCCTGTTGCTCACTTCTCATCGCTCTTTTTATTTTGTCTTCCGCTTTTGCCGCGGCCACAGTCCTCCACGCCCAGCGGCCAGCGTCGCCGCCGCCAAGTGAATGGAGACGGGCGCTGCCGCCGCCGCCTCCGCCGCCTCCACCGCCGCCGGGGCAGACGCACTCGCAGTCCCGTTCTCCGCCAGAGAGGAACGAGTGAAAGGAGCGGCAGTGCGGGGCGGTGGCGTCGGAGGCGGCGCGCTGACCGTGACCTCCACGCAGGAAGGCGGCGGCCGCCTCCGCTCCCATCCCTCCCCCTCCCCCACACCCATCCACCTCGCGCCGCGTCTACAGCCGCAGGCCATCAACACGCCGCTCGATTGCCCGGCGTTTTTTTGTCTGCTTCTGGAGCGCTGGCGTGCTGCGCGGTCGAGGCGGAACATTTGCGGCCTTTCGTTATGGGTTCTCGAGTTGGGATACAGACGAGCTGCTGAAATTTGGTTCAATGTGGGTTTCGTGCTGGTTCCGATAGTAAAAATACACTAAAAAAATTACGATCACGTAATGCATTAAAGATTTCAATAATACATTTTGCAATACATACTATTAAATTTCCTAGTTAGCTTTCGTCGAATATAATTTACGAACAGTGTTAGTGAAGATGAGTGCCTAAAGAGAGATTCGACTGATGATAGTGCAACACAATTGTGCCTAATGGAACATGCTAGCGACCCAAACCATAATCCATATATATATGTATGTACTGTTTCTTTGTATTTTTTTAAAATTTATGTACTACGTAATGCTGAAGCGACAGAAAAAGTAGTATTGTGGGGTCCCTGATAAAATGGATAATTCTTGGTCCTAAATCTAGAATTTGTTTTCCACTAATAGCTGTACAATACTCGTTTTCTGGGTATTTGATACCTAAAACTTAATTACGGTAAAAAGTCTGACCGTCTGCAGATGACTCTGAGCCCTAACTATTTAAAGGATTTTCTCCAACTTCGATATTCGCCGATCAGTCTGGCTGAACTGGAGCTCTCCTTTCGCAAATTGCAAAAGTTCAAAATAGTTACGATATATTCCTTCTTTTACAATATTGAAGATAGAGAGTTTTTCTTAATTGGATCTGTTCTTCAAAATTAGATCTTAAAATAACATCGTCATTTTTTGAAACTCATATCATATTGAATAATTCAGGAAAGTATCAACTGCTACAACATCACAAGTTCTTTATCTTGTAGTATTTTCAGTTTTTAAACCTTCTTCGTTATATTTTAATGAATTCGTATGTTTTCGTATGTTTTATTCTTCTGCTCTTCCTTTTTTACACTGTCCGATCGACAAATATATTATTTATTGAATTTTTAACTAATTTTCATATTCATCTGGTATCTAGCGATCTTCTTTGTTTATTTTCTTCTTTTGGTGTTTCCTCTTAAAAAGAAACTTCTCACGCCTATTCCCACACTCATCGGGGCAAGCGCCAATGGATTCTCCTTGCCAGGCCTTCCCCTTCCATCGCGCCCAGGGGATGGGCAACTGGTTCTCAATTTTATCAGCTTGTTGATTGGAGGTGAGCCTGTACCCCAACACTGGCGGCCGGTTGCGTGTAAATCGAGGCAATAAAATTTCAAGTCAACAGGAGCAAAAAAATCCCAATTCGTGATCTTGGGATTACTCTCTAGGCTAAGCACAGTAGACAGCAGTTATTTATCTTCTTGCCTCGATGCTCCCGAACATTTAATTTACGGCTGTTTATTAACTGTTTAACCACAGAAAATTATGTAATTTGATTTAATCGTGCAAGATCATAGATTACACATGTTACACTGTGTGACTACATACAAGTCCACGCATGGAAGATTCGTACTTGATCTACTTTCAGAATAATTCTACCGTCTCAGTCTGTCCTTAACGAAGTGTTCGTGAAAGACATTTCGTCAGATAGTGGTCCTAAAGATGGCCTGAAAAGCGAGGGAAAGAAGTAGGTCTTTTCGTCTATTGTATGTGGTGTTGCCAAAATTGCCCGAGCAATTACCGGCACAGAAACGCAGCGCCGTGACGGTGTTGGGAAACGTTGGCCAGCCTGCTACTTACAGCCGGGGAATTTCGACCCTTGCAAGTGGGTTTTTTCCTCGGCTGTGCCTTCATCGCTGAGGTCAACGTAGTCTGTTCATGGTGTGGCCCGGCCTTTTATTCTTCTTTCTTGCTGACTCTTCACTTGTACACAGATCAGGTAGAGCGGTACTCTGGAGTGTCATTCACATCACGCGAGGAAGATTGTTAAAATCCGACTCCGACCTATAAATGGTATTATAGTACATGTAATGCCGTCGGTGTATAACAAAATTGACACATCTAAAAATTGCAAAACTGAATTCATTTGAGCAGGTTGACGTATGAACTATCTTAACAGTTTCAGTAGCAAAAATATACTACTTTCTACACATGTTTCTCCATTCAACTAAAATGGGACATTTTTTTAGATGGGTCTCTTCTCTTACACATCGACAATATGATCTGCAGTAATCACAGCCACGGAAATTTGTCTGCTATGGACTTCAGGTTTTTGATATTTAAATCATTATATACAACTGCTAACCGATTTGAAGGCGATTTGACTTAATGGTAATTATTATAATACTTGTTACTTTGTGAACAGTGGTTTTAAATGTGAAAATTACTTCATTGCACAACCTATTATAGGCTTGATATTGTGCGAGTATAACAATTATAATATTGACAACCGTTTAGATTAAAATGTATACAAAATCGAATACATACTTCAATTTTATTGTGAAATATATTTTTTAAATTTATTTTTCGATCTATTTAGTTGTAAGTATATTTGTTTTTTTCACGTTTTTGGCAATCTATGCTGTGGATTGGAAGGGCCTAGAAATACTAAATCTCGAAAACTGTAATAGAAACTTCAAAAGGTCTCGTATTGTAGTATGCTGCTTAAGAAACAATTCGGGCTCCACCTATTCGCGTGTCCTTCTGGAGCAAGTGGTTCCGATCTGGGTAGCGAAGATCGCTAAGGTAATAGTGCTATTGCGAACTTACTGCGAAGGATTGTGGATTCGAATCCAGCCTCGGGATAATTGTTTCTGTCTATGTTTGTGATTGTTCACTCATCCTTCATCATTATCATCTCATACTTCATCTCCCCAGGATTAACGACCATGGGGTGTAAAAAAGGATTCAGCAATAAAGTGTTGATCCCCTGGAAAGGGTTCCGTGCACTAGCCCAAGGGAGAATATGACTGAGCCTCGGTGAGTACAAGAACCGCAATCGCGTGGTCCTGGGATGGCCAATTCGTGATCAAAACAAAAAATACTATATTGAATTCGTAAGTTTCATATATATTATCAGATCATGCTGTAACTTATCATATTTAAAATATACAGAGTAAAATTTGTGTATCGTGAATGATGGTATTTCCTCGAGTTGTGAATGAAAGTAATAAAAGATACATTAGGAGAGATTGATACAAGTTAATAATAAAGGAGTAAAGAACTTGAATAAAGAAAATATGATGAGAATGGATTAAAATCGACATTCACCACAGACACAGAGCAATAAATTATTCACTAAATCTGGGATATTACGTTGTGGATTTACGCATTTACTTCCAATACGAATGATGAGGCAAACGCCTCCTCAATAACATTTTAACAACATATTAAGATAAAAAGGTTCCGAAAATTGTTACAGCTTTATAGAAGTATTGATAGAGGAAGTACCAATAGCAGCTATATAATAAATAGTAAAATCGGAACATTTACAATAAAATTAAAAAAAACACGAAAGGAAAAAAATGAACCACATTGAAAGAGGTAAAGAGTAAAGACATCCAAGGAAAGTGATAACTAAGTAAATGATTTTCAGTATATTGTTACTAGAGGCGTTTGACAACGGTAGAGAGTGCCGCTTTCTGGTCGTGAATCCTGAGATGTTGACAGCCCGAAATCCACACTTGCCCTAAGGAGCTGAGGCGACATCCGGATCTCGGATTGCGCATGCGCGCACGAGAGCGGGTGCGGGCCGGGGCTCCGGCGCCCTCGGAGAGCCACTCGTTTCTAGATCAGGCGTGGCGCGGCGCGGGGGCGCGTGAATAGGCGTTGACGGCGCGCGAGGCCAGCGGGGTGGCGAGGGCGGCTCCGCCCCCGACCGCCGCGTTGCGCCAGCCGCGCCTTCGCCTCCGCCAAACTTGGGCATCGACGCATCGCCACGCCCCTCCCCCCACCCCGCTCCGTCGGACGAGCCCTTGCTTTCCCACAGTCATCGCCATGCGTTGGGGCCGGCGCGGCGCTGTCTGTCTCTGCGGCTACTCGGGCAGGGAGGTCCTACGTTTCGTGTCCTGCGGGAGACGGGTTTTCAATCCTAACTACTCAGCTAGGTCGAATCCAGCCGCTGTCTGGAGGAGAATTCTAGCGGCCGGCAGCTCTGATCGGTAGTTTTCCGTGATTTCGTCTAACAATAACAACTGAATGCCGGGAAAGTGCCCTAATAAATGGGCAACGGATCGTAATTTTTCATTCTTCTTCCTTCCCCTATGCTCATACCTTAATTAATCGCTCACAGCTCAAAAGCAATACATTACCACAAATGTCGTGAGTTGGGAGCTTAGAGCTTGCCGTGGGTCGTGGTCCGGTCGGCACCGGATTCCAGAATTCTGCAGGGGAGAAACACGGCCACATTTCCGAATAAAATACTCACTTCACTTACGGGAGTAATGATCGTTTGCAATTTACATTGATAATAACATGTTCAAAATATGATGGTACTGAATGGCTCATATATTATGATTCTAGTAACTTGCCATCATGTTTCTAGTCAGGGTAGGCTTTTGGTAGTGTTTTATCCACCTTCGGGTTGCCATCTAAAGCGGTAAACGATTTGGTGATTCAGCAATGTTTGTATCAGACACGTAGTATACCGCTTAATATTTGCCAGGACCGGGATTCGAACTTAGTCCATTAGCCCCACTACACCCTAGACCACTCCTCTGTCCTCGTATGTCCTCTCAATGGAAAAAAAATAATAAAAATATGTGGAATCGTTTATGAGAAATTGTTTTTAAGGTATGTTCGATTTTACTCTATATTAAGAGTTTGTACTTATATCTTCAATATTCTACCTAAATTTATTTAGTTTTGAATAACATATTTCATTAAGGATCCAATCCTTACTCCAATAAAATTGCTATACGGGGAAAACAATTCCCATTTTCAAGTTTTTGTTAATTTGAGTGAATATGAACCTGAACTTTTTATATGTCTCTTTATTTTATTTGACAAAAAATTGAGCTATTTTTGAGAAAATATCCAAAATGTCTTTTGAGCTTCATTTAAAAATAACATATTTATTTCTATTGAGGAACATTCGATTTGGTGGTATGTAGCTTCCTAATCCTAAGAAGTAGTGAATGAAAAATTAAGAATTAAAAGTGTTTCATTGCCACTCCTCTCGAATAACATACACATGTATTTAGTGTGTGAAAGTAACGTTAGTCATCTCTCTCCGTCTGTTCAAAATATCTTCAAATCACATTTAAAGAGATTTTAGGTGTATTAATGTTGAGTACAGTAGTTCAGAATAAATGTTACAAATTTCTGTGACATCTAAGGCGTCGAGGATTATAACCTTTTGCCAATTAACATGTTGTGGGATATCTCGCATAACTAACGTCTTCACTTTTAACATCTTAATACTGATTGGGAGGTAACTATCGTACAAAGGTATTTAGCTGGTATACATATTCTGAGACGAACTCCTTTTCCTGTTTTGACTCTGTCTGGACTTACATTAACCGTCACTATGCACGCGTTAAAATTCATGGTCATATTGACAAATCTCTGTATTGTTTTTGGGTATCTGACTAATAACTGATAAGGATAAGTAGTCTAACAGCCAAAACCACTGTATCGAAATTGGGTAATGTATAATTTTATAATTTCCGTAAATGATATTTACCGCATGCACATTGGCTGAAAGTGATAATAAGCGCCTCCTAAACTCACTTCAAGTAAGATTTATTTTGAACTAATCTGTATTGATTTTTTCTAAATTAATTCTTAATTTCTTGAATTTAACTGTAGGTGTCTTCAGAACATAGCAATAGTGTTTAACATTTTTCAGATGGCGTTTTTTTTAATTTTGGCACATTACCAAAGGAGTAAATTTGATTTGTGCCTCATGTATCCCTCCCTATAATTCCATGGCGGAAAATTTTACTTTCTTCTTACACCACACTCTTATATAACGATTTTGTTCACCATCTGTCATCTTTCGCGATAAAATGACTCGCACTGTGTCCGTAACCATAACCTTCACTTCACTATTACTCTCTTGTTTGAAGTATAACTATCACCTTTATTCTGTAGTCGCATCCAAGGTACTGCTACCAGCGCTAATATGCATCTTTCTCCGATTACATCCTTGCATTCATCTTTTCATCTTTTCCTGTCCTCTATTAACGCAGTTCTGGATCATCGTGACTTGCTGAAATTCACTATTGCCATTATTTCTATATTAGCGTACATTTCCTCGCACGCTAAATCATCTACTATGTCCACGGTTATCGCTGGACTTCTCGCATCCTTTGTTGCGAGTCTGGCGGATGAGCACTCCCACCTCCACTGCGATAACTGACACGACAACCTCCTCCTCTAGCTGCTTTACTACTTATCAGCGGCGGTCGGCGACGCTTACCACATTCATTACAGTTTCCTCCCATCTTTGTTGTAAGTGGATCCGGGCATCAACTGTTGTAACTGCAATGTCTCTGACCGGAAGGTCCTAGGGTCGAGTCTCCACGGTGGCAGGATTGTCGACACTAGCTGAATAGTTCTGTCCAGTCACTGTTCAGTCGCTGATTGGAGGAGAATTAAATCTGCCGGCTGCCATGATCGGTAATTTTCCGCAGTTTCTCAGATTAATACCAGGCGAATCCCGGAGCAGTACTAGACGAAACGGACCGCGCGCCATCTTTCTTTTCCCTTCCCCCACTACACTGCACACATGTTGGGAAATCGCTCGGGAGCTCGAAGGTTGTTCCAGCTGGGGCGGTGCCCCGCTGATGGGAGATATCTGGGGAAACCATTAGCCGATGGTAGGTTGGCGCCGGATCTCGCCATACACCACATCTTAAGGAAAAAAAAAATAAAACTAACTTACAGGAAAAGTAACCTCAGCAGTTGACGCGCCCGGAATCACAAGTCAATCACCCAAAAAAATAAAAAATCGATTTGACCGGGAAGTTAACCGCATGCGTGGCAACGGCGAATGCAACTCCAGACTCAATCAAAGCGGCATAAGGAAGACCAAATCTCAATCTCATCATTGGCAATGGTAATTTGTTTCAGAGTTTATCTACCAGCCATTCACTTGTGCACAATAGTTGTAATATTCTACCTCTTACTTACATACACTTACACTTATATGCCCGTCACTACCACATGTTGGGAGCTTAGAACTTGCCTGGATGGGGCGGTGCCCCGGTGGTGGGTCATATCTGGTTGAGGAAAGCACCTCTACCCGACGGTAGGTCGGCGCCGGACCTCGCCATCCAGCGCGAGAAGATCACCGCCACATCCCGAGGAAGGAGAAAGATGCTTTACACTTGCGGGTCTAACCTTAGCAGTTGATGGGCCCGGAATCACTCATCAGTCAGTTCATCCCTCTGTCTTTGTTGCTTCCTTCGGTGAGCTCCACCGTCCTCTCCACGAAAGCAGCTTCGAGCTCCGCGCTGGCGTCAACACCGCAATCGCCTTGGCCATACAAGGAGACGCAGTCGCCGCCGCGGTGATGCTTCCAGGCCAATTAGTCCACGCGGGCGACGTGAGAGCGTGCGGCGCGTGGCGGGGCGGCGGAGCGGGAAGCGAGGTTAAAGGGGGTCGGTTAAAGATTCAACAAAATTTGCGATGGACAAGAGAGTCGGTTGGCTCAGAATAATCACGGTTGATGTTATCTTGGCGGATGTTTTAATGTATTAGATATTCGACTTTCGATGGCTTCGTTCGACCCGTGGAACCGAAAAACTTAGGCATCGTTATGTCGACCGGTGGGAATTAAAAATTCAGCTACTTAGTTGGTTAAATGCATCAAGCTGCGGTATCACCAAACACCTTATCAAGTGAATGACGCTGTTAGAAATATCAAATAAAATTTTTAGTTTATTTGGCAGAAGGAAAAGTGTGTTATTTTACCTTATCTATCTAACTTCAAATAAATGGAATATCCAATCTTAAAGTTCCTAAATTTTGTTGGACTGTTTGCTGACCTCCTTGTAGACATCTTGAAGTGGTACAACATTTTCAAATAACTTATTTTAAAGTATGTGACACACACAAACGTCACACAACAATTTTTGATATTCTGCCAGATATTTTGATACTATGTTATCCTTTTATAAGTACGTTTACAGTCGCTTAACTCCAAATAAATGGAAGCAATAGACATTGGGTTAATTAACAATACTTTTATTGTTTAAAGTTATGTATGAACATTAAAATAATATGTTTTTTATTCTTTGAAAATAATCATCCTTGTATTTTGAAATCATCTTTCAGTTTAGTGATTTCTTTGCTTCCTTAAAATGCTTATGTACTTAAGTCATAATATTTTTTTTCTAACCATGGATCCAAATTATTATTCTTTGGATTATTATTATTATTATTATTATCATAATCATATTCCTCTGCTAGTTAACTGAAAAATGTTCTTTATCCTGAACTATCTATCGAGAGATGTGTAAGGCGTCCTCTCAAGTTCTTTCCGATGCCAAATTACCAGCCTCTCAAAAGTTTTTGGGGTGATATGGACTTCTTTCAGTTTGTAGTAAACACTAATATTGTTCTGATCGAGAGGTAAGATCAATGATACTGATAATAAAGCGGTTTTCGAAAAAAACATTGGACAAATTTTTACATTAGTATGTTTTCACAAGTTTGTATTTCTTCTGAAACATCTGGATATTTTAAAATTTTCTTCCATTAGGCCTTTGAATTTGTATGCTAACTGTATTGTAACATTGAGAGTATAGGTTTCCTGCCTTTTTTCATCCAGGAGAACAATATCTGGTATGTTTGCCAGATTATTATGCATTATAGCAACAATTATTTTTGGTCATTAGAATAAGTTAATCATGTGCAGTATGATGAGATTCGGATATTAATTTTGATGTATTTTGCGAGGCATTTACCACTGCCACATTTGTCATTCACTCTACTGAAATAATATTTAATAATATATTGAGAAACATTTTCAAAATGGTAGAATATTGATAAAGTTTTGGATCCTCAGCTCCTTGACTTACTGATGAAAACCATAGCTTCTGCAACAGTAGTCCAAAAACTTTCTCCACTTAGATTCTGTTACCTTCTATTACCAATTCATGTCGACATGGGAAATACATTTTCTTCATTCCTTTCATCGTGGATTTGAATTTAATACACCTCATTATAAAATTCCTTTCTGGAGAGAAAATATAGATTAATCTGGTTTTGTTTTCCACATTATTGTTCAAGAAAAAGAAGAAAAAAGGTTTCATCGCACTTCTTGAGAACTGTTACAATGCAACAGACACACCAAATGGAGGATAACAATTTGACACAAAAGAACTGTTTTTGTGAGTTATATTGCCATCTGAATTATCGTTTCGCAACTGTTCACTTAACATATTTGCCGCCCACTTAACTGCGAAAAACAACCAACATCAATCATAATTTTGAAAAATATGGTCCAGCTAGCTCCAGCCGAAATTGATAAGTAAAAGGAGTTTCACATTGTATAGCATAATTTGTTGCATTGATATATTTTCTTGTATGACAATGTGCGATAATGGCATATGTGAGATTGTATGCATTTCTTACCAATTCACAAACGTTTTTAAACATACGACAAAACTGAAATTTCTAGAAAGTGCAACAAGATTATTATTATGAGATGAAACTTGCAGAAAACACCGAATTAAAAAAGTGTTTTTATGTAGAATTATATTGATATATGATACAAGCTGCAAGTAAATGCCTTATTGCTATCAAAATGTGTTTTTGAAAATGTCTGTCTCACTGATGAATGATATGGCTTATCATAGCTCGGTGGTCAAACATATATGTGTACAAATATCTCAACGTGAAACAGTTTTATGGCAATTCAAACCACATTCTTTGAATTAATAGTTATGGATTGTACTGCCTATTATTTTAAGAGTAAAAATGTAAGAAGAAGCAGGATGGAATTATTTACATTGAATAAATGTAAAAAGGTTTAGAGAGATTCAGAATTAAACTTAAAATTCCAATTAACTCGTGGCTAAAAAGCCGCAATGACATAGATCAATATTGTGAGAAAGGTTTCGGCATGTGGGTCCTGCTTCACAAGATGAGCGCGATAACCGCTACGTCACTGCCGCTGGTGATGCGTGACTTGAATACGTGAACCAAGAGGATTTGAACGGATTCCTGAACTGCGCGAGAGAGGGGACAGCGAAGTTTTGACAGATGCCTCTACGGAAGTAGCACATTACCCCAATTTTCAACTACTACATCCCCAGACATCACACTCCATGGGGTAAGGTCAGATACAAAAAAATACTCCTTTCCAAACCTGCCTCCGCAATCGTGAAAGTATAGGTATAGTCGCAACCCACACAATTGTGCAGGTTAGGATTTTGATTTTTCACATAAATGTGTTCTTACTTTGTGTTTAGATCGGTTCACATCGTTTGTGTAGGTTGTTTAAAAATCTGTGGTGACGTTTTTTTCTTGAACGAACTTGTGTTTCACGGTGGAACAATTTTATCTTTGAGTAAGGCAAGAAAAAATATCTTAGGACTATAGGAGATATTCTTTTCAAAAGTCTTGGCCTAAATGGATACAGACTTGGGCGTCTGAGGGCAAAGATCTGTTGAGATTGCGTAGATCCCGCGATCAGAGTTTGTTCCTATGGTCTCGGCTGTCCAGGATGAGCCGTAACTGTGTCGTGTTGGGAGACGTTTCGGCCAACTTACTGTGGCCTTCCTCAGAACGTACGACTGGTAGTTCGGCAACAGTATATTGGCTGAAACATCAGCCACCACGACACAGACGCGGCTCGTCCCGGACAGCTAAGATTATACAAAGTGTTTTTTAAAACCATATCTAATAGTCTATTTATAGTTATTCAAAGTCACTTTTAAGTAAGCTCAATTTTAAACACAGATGTTTTGTTTATATTTGAAATTCAAAATAGTAGATGAATATATTTGAATAAATGAAACATTGAAGAGACGTTCTTTTGTGTCTTCATGGCATGGCATGCATATTATAAATTATATAATATGCATGCCATGGCATAGCATAAATATTATAAATATAATATTTCGTTACCTATAGTCTAAGGAAAATGCAGAACCCTTTTCCATCTATTTCTTTAAAATAATCAACTTTGATAGGCTTACAGTACAACCCATTGGCATGTTCTTATTGAAGTTCATTAAGATCTAAACACTTCCCACATCTCTATAATTTCAGATCCAGAGTAAAAATGCGTTAAGTACTCGAAGAACGACCGAAAAATGTGACACGTGTGCACGTGATTGGCTAGTGAAAAACGAGATGAATCAAGAACGAGGATGATGCAGAACCCCAGGAGATATTACTTGCATTAGAAGTTTTGCAAAACAAATGACCTGAAATGCAAGTACAATAATATTTCATGAAAAAAACCCTTACGTACGTCGTTGTAGTTGTTCCTTTGAGGAAACTGTTGCTCGGTAAGTGCTACCAATTGGGTTGCTACCGATTGCGGAAGTACAAATAATTACATCACAATCTTTACAATATAATCTTTTGGTTACCTATTTTCATTTGCTGAAGAGAGTGAAAGAATTGTACTCCATGTGTTCCTATAGTAAATTAACATTTTTCTGCAGACTGACATGCTCTTTTTCTCTCTATCTGCTTTTTAAAACTACTCATATTATAAGTGATCAATTGAAGGGTAATATTAAAAATATAAGATTCATTCAGATGGAGATTTGATCGAATATGATTACATTTCTGTTATTATTCCCGAGTTGTAATTATATTAAAACCAATATGAACACATAATATGACGCACATGCTGTAAACCTTACTGCTGCTACTCAAATTAAATATTGACGCGTAATCTCACTACCGGAACTAAAACAAATCAGCTATTGAGGTTAAATATTGCTTCCTAAAACTCGACCAGATGCCTAAGACGGCCACCACACAGGGAACGATACTTAACCATAAATAGGTGAAAGGTCTTTCCTACAAAAGTCTTGCTAATTCTAAACCACCACATGAACATAAGCGATACCTCGCCGAAAACGTCTTCCAGGGGCGGTTTTAATAAAATAATCTCTCTACTAGACTAGGTCAGTTCGTCAGACTACTAGAAAGGCCAGTTCGTCAATGTAGCAACGCAACGTTCGTGTCATATTTCTGTGAGTTGCTTTTTAATATTAAGAATAATTTTAGTTTTTTCTCAGTGTTACATTTCTGTTCAAATAATTAAATTTTAATAAAAATAAAATTATATTTGTAATAAATTATTTTTTGTTCTCACTGGTATGTAGATTATTATGTGGACTTAATGTAGTTATACAGATATAGGAGACTGATACAGTTATGGAAGACATGCACAGAACAAATAATAATTAATTTAAACCTAGAAGCTTTATTCGTTGATTTAATTATCATCACAACAGATATAAGAATGGTAAAGGACTGAAGTTGGGTAATAATATCCAAACCTATTTATAAGGAGTGTCTCAGAATAAATATTACAAACTTCTAGGGCATGCGGAGGGGTAGAAAATTATAACTTTTTGCCAATAAACGTATTGTAGGAAATTGAAAATAATGAAGTAATTTGCACTTATACCCGTGACATTTCCCCCTGTTTTTAGGCAACCCTAGATGGACAGGTGTTTGACAGGTCACATTCGGATGCTATGAAGGAGATACACCCGTCGAACATATGTGCATATGGAGTTGCGTAAATTCAGCACAAATTTTCATATTCATAAATGCTTATAACTTCATTATATTAAATTTCCTTTTCTACGTTTATTGGAAAATGTTATCACTTTTGACCTCTGAAAATGCCTTAGAAGTTTGTAAAATTTATTCCGAGATATCTGTATAATTACATCGCATTACAGTGATATCATGTTAATGCAGAATAGTTGTACACGCAATCATTGAACAATGAAAACATCTGACAATGTACAAAAACAATTTAGAATATTTATTATTCTAAACGCAATTAACCTTTTTTGATCGTGGAGAAACTGCACAATATTTGCCTTTTTCAGTTTCATCACAACGAACATCTTGAACTTCCTCATATCAATTGCTGGGAATGTTCAGGCCTGTATGACAACATTCTATGAGCAGTTACAGGAACTATGAACTTAAATTATCAGGATTTTTCCTCTGGCGATAGGCATGAGTTGATCTGTCTTCATTTGAAGCGCTAGAGACAGTAACAAGAGAAGTCAGACCAACCACAGCAGTTCCCTCGCTATTTCAAAGTTTTAATATTTTTATTGTAGTCAAAATATATCTTGTCTTACTACACAATCCTTAATTTACAGATAATTTTTATTGTGTATGATTCGCTTTCGATCGTTTGTTCTATCAGATGCTCAAGTTTTCGTATTTGAAATTTTTCATATACTATTTATCTGAGAACCATTTAACTGTATCCTTCATTTGAATTAAATTATATGATCTCAGAAGGAAGAAAATATCATTTTATTTCTGCAAGAGTACTCTAGTGTAAGTGTAAAGAGCGCATAGTTATTCTACTTTATCTTTAAACTTTCAGGGAGCAATATTCATCAATATTCTTCTCCTTTAAGTTCTACCATTTAAACTGCTTCCTCCCTCTCTCTGTCTGTCTGTCTGTCTCTCTCTCTCTCTCTCTCTCTCTCTCTCTCTCTATCGTTTTCTCACTCACTCATGTATTCCTTCAAAAATGTACATTCTTTCTTTCTCATCTTTCTTTCAATCTCTTGTTCTCTCATTTCGTATTAATGTATATCCTTTTTCGCTTCTTAGCACCCTTGTCACTCTTACTCTTCATCTCTTTTAATCGCACTCACCCTCTCTTCTCACACGCATCTCGTTTTATTAATCAATTAACTTCACTTCTTTAGCTCTCTTTTTAATTACACAGTCTTTACAGCTTCTTATATAGGAACGTAAAAAGGCAAACTTCACGTTGCCGTTGCAGAGCAGCTACGCGTGCAGCTACCTCGCAATCTCGCACGAGATCTTCTCACTCTACGAAAGAGTCCGGCGGACCTGCGGGACTCGAAATCATTTTGAAGTCATTCACACATGTTGGTGGAGAAGAAAAGATTTTGGAAAACACAGTGGAAATATCTGTTGCCAAATCGTTGGAAATGTTAAAAGATATTAATAGGGTGGAAAGATGATACTACTTTACCGAATTATGCAATGATTAACTTGCATTTCAAACATTCTAGTTTTATCTATGTTGTTAAAACTAATTTAGAAATTAGTGTTTATATTAAAATTAGAAAGATCCCCACTTAATATCAATTTTTTTAGGCCGACACCGGCAATTGCTTGAAATTGAACAGGTATTGAAAATGAACAGCTACTGACTGAGTTTAAGACCACAAAGTTTTGGCTCATTCACTACAGTATTGGTAACTCCCATTCGTTTTTGTATTTATTTAATTATATTTCATATTAGCGCAATTTAACTTTCTCAAGTGCACTTATTTTGATATTGATTCAGAGTTCTTCAAAATTCAATGAATAATGTAATAATAATTCGATTCAAATTAATTACAGAATAAGTGTTGACTCTAGGTGAATGCATGAGTTGTTTATTAAAATTATTGTTTGAATTGTGTGCAAAAGTCGGGCATTGTATATATTCGTATAAAAGCTAAGTGATTCTATTCTGCAAGGCTGTTTTAGTAATTATACAATTTTCTTCAGAGATTGACATTTCTATCTGACAATGAATAATTTAATTTGGATTGAATGGTTGTTCACTTGGGTTGTTCATTTACAACTTCTCATATTGAGTTCTCTTCCTGCATAATCCCACTGAATTCTTTATGAACAGTAATTTAAAATGATCAACTCATCTCTGATTCGGTCTTCTAAAAAAATTATAATTTTATTGTCGTTGGTATTACAACACCCCCTCGGGTGGCTCGTTGGGTAGCGTGGTCGCTTTCCATGGCGCATCTCATAGTTTGATTTCCGGCCAAGGCGAATTATAATTCTGCGCTTTCCTTACTCAGCATCTATTGTTGACGATGAGAAAGCCCACTCTAAAGTTACGAAGATCTGTGTATACAGTGAAGCGATGTCTTCGTGCTAACCACATGAACTCCTTATCCCTTGGCCGAAAGGCTGGGTCACCGCTGGTCAGCCAAGGCCCGTTTCGGGCGGTCGAGCCAAGAAGAGCGCAGGACATGTATTACTATGTGTCTCATTTTAGAATAAGGAAACATAATGTTGTTATAATGAAAAAGCAAATATTAATTCTTCATATAATTCATTTTATTACAAAATTGCGAAAGCGTGTATACAATATATGCAAGCTGCTAGTATTTTACATTCGTACTCTCAAAACGTAAGTTACGAATTGAGTAGAATATATTACATACATACCTACAATCACAATAAAACTCTTGTTCTTTGAAAACATTGAGAACATTATTGTGAATAGTAAGAGTGAATATACGTAAAGTAAGATAAAATATACATACAAAAATATATATACAAAAGGGGTAATATAAAAATGATCACAGAACGAAATATATAAATAAATCTAGAAATGTACTTTGAAAGACAATGAGGGTAGTAGTTCATTCGTAGAAAAATCTGAAAGACAGTAGTTGCGAGAAAAAATGGAAGAAAAGTTTCAAGTACTCTCTCACATTCGAATTCCTCGTAGACCTTTATGTTATTCCTGTCATCGACCTGAACGAGTTTCATTTTATGGCACCATATTTAGGACTGAATCCTTTAGTATACTCTTTAGTAAGGGCCACCTTGGCTTCTCTGAGAGGCAGGGTAGGGACCCTGTGCTTCCTCGTAGCGGATCTGTGGGTGGTAACCGCTCTCGTTGGCTTCGTACTCGACGATCTGGGTGCGGCCGTCGGGCAGCAGAACTCTGTACTCGCCCTTGGCGCTCTCCTCCTGGCGGTCCTCCTGGTGACCGAAGTTGCTGCCGGAGTAGGCGTCGTCAACGGCGTACGCGAATTCGTAGTTGGCAGGTTCCTATATGAACAAGGAGAAAGCGTTATTAGCAGAACAGCGGAAAATTTGAATCGTCACAGATTATGATGCTACCAATCAGCAAGATGTCGACATTTCGGTGAAGAGTTTACAGAGGGAAACTAGTGTTACCGATACTTGCAAAACATTACTGGTACAAATCTTTCTCTGGTGGCAAATCGTGTTTGTAATGGATCTTTCTTAGTATTGTTTCGTCACTGTGATCCGTGTTCCAATTATTTGTTCCAAAGTTGGTAGTACAAGTTTTTTTATAATTACGTTCTGTTGGTATGGGTTCGTATCGTAATTTTTAAATTGTCGATTTAAAATATGAGTAATTTTGAATGAGGTATTGTTGATTCTAATTCTCTTTAAGAAACACTATTAGGCTGACTGAGAAAAAAATCATTGGTTTAGTTAAAGAATAGCAGAATATTATTGAAAATATTATCCAATGTTTGATTTCTGCTATTAACACTGTACGTTAAATGATGTATGCAGAGGTTACTAAGAAGGGATCGCTTTAGCAGCTACTGCTCGGCCACTACTGGCAATATAACTGCAAATTTAGACTATTAACTCATTTTGTCAGAGCGCTCGTTTACAGTTAGTCTGTTCGTAAATGGCTTCATTATTACTCTGGCAATGTCATCGCCCTGCATGACGTTCATTCGTTTCCCAACCTGTCAAAGTGGTCTCTTCTTAGAGAACCTCCTCTACAACAGCGTGCGTTCAATACTCACCGCCAGGTCATCCTGAGCCAGGCGGGCGCGGGCGTCAGCGTAGCCGGGGGGTCCGTACACGGGGGCGGGGGCGCCGTATGTGGAAGAAGGGGCGGGGGCGCCGTATGTGGAAGAAGGGGCGGGCGCGCCGTAGGTGGAGGCGGGGCC
>BOPP01000012.1:8216425-8263221 GCA_017312745.1 Gryllus bimaculatus
CCGCAGCGGGCAAAAAGCCCCCCCCCCCACCTCGTCCCGTCGACCTCTCCGCCATCTTTGATTCCTCCACTCGCCCGATCTAATTTACGAAGCAATTAAGAGCCGGGGAAATGCTATTTTAAACCTTGACGCGCCTGGCGAACAATGACGCGGCGCCGTCCGTCCTCCTCCGCGGCGCGGCTGGTTCCCCGCCCACGTCACGCCGCGTCGGGCGGGTCGCCGCGTCGTGAGTCGCGATTCAAAAGACGCCCGGCGGAGCTGAGCCGAGCCGCTGGGAGTTGATGAATGGCGAGGACCGCGGATGAATAGGAGAGCGCAGTGGTCGTGCGGGGCCTACACGTGTTAAATCATCAGACCACCCCTAGCCTTGTAAACTCTGTTTGAACGCTTCAACGCGCCTAATTATCTAATGGCCCACCCACGGATGGACGCTGCGATTGACTGCCGATGGTTACTAATTTAAACGCGGTTTCAATACTGTTCGCGTGTACTGCTGCTTGCTCCACATACGAGATCTTTTATGAGTGTATCCTGAATGTGGAGTTGTGTAAAACATGCTGTATCCTTGTCTAGATGATAATTGTTTTTGTTGCTTGAAATTCAAACAGAAAATACCTACATTTGCAATGTGTAAATTATTACATATTTATTTTGTATTTGCTTATTAAGATACTCTCATTATCAATTGATTTGTAAATCGCTGTATCTTTAATTCTATTAATTTCAAAATTAGTTTATGCACAGTTGTGCGATAAGGGTATTATTTTTAATTATATTTGTTTTGCTTTTCAACAGATTTATAAGTTTAGTTGTAAGAACTGGAGATAATGAAGACAAGGAGACCCTTGTCTATTGTCAGCTATTTGAGACTTTTGCGAGCATTTTGAAATGAAGGGTCACTAGTTCTCTTAAATGTAACCATCATTAACATTCATCCACATAATTTCGCACTTGAAAAATTTCACTGAAAACTCTATTTTTGTTCACATTCAACCTGTTGCGTAGAGAGAGATAGTAACTTTCAAATTTTCAACTGAAAGCTAAGATGAGGAATTATAATTTTGAAACAAAATTCATCGTGATATTAAATCATGTTCATAACTTACTGACAAAAATAAACATATTCCTTTCAAACCAATATTCCAGTAAAAGTGTGAATTTGTTTATTACAATACTCATCATAAAAATGGTGAATAATGTGTAATTTGACATTTGACGAAATTGAAAGTCGAGTTTTTGTTTTCATGGTGAACTGTGTGAGAATATTCTGATTATTGAGAAGTCAAACGCCCAGAAATACACAAATTTCAAACAGTGTCTTGCATTTTTCTTGTACTCAAGACAATGTATCAATGAGCGTTATTTCTTTCATACATTTTATTAACGAGAAAATGTTACTATTCATGGCAACTTTAATTTATGAAACGAATGTAAGTTTAAAAAATGTGAAATACAAATTAACATGTTTGATGAGGATGTTCATCATATTATCTTACCTTACTGAATAGAAATATTTAGATATGTTAGTAAAGAGGGATGCTGCAAATAATTGGTTTCCATCCCCGTCAGCAGCAAACAGTTGCATTGGGAAGAAAACAAAAGTTGTAATTTATAACTTAAATGTACGTGGCCTTTTTGAAGTGTTCGCTGCCTGGAATTCGACAACCAGCACAATGAGCTATTGTTCGGTATTCATGTATGCTGTGACACCGAATGCCATCTCCAGACGAGTGAGATGTTTGCGAGACGAGAGGCGTCGATGAGATCATAGGACAAGCACCGCAAAGCACTAGCCATTTGACTCGCAGTCGGTTTCGGCACCCTAGAGGACCGCAGCACTACGTTTCTTTATGCAAATCCACAGGCGATTGCACTCGCTCGCGAATCCGGTCTCGAGATTTAGAATGTTTTGTTATGAGATGGTGTCGACAGTCGAAGACGGGGCTGGGAAATTTATGGCCCGTTTCCTTTTCGCAACGGAGATGTTCTGCTAACTGCGAGGAATGTTTCGTGCGGTATGTTGAGTGGTTAGAGCGTCCGTTCGGTCACGTTGTTTTGGTTGACCGGTCCTCGCATTATGAGCTTTGCATACGGTTCTGCTATTCCATTAACATAGGTGATATCTGTCAGTCAAAAACTTAACGATCCTCGGAGATGTTAACGATACAATAGCGGCGTCGAGGAATAGAAATATTGAAACTTAGGCAGTCTTCACATTTGAAGACAGGTTCCATTCTAAAACCCCAGAGTACGTCGCGCTTTTTAAACAACAACAAATGCAATATCACGTTTTTCTAACACAAAACTGACCGTGGTTAAAATAAAATGAAAGATAATTGTTTGTGGTTTCCAAAGACTTAGTCGTTGCCAAGGATTTTACTTTATGTAGATAAGTAACTAGCATCTAAATTACCTTATTAATAAGATAGATTTCTCGACTTCCACTCACACGTATTACCAAAAGGTACTCCTGAATTACAGCAAATATTATCCGAAAATTAACATGGCCATGAATGAGAGATTCATTTTCTTATCCTGTACCCACTTACATTAGGAAAAAGCAATCTTAACATACGTTGCACTTTTCAAACAACAACGAAAAAACATAAAAACATATTTTTTAATACGAAACTGTCCTTGGTTAAAATTTCCTTAGAAGTTCTGTAACTCAAATTAATATTCTAGGTACAGTTCTAAGTATTCGTCTATTCAGATGTATAGTTTTCTGCAAGTGGTGTAATGATCAACGCATTATGCGAAAGCAAATATTTCTCAAGTCAATGGTATACATATACTTCGAGGAAAACGAAAGAAAGAAATTTCTAAATGTAGATACTATTCTTCTGGAAGGTGTTTCGCCACTGACAAGAAAATTACTTTATGTGCTCTTAGGGTTCTTTTGTGTGAACCGAGGTCACTAGAGCAGTTTTTTTAAAAAAGGGAAAGAGGTGTTTTTTTAATGAGGGATGAATTAATACTTTCTAAACTGAACTAATATTTTAAATCACATAAAGTGTATTAACAATGTTAATGTGAAAAATAGCATGTACAATATAATTCAAATTTTTTTGAAGAGTTTTTCCCAATATCTCAAAAAAGAATACACTTGAGCGTGGATTTCTTTTATACGTATTGAATTGCATTTCTGTTGAATTCAAAGAATGTTTACGATCATCTGAATCTTTGAAGATTAAACCGAATAAAAAGAGCTAAAGAACACTCACTTCTCTGCAAAGGTCAGTAAACGGAAAAAGTGAATGCAAAGTATAAAATTAAACACAACTGCAGTAGCGCATTCTGAGTACGAAGCCTCGGGGTCGCCCATGGAAATAACGCCATCTTGTAACTGCCGAACGTTCGAGGAGCGGAACGTAATGGCAGCTGAGAATTTCCTCTTCACGTCGCAAAGCGCACGAAGATCTCAGGGACATGTGACGGGGCGGGCGTGCTGGGTCATGCATGAGGAACTAACAAACTCTTGTTGCGTCGCTTAAATGGCGCGTGCGTACAAATAAAGGAAGTGCACACACAGTTACGTTATAACTCGCCTTGCGAAAATATCTCGACAAATGGATATTTTGATGATATATAACCTGAGTGTTTCATCGTCATTTTTTAACTCCAGTGTTCCATCAAACAAATACTAAAAGGACTTTATTCCATGTCTGTTCAGTTTTTAGCGCTATCATGCACTTTTAGGTTATTTAATTTTTCAGGTTCTGTTGAGTCAGTTAATAAAGTACTTGTGTAATAATATTCTGGAATTACTTATTTTCTCAAGGATATTGACATAAAACATTCAATATATGCACACGGAAGTCTACGTAACAGATTTAGGTATTTTATTCCGTGGGAAGTGCAATTCGTCTAAGAGAGATGAATATACAAATATTTGTAATAAGCATTTACAAAATACATTTTTCTGCAATGACAAAGTAGTGATCTAAAGTTTATGAGAGCCTCAGCCGACTTCGATCGGAATATTGGCAAAACGTTTAGGTATTATAAATTATTATTAATATTATTACTCCTGTTATTATTATAAATACTTTTAGTATTATTATTAATATTATAGCTTGGACGCAATCTTACAGTTGAGTTCTTCATTATAAAAAAGAGAATCAACAAAATTCAGCAAAATTCATCAATTTGTACCGTTGTAATTCTTTTTCCCAGACGTACCACTTTTTTTTTAACTGGTGCTTAAATTTAGATCTGTAGATTCTTCAGTTATTGTTTCAATAACCTGATTCAGACGTTGCTTAAGATTTGATCATTATGACTTTTGAGTTTGAAGTGCGAGATCCAATCTCTGTTCCAACGACATGCCATTGCGCATACGCTCTTCTTCATACTGAACCCTGGCTTCTGCAGAGCGCAGAGCAATTTGCTTCTTTTGTCACCCGCCTCGCGCGGTGGGCTGGCCCGCGTTTCTTCATCCAGCAGCGCCCCAGCCCCGCCGCCGATTCTCGAGAGTCGCGCGCCCGTGGCTGCGATAATCCTTCCGACTGAGAGGGACTCCCCGAACAGTCGCGCCCACGCGGCGCCAACCGCAAACACACGGGGGGCGTCTGCCTGCGCGACCTCGGGCTCCGCGCTCACCTCGTTCGGCGCGAGAGCGGGGCGGGCGCGGGCGAGGAGGAGTGTGCGGGTGCGTGGAACAAAGGCACCGCCGCTTGCTTAAGATGCGGCGCCGCGGGCGGGTGGCAGTGACAAGGAGGGGGGAGGGGCATGGTGGTGGCGGAGACGGTGGCGGAGACGGTGGCGGAGACGGTGGCGGAGACGGTGGCGGAGACGGTGGCGGAGTCGGTGGCGGAGACGGTGGCGGAGACGGTGTAAGTAACAGTTGTAACAGTAGCAAAGGGGCCGTAGATACAGTGGCGATAACAACGGCGGTGATCGTGATGACTTTGGCTGCGGTGTCATTGGTGGCTGAGACGATGATGATGGAGTCGTTAGTGGCTTTGATTATGACAGTGACTGCGGTGGTGACGGTGGTGCCTGTGATGGTGGTGGCTGTGACGGGAGTGGGGGTAACGGTGGTGGCGGTGGTAATGGTAGCGATGATGGTGGTAACGGTGATTGTGGTAGCGGTGATGGTGGTGGCGGTGATGATGGCAGCGGTGACAGAGGTGGGTGTGATGGTGGTGACTATGACGGTGGTGGGGGTAGCGGTGCCAGCAGTGAGGGTGCAGCGCTGACGGTAACGGCGGTGGCGTTGGTGATGGTGGCATAGGTGACAATGACGAAGGGGCGATGATGGTGACGGTAGCGGCCTTGGTGGTGGCTGCAGCGGTGTGGACGGTGGCAACGGTGATGGTGACGAGGGTGAAGTGGGTAGCTGTGATAGGGAAGACAGCGGTGGTATAGCCGTGGGCATGTGCGTGGGTAGGTAGTTCTGGCCGCCTCCAAACTGCGTGTTTGCGCGTCGTGGGTACAAGTGTTTGGCCGCCGGAGAGTGGACGCGTGCTTTGCATGCGTTGCTGCGTCCTTTTTGTGATTGAGTTGGCTTGTCCTCTTAAGACAACGGTTCTTGGTCATTTAAATGGATTTTGCATCGGACGTTCATTTTACGGTTGTTTTGGTAATGTCCTCGGCATATCATATATTCCCGTCAGAAGCGATTGCACAATTTTTTTGTCAGGAAAAAGAACAACAAACTTGTTAGCAGTTTTTATCGACACCGATAGTAGGCTTTGTAAATCTGAGTCGCAGACCAGAATGCTAAAGACTGCTTGTGCCCTACGCCCGCGCAGTAGTGTTGAAAGACAATCTGTCCCACACATGTATGCAATTGAGGTAAAAAATACGGCTCAAATATAAAACTAGACTGTCGCAGACTACATTGAAAATGAAAAGAAGTGGCTCCTAGAAGGAATTCAGAATTTTGGAAGCGCGAGCTTCGTCAATGATGAGAGGAAACCACAGAAAACCCGAATAAGTTGGCAATACATGCCGCTTAGGGACAGTATGCTTGGGGCGAAATAGAAGGAAAGTCGGACGATTCTTTTTGGGATGACCGAGGGGTGGCTCCCTTAAGAGAGACTGAAGCTCTGGCGCTAGCAACCCAAGAGCAGGCTGTAAGGTCTAAGATCATCTAAGCCAAAATAGATGAGACACGCAAGGACGGCATGTGCCGATTATGGAAACAACAGGAAGAAATAGTGAGTTACTTAAATAGTGAGTTACTACTCCACACTGGCATATGCATTGCAAGCAAGAGATAGACTTGCAGGCAACTAATCAGTGGTGGCAGCACCAGGCCGTCGACGTAGTCGCAAATCCCTAACCAAACATACATTGAGATTTCAAGATTCAATCTGTCGATTGTATCACGAGATGCTATCTTTCCGTCATTGAAGGCAAAGGTAATACACGTGGCTTCACAAGTAGATTTCCGAGCAGATGCGGAAAAGATCTTATAAAATAGCGAAATATCGAGTGTGCAGATAGTATACTCGGGAAACAGAGGGTCACAGTTGTCGCAGCAGTAACTGGGGCTCTAGAAACTATGGACAAGAGATCTGACGAAACATCTTTAACACCATAGGCCTTGATGTGGTTTTAGCATACCAATTGCAACGGACCGCAATAATAGCACTTTGCTTTTTTTGCCGCACACCTCACTTCCTGTGTTGGCATCTCTGTTATTTCTAGGTACTTGGGGAAATAGCAACTAACATTATAGGTGAGAAATACCATAATAATAATACAAAATAATAGTAATAATAAGAGTAATAATAATAATAATAATAATAATAATAATAATAATAATAACAATTTGCTTGTAGGATACCCGTCTTTAATTCTGGAAACGAATACAAAGCAGATGTTACAGCACTCATGCATAATGTAATGACATCATATTCAGAAACTAATATTCTGATGGTACTACTCCACTACACTACAATTTTTGCGAAGAGATGACGAAAGAAGTTGAAGACTTTTGCAATCACCAGTCCATGAATGATTCTTTCTGGTACTGAAACTTAGATGGTCGAATCAAAGGGGTGATTTCCATGTCTTAGGGACCTGATATTTAACAACTTTTGTAAAGCTGGGTGACTTTAAAAGAGATAAAGCTATACAGAGTTACTTAATGGGAATATTTCTTGTCATATACGAATTTCTATGAAATGTAAGAAACTAAAGACATATATTCACCAAATTCCTTGATTCAATTTACCCAAACCTTTTGTTTATTGTAACGTACTAGAGCCACTTCTGTTCTAAAATATACAGCTCTATCCTAATATTAATGCGTAATTTATCAATACTCGGGTTTCAACATACTTTGACTCCTTTAACACTGGTGTTACCTGGCGGTGATCTTCCCCTGCTGGATCGTGAGATCCGGCGCCGACCTACCGTCGGATAGTGAGGTTTCTCCCACCAGGTATCTCCCACAGGGTTTCACCCCAACCAGGACACGCTTTAAGCTGCCGACCGGTTACCCGGCATGTTTGGTGTTGTAGTGCATGTTAGTGTGTGTGTGAGAGAGAGAGAGAGAGAGAGAGAGAGAGAGAGAGAGAGAGAGAGAGAAAGAGAGTGAGTGTGTGTGTGTGTGTGTGTGTAAGGGGAGAGGATAGGACAAGGAAGCGGAAGATCACGCGCGGCCCGTGGCATTAGCGTACTGAACCATTATTCGCCTGGTGTTGATCGGAGAAATCACGGAAAACTACTGATCAGAGCAGCTGGCGTCTAGAATTCTCCCCCAGACGGCGACTGAATTCGACCTATCTGGCAAGCTTAAGTCGAGAAAATCCTGCCACCTTAGGGACCCGAACTTAGGACCTATCGGTTAGGGGACTGCAGTGACATCAGTTGATGCGCTTAGCCACATCTCCCGGCTATTGTCCCCGAGGCGATTGCGGGTGCGACCTACACTATTACCACTTCAAATCTGTAGATGGCCTTATCTACGTCAAGAACTGTCGTACTAGAGCCAAGTAATCAATTGAATTAAAACACGGGTATTTGACGGCTCCAAGAAGTGTTTAGAGTCTAACTGCAGGCGAACAAAACTAAGAAAAATATACGAATGTACGTGACGACGAGGCAAAGAGAAGTAATACAATGAAGTCAATGTGCAAGTAAAAGCAACACAAGAAGAATGTAAATACTGGCTAATTAAGGAAAAAATCATAGTTTAAGATACATTGGTAGAATAATTTTTTGATGAAGTAGCAGTAAGAATTACGGTAAAGGCTACTAGATTACAAGCTAGAACATAAAATAAATAATGTAAAGACGATCCGGATGGCCGAGATCGTTAAGGCAGTAGTGCCGTAACGATCTCGGGCCGAAAGTTTGCGGGTTTGATTCCCGCCTCGGGCATGATTATATTTCTTTTCATCCTTTCGCACTTTTTCATTTCATTTCATTTCATTTTCACAGTTACCTTACCATTCAATCTGTGTGGTTGCTAATGATTTAGATGATAATGTGACCTTAAATAAAAAACAAAAAACAATATAATAATGTAAATAAAAAATTGAATAAATTGTTTCTCTAAATATCTTACATCTGTGGATAAGTACATCAATTTCAGTACCTATGTTGGTTGATTCTTATTTTGGATAATTTGTTGGATTGCTATTTGCCTTTTTGAGCCGCGCTGGATATGAGTGGCTGATCTTTCTGTAAACGATTGTGATCAATATTGATCCAACGCTGATGTTTTTCAAATTGCTCGTGTCCTCTCAAAACAGAAAACCATCTAGCTCGGCCTTGTGTTTTACTCCATTAATTTACTTGCTTGCTGAATTGATGCCATTGGTCAAAATAACAAACACTTCTCCGTAAACTCGTTCATTATACTGTCATTTGAGTGTGGAAGATTATTGGAACTTATTAGGATATTTAAGATATGTCTTGTATTAAAAAGCGGCAAATATTGTAATACGAACCCTAATATTGATTGATTGTTTCATATTTCCGGGCACGTCAACTACATTAGTTCCCTTAGTATAGTTTTATTTCCTGTATGATGGCATCTGGCCATTTTGTTACCGCTGAATGGTGGTATCCGTCATACACGGTAGCTTACAAGGTATTTCTCCCTCCAGGGACTTCCCCAGCGAGGGTCCGCTCCAGCAGGGACAAGTTCTAAGATTCTCTCAACATGTGTTGTAGTGTTGTACATGTTAGTGTAAGTGTATGTAAGAACGGGGAGAGACTGGGACAAGGAAAAGAAAGGAAAGATAGCCCGTGGCCCATTGTACGTATCTCAGAGAACTGCTCCAGCACTCTCTGATAGTGATAAGAGAAACCATGGGTAGCTATCTACCTATCGGGGCAGCCGATCGCAAGCGTTCTCCTCCAGACAGCGGCTGAAGTCGATCTACCTAACTAGTGCCGAAGTCCCCCACCATTGTCTGCTAGAATATCCAGGTTGGAGTTGTTGCAGACAGCGCTCTGAGTTATACCCACTGTTTAATTTATTATGCTTTATTAACATTTTATTAAGTGTTTGATCGATTTCTTACTTATCGATACTCACAAAATGTGACAAGCTTGATGGTTCATTTAGTGGAAATTGGCCGCTGGAATTATGATGAGTTATTGACTTTCATGTGAGGTGAATTGGCAATTTTGCCTACCCATGCCTTGAAAACTCTCAAGGAGGATGTATGTAAATGCAAGCATCATATATCCTTTTGTATTTGATCGTACTGAACATTCTGATGTAAAAACGTTTCTTGGTAAAAATACAATGTTTTCAGCTGTCGCGAACGAAAATTTTCGAATTATAATATTAGTTTTATTGAAAATGAAGTTAACTCATTCAAATAATAACTTTAAATATGCTGTAAAAACTGTCTCAGAATAACTAACACCTGCCTTTGAGAGAACGAAATCATTTTTACATGCTTGGTATCTATCTTAACACATAAAAATAGCTGTAAGTGTATTCTCATGCGTGTTTGTTAATATATTTAGCACAGTTCTATTCAAGTATTGATTTTGAAATCAATATACGTAGACTATTTAAATGTGATATTGTGTCTTAGGTGAAGTTAAATATTTGTCGTTACCAAATATTTGTTTTGTTTATCACTGCCATTCCAGTGGGGATGCCAAGTAAACTTATACACTTAAATAAAGTATGATCAGGTTATAGGTAGATACATATTTGTGTATAATCATTATTTAAATTGTAAATTGAATTCGAAGTTTGATCGTACAATAGCATTATTATTTTACATTAAATTGAAAAACTGATAATTATCGGGAAAATCATAAATTTACGGATATTACACTTATGGGTTAGGGATCTCATTGGCCAAATATTGAGAATGTGAAGAGAAAGTATTGTATTATAAACTCTAACTATTTACAGTTTATATAATAATTAAATACTGTTTTTTTTATTTTGCAACGCAAATGGATAACAGTAATTTTCATTTAACATTACTACCTTTCATTTCGATTCTATGTTATTTTCTGTAAGAGAAAGATAGTCTGAAGCAACTTGACTATTCGTGCAACTGCAAATTGCCGTGGCGTGAATAGGAAACAGCAATGGCTGCTTCTGAAATGTAGCCTCTAAGCTATTGTGTTTCTTATTATCCCGAGTAGTAAAGGAGAAGTGAGTGGCATGTGGAATGTAAAATGAGTGTGAAAATAAAGGACGTCACCTTTTCTTGAAAAGGCTTTACGTGTATTGAAATGAACAGAAAAAGTAATAGTAGTTATTACATGAGACGTGAATATAATATGGAAATGGAAAATAAAATGCAGTTTTCAGGGATACTCATTTTATTACAAAATTGGCTTTATACAAAATTATGTACACATATGAAATATTTGATTTATAGATTATTAAATAAAAAAATTGACTTTTGGGACTTATATACAAGTGAAAGACATAGTCAGGCAGCATTCAGTTAGTATCTAGTCTAAAAGACATCTACTCTAAAGTGCCTCTTCGCTACGATAGACTGGCACGGCATGTCCGACGTATTCGAGCAGTGGTCGTTGAACGTTGACTGGAATTAGTAGGGGCCGCCCTGGTTCCTCTGGGAGGCGCGGGTTCAGGGACCGCGGGCTCCTCGTAGCGATCTGGGGACGGAAGCCCTCCTGGTCCGCTTCGTACTCACGATCTGGTGCGGCCGTCGGGCAGCAAACTCTGTACTCGCCTCGGGCACTGTCCTCCTGCGGTCCTCCTGGTGAGCCGAAGTTGCTGCCGGAGTAGGCGTCGTCAACGGCGTACGAGAATTCGTAGTTGGCGGGCTCCTTTGGGAACAGATACAATGGATGTAGATGAAATCGTAGGTTTTCGCTAGTCGTGGAGTCATTTGTAGAGATCGGCAGACGTCATGACCAAAAGTTTTGGCTAACTCTTTGCCTATCATTGGGCGATTTATTTCTTTTTGTCAACGAACCTTCGTTGGAGCATTGAAAAAACATTATAAACAAATGTCAGTGAAATTGGATTGCTTACTCGTCAAAAATATCGGCTTTTATGATAATGACAACTGTGTTCTGAATAGAGAAGTTGTTTTCCTAACATAATTCAATTTCAACTCTCATCTTTTAACACTAACATATGTTATGGATGCCTCATCAACGCCAATAGAGAGTATTGTATAATCGATTTAGTATGTTCCTTTATACCCGTATGCGATATTTAAATACAACAGACAAGTAAGAAATATGACATGAATACATGCAACAGGTGCTAAAACAAATATTTGAAATATGGAATTACACGATTTTTTATCGCTTTATGTTCGCAAAGGGAAAACTAATGAACCGATTTATATCTCCTTGAGAACCAAAGTTTCTCAAAAAGTAAGAATTACGTACATAACAGTAGCCCGCACATTTTTTACGTGTTTACATAATGAAATATTCATATGATGCTTGCTCCTCATCTGACGAAGTTCTATGGTTATGAAACAAGATGAATGCAAATACGTCTCGACCGTAACATCTCAGTATTTGAGAATACACATTCATCCGGCTTGCAGTGCAATGTTAAGTAATCCTTAGCGTAACTGGGCTAACTTTGCGACAACTTTCTGTTTATGGAACGATGAAAGCGCTCTTAAAGTCGTCACGACTTAAGTCCGTTGACTCACGACGTTTGAAAACTAACTCCTTTACGTTCAGGTGAAAAATGTTTCAAATACGCGTGCCAAGTGTGCATATTTTTGAAAATGTCTTGAGTAGGGAAAAATTTAGCTGTTTAAAACGCTGAAAACATAGTTTTTAGAAAACCAAAATTACATTTGTTAGTAGTGTTTGTCAAACAAAAACAATTAATGACTATTCTTTATTAGATACGTTGAAACAGATTTGTCATTCACTGACATTTTTCTAGAAAATGAAGTCTTATAGTTTTAAATGTTACGTACAAATATAACGTGTACTATTTCTATGACGAACTATAATTTTAGACTTTGAAAAAGAAAATCTGCGATATTTCAGAATGTAGGTAATTTGTCTACCACCGTACGTGAAAGCGCACTGAACATCATTATTTTCGAAGAATGGAAAGAATATAAGAACCAAATTTTGGTTTCCTCTTCTGTAGTAGAAAATATTTCATAATTATTTGTGAAACGATTTTAAATTATTTTCACTTGTAGAGTTGATCACGTACAGCATTTAAGGTTTAATGTCTCGAGAACGAGAGTAATTTAAATTCTTTCATAGATCATTCTTTTCTGGAGAATCTGATCTATTTAATTTGATGAGTTTTAGAAGATTTCAGAACCCTGTGCTGAAAGTTCAAATAAATAATTTTCCCGACATTCGGAAGAGTTTTTTATTTGAGTGTGTTGTGTTCGCAAGTATTACAACCGTTATCACTGTTCCACCAACTAAACGAAAAATGGATAGACAGGCCGAACTTCCTGTCAGACCCTGAATTGAAGATGCTCAGTTATGATTTTCGAGCTATTCTGAGAAAAAATATGCGAAAGAAAATATTTGCACCTTGATAAACATGCGACTATGGTGACGGAATAGAAAAAAGAATCCTAACTTGAGTACTACTTTGAAGGGTATATATACTAGTTTCTCTGGAAGACGACGCGTTCTAAGCACAGTTGCCAGCGTTTTAGCCGCCGTAATGCGACCATCCTCAGGGCGAAATGCATTTTCCCAGAGGAAAGTAATATTTTGACGTCCGAAACGTTGATAACTATGCCCAGGATGCGGCCGGACTCAGACAGCCAAGTACCCACCGACTCCGGCCGCGGAATCCTAGGCTCTTACTCTGAGAAGCCGTCTGCCAGTTATCACTTACCGCCAGGTCATCCTGGGCCAGGCGAGCGCGGGCGTCGGCGTAGCCGGGGGGTCCGTACACGGGGGCGGGGGCGGCGTAGGGCGGAGGGGCTCCGTAGCTGGAGGAGGGGGCGGGGCGCCGATAGGTGGAGGAGGGCGCGAAGCAGGGCGGCTGTCACGGCGGGGCGCCCGTACACGGCGGAGGGGCCGCGGCGAGAGCCACGCCCACCTCCGAGACGGAGGACACCTTACGGCGGAGCGGACGGGCGGCGGCGGGGGCCCGTACTGGGCGCTAGGGCGGAGTTGAACTGGGCGGAAGGGGCGCCGTACTGGGAGCTAGGGGCGAGTTAAATTGGGCGGCGGAGGCCGTACCGGGAGCTGGGGCGGAGTTGAATTGGGCGCCTGAGGGCCGTACTGCGAACTGGAGCAGAGTAAGACTGTGCGGGGAGGCGCGTATCTAGGCGCTGGAGGTTCGCGGCGGGCTAGACGGCCACCGGCCAACAGCACCACTGCGGCGATTGTCTGGAAAATAAAACAATATGCTGAATAGTGCAGAGAGAGTTTGTGTTTGTTGCTAATGCCTACATAACCGCGCACGTGGAAATTTAAAACCGTTTATCTTACTGTAGATTTGCATAATGAAAAACGAAATAAAAAAAATATATCTCCTAAAAGATTAAACAATTTATTGTATAAGAGTTTGATATAAGTTAATATTAATAAATATTTAAATTTGTAAAAATCACGAATGAAGAAGATACTCATATACCTTTAGATAAGTTGTTTAGTCGAGTTTGGACTATCTATATCACTATCAATTAATTATGATAAGGGAATAATAAATATACCTATTAAATTATGTGCAAACGTTCAAAAAATATTCTAACATTAACCGTTAAATTTTAACAAAATAAACAAAATTGTTTTTAATATTCATTGTATTCAACACGATATTCATTAAATTTAAGTGCAAAACTGATTGACCACATGTAATTGATTATCACATGAAAATACAATTCGTAATTTTCCTAGATACTGCTCATTGTTCATTTCATATGAGTATAATTATTTAAAATATTTGTTTTCTGCCCAACCTCGAATGATATAATTCTCTAACTACAAATGTAAAATCCCCCCATTTAGAATTTTGTGCCCAGAATAACCAACGTCTTAGCAAGTAGAAGAGTCAGCCCTGGAAGCGACATTGCTGTGTAGTCGTGGGCATCCGGTTCACCCCGGAGCGGAGCTGTAAGACCCCGCAGCTACAGCGATGCGTACCTTCATGTTGGCGTGTGTGGGGCAGCTGTGCAAGGAGCCACTGGAGGTGTGTTGATGCTGGGCGTCGGACGCTCTACCTTATATACCGGGCGCGCCTTTCTCCTGCCCCTCCCTGCGGTTCGAACCGCCCGTACTGGGCGACGCGCCTCTAAACTGTAACAAGTGGAGGAAGGTCAAGCCATCGTGCAGATGGCGACCGGCTACTCTCCTGGCCTGCTCGCCACCCGAGCGCCCCACCCCGAGCGTCCCACCGAAGCCGCCACCCGCCGGCCCCGCCCGAGCACCCGCCCGGCACCGCCCGCCCGCGCCCGCCCCGCCCGCGCCCCGCCTGCGCCCCGCTCGCGCCCCGCCCCGCCCCGCCGCGCGCCCCGCCCGAGCTCCGCCCGCGCTCCCCGCGCCGCCGAGCACCCCGCACCGCGCCCGCCCGCGCACCGCCGCCGCCCCGCCGCGCCCGCCATTTACGGTTCCACGCCGCTCTCTCCCCGACCGCACACCCCGCCCTTTCCCATTTCAACCCAGCCTTTTACCCGCCCAGCCACCCCAACCGCCCCCCCCACGCGCCTCACCCGCGCCAGTCCCATTCTACCCTGCCAGCACCCTGTCCTCGTCCCGCTCCCGCCCCGCCCGCGACCAGTCACCACCCACTCGTCCATCCGCCCACGGGTGCAGCCGCCTGTCCGCCGGCGCGCGGGTCGCGGGGCGGTTTCGACAGCGGCGGCCGAGGTTGCGGGCATCTTTAGAGAGCACTCGCGGCCCCGCCCACTTCTCTCGCCCTGCTCCCTGGCGATGCAACTGCCGCGGTCCTTCGGTCTTCGCCTGCAGCGCCGGCCGAGGCGCAACCGCGCTCGCACTTGCCCAAGATACCTCCTGAAACTTCGAGTCCCAACGTTGTGGTAGGATTTTCCGGCGTCATAGAGCGAAGTAGTTACGTCCAATTCAGCCCCTGTCGGAAGGAGAATTCTTGCGACCGGCTGCTCTGATCGATAGTTTTTTGTGGTTTCTCCCATCAACACTTAGTAACGTAGAACGTAAAGGAGTTACCTAATCCTACTCGGATCTCGCGTGATCTTCTTTCCTCTTCCTTGTCGTATCCGCCCGCCTTACTTACACACACGTACACTCACATGTACTACACAATCGCACATTTGTTGAGACCAGTCAGAAGCTTAGAGTCTGTTCCGACTGGGGTGGTGCTGGTTGGAAATACCCGGTCGGGGAACATCCGTCAGCCATCGTGTAGGTCGGCGTCGGATATCGTCACTCAGCGGGGAAATTCACCGCCACCTCCTGCGGTAGAAATACGCACTAGACTTACAGGACTATTAACCTTCGCAGAATACGCTCCTAGAAACACTAATCGTTTAAACAATAGACCACGCTGAGCTAGCAAAAAGACCTATTGAAGTGTAGACTACAAGTAATGAAAGCCACTGGTACATCGCTAAACACAAAACTTCTCTGCTAATCTATTTCTTGGATTGGGGAGACGGGACTAATTGCGAATATAGGCATTTGAAACCAAGGGCGTACCTGGCTTCGGAGGCGTCTGGTAATGACAACGCCGCATCGCGAACATGGAATTGTGTGAGAGATTGTATGAGAAGTTATACAGATTTCAATAAAATTTCGCATTTCCATTTAAGTGAATTTATCAGCCAAATATTTTCAGAATATATGACGGCAAGCTTAATTTTACCCAATATTGAATGTATCGCATATTAACGTTCGGAAATTTGCAAATTGATATAGTTCATTTTTACATATTAACTAATGGTGCTACATAATGGCACTGACTTTCTCGAACTAAAATTTCTTAATTTCTTTAGTCTGAGCTAGTTTTATGGTCTTGCCCTATCCCCTTGCCAGCTACCATACATTTATCGCCGATCAAAATCCTTTTTTTAAATATTCTCTCATTTTTTCGGTTTTCTAATGGTAGAACCAAAATATTAATTTAAAAATATGAAGCAAGAGTAACACCTTGTGATATATGGAAATTTTTGTTGAAAACTTTGGTGCCGGTTTTTAAGAAAATGGCGCTTACGCGTTACTGTAAAGGCGACGTTTTAAGCTCTTTTATATAGAAAGATTCGATAACTTTTCAAAAAGTGCATATAACCTTAATGAAAGAACAAAACCATTGAGAAAATCCTATTTAACGGAAGAATTTATATTTTCAATTTATAGTTGTAGGAAGACGCAGAGATAACAGTAAAAATTAAACCTATCCCAACATTATAATTGTATTTTACTTTATTCTTTCAAAAAAATGCAAAGACAAATTGGAATTAAAATTTGGAAAAATTTTTGAAAAATATTGGGAAAAGTTCCTTTTAATGTATCTTCCAAAATTAATAAAAAATTCCAAAATCGCAATGCTTTGAGTCGAACCAGATCGACCGGAGAATATCCATTTTGGGAAAAATACTACGTATGGTTTACGCACAAACGGTATTCACCGACGGAGGCCAGACTGACGGACGGACAGTTGGATGGACGGACGAAAGACGGCAAGACGGCCAGACGGACGGAAGACGGCCAGACGGACGGAAGACGGCCAGACGGACGGAAGACGGCCAGACGGACATCTTAGCGTCAATTGATTTTTCAGTATCGTACCCACGAGTCAGGGATTCGGGCTACAAAACGTGTTATAGGAATTTGTTAAAAAATTACCAACTGAATTTATTTAATTTTTTATTACCAAGCTCGGCAATGGAAGTTTTTCGGGCGAAATTTCGCAGTTTTTCACGTAGCATTACATAACTTTATCTATACTACGAATATTATTCCGTAGTATACAATATAGTAGAAACATACGTTTAATCAGTTTTTGAATGAGTGCAGCATTTTGGGTTAAATGTACGACTTTCCCGACCAGCTAACTGTGTTCTCTGAGTCTAGTCGATTCCCACGCTAGGGGGATAACAGAAACATGAGGCGAACATGACGTCTTCTCTTTACCTAATTATCACACTCGCCTGCCTCAGCTTTCCTTCCCCACTCCGCCGACACAATTTTACAGGAAAGAAACAACTTTATTTTTCTCCGCCCTGGAATCGAACCCGGACTCTCAGGGAGCTAGTATGCTACCCATGAACCACTCTACGGCTTAATTAATTTATAAAGTTAGCAGTTAGTAGTTACGGCTAGTTGTTTATAAAATACATAAACTTCCCATGATTAATAGAATGGAGTCGTTACACTTTCGAAAAACTTCTCCTACCAAACATTTTGTTATGACTTACTTGTTGTATGAAAGAGATTTCCACTTTCAGTTGATTATTGAATAAATATCGTTAATAGTGTAAAATTGAAACAAATTTCAAAAGTATACACATTATAATATATGCCATTTTTGTTATTAAATGTCCTTTACATCAATATCTGCGGAGACCCTATTAATATCTAATTTACATCAACAATATTGCTATGACTTTCATGAAGTATTTGTTGATCATTTAATAGACAATATCATATTAAATAAGAACAATGATTTATTTTCCATATTTCCACTTAGACTTGCAGATTTATGAGACAATAAATGTCTTACAATCATCAGAGTAAATGCATTAGAAGGACTTCGAACCCCTAAGATTGAAGTTCGATTTTGTGAGGATAATAAATGAACAAGACAAAGCATGATTAGAGTCATTTACTTCTTCATTTCTCTTGTGCGAAAGAGTTCGATATATGCTCCTGTGCAAAAAAGACTGGAATATTGTTCAATTTGGAATATTAGTTTAAGGGTTAAAAAATGTTTTGTGTGCAACAATAAAATTTGAATTTCACAAATGATAAGAACCTTTAATAAGTTGGACATAAATAATGAACGACTTAAAAGTAATCTACCAAGCTGTAAGTCACGTATTTTTATTGTCTCTGTTTTTGGATTCAACAAGTGGCCAACTGAAGCCGCAACAAGTCGACTCTGGCGACGTCGACATACCAGAACTACTCGAATCTGTAAGGTGGTTAGTACCTGACACCCGGCAAGTTGTTGTGTCGACATTGGGCACCGCCTCCTTCAACCAACGGAGTGTCGTCGTTGTGAATGATTTGCTCTGCGCGCTCCATTATCGCCAAACCCATGTCGTTCCAGTGCTGTTGACAAGCAACTCGCACGTAAAACGACGCCCGTCAGAGATACGCTTCGAGAATTTGCCGATCAATCGACGTTGGGAGAACGTTATCAAACCACCGAAGCAAGTGCACCTTTATGTAGCTGAAGACATTCGGACGCTGAGATGGTATTTTAAAAGCTCTCGTATTCTTCCACCTAGAAATGAGAGCAATTTGTGGAAATCTTATGACGTTATTTCATCGATTCGACTCAAACCACCACTTGAGGTCAACCCTATGTCAAAAACATTAGTCGTTTTACTGGAGAAACCTTTAACTCAGAATGTCAGTTATGAGTCTTGCTCTACTCAAAATAAATCTATTTTCAAGCTCTTGCAAGAAATGTGGTATGGCAAAGGCTTGCAGTTTGTACTACTCCTAATGAAGCGATATTCATGTCCTAACATTATATTGTCTTATAATCCTTTTAAGCGCGATGAAGAAAAATTAGGAATGATAGAACACATAGAAGATACGTCCATTTCATATCTTTTACACCTATTTGGTAATAGATTCATCAACATGAATAACTATCCGCTTCGAATCTCTACTTATTTGGTCCCTCCAAATTCTTATTATTTTGAAAAAAAAGGAAGAAAAATAATGGGAACAAATTTGTATATATTAATGGAATTGTACAAAATAATGAATTTTTCTCCCTTAATTTGTAGAGGAACGTGGGATTTGCCAGAAAATTCACGTGTTTGCACGATTGGGCTACTTGATATGTTTTTTAAAAAGTGTGATGTACTATTTCATTTGTGTTCATTGCATATGGGTGCTAGATTAGGCTACACTTGTCTTTTTTCTCATTTGGACTTTGACTACTTGTCAATGATAGTTCCTAAGGCAAAAGCTAAAGAATCCTGGAAACTCGCGTTTATCACATTTAGCGTTAATGTGTGGTTTTGGACTGTTACTGCGTTTTTGATTGCCTCAGGCGCTTTATTTCTTGTACGATGCATTGAAAACGAGCGCAATTCATTTTTGAGCAGTTTAGTTGACATGCTGAAGGTGTTTGTGTCTGCATCGTGGAGCAATGTCAACAAACGGCGCAGTCTCCTTCAACGTTTGCTAGTGGCTGTGTGCTTGATGTGCAGTAGCATCGTTCTGGTCTGCGCGTTCCGCGCCAAACTGTACGAACACATGACTCATCCGCCTCGTTATCCTGAAATAGAGACACTAGAAGATTTTGAGAGATCTGGCATCTCCTTGTACTACACAGATCAATTCTTACCTCCTATTTTGACAAACAGTATTCTAAAGAAATATTTTTGGGGGAAATTGATAAATATAAAGGAAGTTGATAGTTACAAATCATATAAAAAGTTGTTAGAAGGTGTGCAAACGGGAGGAGGTGGTTACATTAATACAAATCGTATATTCGATTTTATTGCTGCATATAAACCAGAATTACTAGCAACTTTCAATAAATTACGGGAAAATGTATATTCGCATATTATCACATTTTATTTACAGGAAGAATCTCCATATGTAGAGCGTTTTGAAAGCTTAATTAGTCGAATGACAGAGGCTGGTTTAATCAGTCTTTGGGAATCATGGGGAGTTACAAATTATGCAAATAGTTTGAAAGAAGATGAGTTGAAAACCATTGCTGACTCAGATAATGCTCATATTGCATTTGGAATTCTACATTTATATCCATGGTTCGTTTGTCTTTTTATAGGTTATTTTATGAGTGCAATAGTGTTAGTGATGGAAAAATGCGGTTGCATGCTGACGAGTCACGTAGACGAAACACTCTGATGAATAAATTCCACGGTGGTAGCAGAAATCTTGTGGTAATCCATAAGGTGAGATAGGAAATAATCGTCTACAATAAAGTTTATCGAGGACGATTGTTTCCTTTCTCACACTTTGATGAATTCTGAAAACATTTTTGTGTTCGAAATGCACAAGAAATAACAAAATAAAGCATTTATCGATAATTTCCTCTTGGACTGATAAGTAAGGAACGATGGCTTAAAGAAATGTAAGCATCACGAATATCCCGTGTGTTAACAAGAGTATACTGTAAATTAATTTCACAAAACATTAGTGAGGTTTACATAGGTCTACTTGTGAAAATCTTAAGTTAATGAATTACAAACATTTAATAATCTTCAAATTCAAATACAGTCCAAAGTTTAGTTAGAAATGTAAACAGCAAGAAATAGTGTGTTTCAAGCCTTAGAACATTACATTTTTCAATATTTTTTAATATATCCTAGTGGTTTACATCTGGCGAAGTTTCTCGGTTCCTCTTTTCCAGCCTTCTCTCTCCATTACATCTTCCTCTGTCAGATTTCTAGTTGCCATCGCAGGCAGTACTCCTTGTTTCCATGGGGTTGATGGTCTGCTCCGCCGTCTTGATATTGAGGTATCCATTTATGTACATGTTTGGGCGACCTCAATTCTGGCATTCTCAGCAGATGTCCGTACCACTGAAGCTGTTTTCGTTCTACAGTATCTATTATATCCTTTTGAATTTCCATTTTATCTTTTATTTCTTTATTGCGTATTTGGTGTAAACGAGATATTCTGCAATTACGTCTCAAAACGTCCATTTGAATCGTCAATAATCTCTTTTTGTTTTCTGGGGTTAGTTCCCATATTTCCGAACCATATGTGAAACATTTTCTTTTAAGGTACTGTATATATTTTTCTTTGTTTTCTTTAATAATTGGGCGTTCCACAGAATTGGATTTAGCATATTAATGACTCGTTTCCCTTGATTTATCTTATTATTTATATCATTATTACTTGTGCCCTCTTTTGAAACTGGAGTCAAAATATTTAAAAATTATCTCATAATTGTATTTTATCTTTTCGAATGTGCAGATATTTTCCTATTCTCCTATTACCATATACCTAGTTTTTGACACATTTATCTGCAATACCTATATTTCAAATTCCGGTTTACTTTTCTAAACATATAGTTAATATCCTGCTCATCATCAGCCATGATGATTAGATCATCTGCGAAAAGTAGAACATCCAGTGTTGATTCTCCAATTTGCATTCCCACCACACTTCATATCCTCCTCCATTCTTTTAGAGCTTCGGCAATGAATATGATAAAAAAGAGTTGGGGACATACAGCACCCTTGTCTCAATCCTTTAGAAATTATTATATCATCTGATACTTGTATAATTATATCATATGATATTTGTATAATTATATCATCTGATACTTGTACTCTTCAATAAATAAAAAAGAAAAAATTTTTAAAGAATGAAATAAATGTAAATGAATAAATTTATAAAGAAATAAAGGAATCTCACATCATGGGTTTCTAATTATTACTTTTTTCTTTTCTTTGTTGAAATATAGCATACATATACAAATGTAACTGTCTGTGAGTGTCACTGAAAGAAAGTATGAAAATGAGTTATCTATCACACAGGATAATTAGCAAAGGAATTAACGAAGAAATATTTAGAATTAAAATTAACGAAGAAATATTTACAATTAGAGCATATGTAGTACCTAGTGATTGTGAAGTAGCACATACTTTCTCTCTTTATTTTTAACAGCTACACAATATTTCACTTTTACATGAACCTACAAAACTGTTTCCTCTCAGCAAATACGATTTCTGCGTACCGAGATTCAAACCCAGTGCATTGAGTCAACACACGAGGCAGTTCACCGGTACATCAACTGTCGCTCAACTCAACATTCCCGTCACTTAAAAAATAGTGGTTTCTCTTTAGCATTATTTCTAATTTAGGCAGTTTTCGAAAATTCATAATTAAGCAAAATGTGACCTGCACAATTTTTAATATTTCTTTTCTCTACTTGCGAAAAAAATATAAGACCAAATTTAAAGACTTTTGGCATTTTTTACACACTACATCAACTTCAAACAAAAATTACGCAAAAACTACTAGTTTTTTCTCCAAATTGTACTTTTGAACTCTGATCGTAATAATTTTGTATACAAATGGTTCTGGATAATTAATAATAATTAACATTAAAAACTCAAATATTATGCGTATGTATCTTTCGTGAAATTTAACTTAAATTAATTGCTCTGTCAACAAATTGCCTTCTCATGCCCCCCTGTTTCATTTACACTTTCCCCTTGCTCAAACTTCACGTCAAACTTTCTTAAGCATTTTACTCCCAACAAGCTGCATTTAGTTACACTGCCAGATCTAGTGAGATGTCCTCAGATGGCAGAAACGACCATTGACTTTGATGTTTCCACTTTCATAACATCGTAAATCTTTAATTCATTGGCGAGTCCTGAATTTTATAATGAGAATGAAGTTTTTAGATTTTTTTAGATAATTGTTTTAATTAAATGCAAATTGATGTTAATAATGTTAAAATGAATAGTTCAACTATTATAGGAAACTACATATGGGATGACATTCTTTACTGAAACGTCTTTGAAATCAAAAATGTACTTATCAAATTATTTAAATGTAAGTAAAAAAGTTATGACATGTGAAGTGATTTCTTCATTTAACAACACAATAATTGTCTGTAAGCAATGATGACCAGAAAGAATAATGAAAATTAACAAATAACAGATAAATATGATTAAAAATATTGATTAAAGCTAGTCATGCCCCCTACATTGGAAAATCCACCAGAGCCTAAAATTCGCGAATAGGGCACTTAATTAATCTAAAATTAAGTTTTAAATATTTGTATTGTTTGGTTGTTATTTTGTGGACGCTGATTGATCGTATAGTACATGATGATACGTAGATGGCTGAGTACATGAATATTTTCAGTTGTGTTTGAACTGAAGGGGGCATTCCAACTCTCTCGTATTTCATATCTAAACCATACTCTTTCCGTGATTCCTATGTTTAACAGGCAACTGTATACAATCGAGAGTTTGACGGAGGAACAGTACCCAAACTCAGAACAATGATGCAAGTACCAAGGTGGGACCAAAGAATACCAGAGGCAAATGTGTAAAGGAAGTGGGCCGAAATAGGTCTATGTGATGTTCGCGGTGCGCATAAGTGCTGTTCGAGTTATTTATCTCAGAGCAACGGTAGAGGTACTGTAGTGCAAGAGGCCCTAGTTGTCGTGTAGGCGCCGAAGAGAATAGGAAACTACCTAGTACGAGATAGTCTGGGTCTGCATATCTATATGTATAAAACTGTCATTGAACCTCAACGCTGTTATATTGTTTTTTCATTATTGAGAGACAAGTGAAGAGTCTTCGGGTGAGGATTTCTTACGATAAGGTTTCGTGCCAATACAATATTAAAATATCACTATGAAACGTTCCAAACGTATTATTTCGTAGCGATCTAAAACGGTTTGTTTACACTCTGCCACCTGGTATGGAATTCCAATGCGTCTCAGTCTCCCCTCACACCCAATTCTCACCAAGTTTCTGTAAAAGCAGTAAAACACACCCAACTGCGAAATATCCGTGATCCTTCGTACACTTTTTTGAGATAAAACCAATATGGTATTGCACTAGTAGATAAAGTAGGTAAAGAAGGCTGCATTTATATAACAAATGTTTAGAAGTATTTTCTGTTTGCCTGAAGAGTATATGGAAAGATCTTTAACACTACATAAACTTGCTGAATTATGATTGTAAATGGATATGTCAATTTGGTAATTAAGCGTGGAGGCGTGGCTGCGAATTGTCTGCGTCGCTGTTTCATTTTATATGGTTTTATACAAAACGGATGTGGTTTTATATAAAATGGATATTAGTAAACTGTGGAACGAATAAACACAGTCCACTTATGTTTAATTAGTTTACAAATAGGTAAGAAGATTAGTGTGGTCTTCTGAGGGTAGTTTTTCTCCCATTCAAAGGTTTTTTACTTAGCCGAACCATTTATTTGTTTAAACCACTACAGGTTTTTGTTTATACAGAAATTTGAACTTTCGACTCCGCCAAATTTCGTGATTTTTGCTTTAATAGAAAGGAAGTGGACTCTTGAAGGAATGTCTTATTATTAACTTGTATTATACTATAAATACTACATTTTAATAACATATTAAAACGTAGTAGAATAAACGTTTATCTATCAGCATTTGTTCATTACATCGGTTGGTTGTGCCAACACCTTTTCATAGCCTTCGTCTAGCGCGGGCAATCGTGGATGGGGATGACGGCCTCTATAGTATTTGGTTACAGTTAGCAAATTGAAGATGAGAGATCTATTAATGTATTACCAAATTAATTGAATATAATTAATTTTGTATGTATTGTGGTGAATGCATTATCAAATATATTTAATAAGGTGTGAAAGATCTTGTATTAGTTCTTCAAGACAGAACTGTTTATGAAACGTACTGGTAAAATTGGGCACAAAATAACAGGAAGAATTTTGTCGACATCATTTTGGTTTTCTAAACCTCACTCTTTCATTTCCCTCGGCGACTCACACTTTAGTTGGCCAAAATGTTCAATATCCTTATTTTTTGCGCAATAAGATCGCAACTTTTTGCGTATTGAAATTACTTTTCAAAGAAAATTTAACTTAATTTGAAATATGAATGTAACTAATGTTGCTTTAGTTTAAAACGTAGATTTATAAAAGAATTTTGAGAAATTTAAAAGTGAAAACAATAATCTTACACACGATTTACGCCAGAGAAATGTTTATGACCAATATAAGCTGATAAATAATTAACATTTTGTAAAAATCAATGCTTTTCCGAACTATCCCAGAGCATTCGCAAAGCACAATTTCAAGTGTTGAATTTATGTTTAGTTAATGTCTCGCATTAAATAGAAAATGAACGTTTATTCACATGAAAATATAAATGATAATACATGCAATAAATCTAAAAATTACTTTTCTATATATTATTTTACCATATATTACTTTACCATATATTATTTTATGGTTAGAATATGTGTGTTTAATTCTATACATAATAAAAAACGTTTCGTCAATACTCCAATAGAGTGAGCGAGAGTGACCTTCGAGTGAGCGACAGTAATAAACGGTTCATTGCTACATATTACTTTAATTTCATGAGTGTGATTTATGGGTTGTTATTTTTAATTTATGGCATACCCTCTATCGTATTTGAGTGTGGAAAACTGCGTTAGAAATATTGTAAATTATCATTGTGAATTGGTTTGAATTTTTCATTGTGAACTAAATGAACACGTTCATTGCGATATAAATGAACACATATTTTCTTGAGTATCGAGTCATTTTCCTATTAAGTCTTTTCATTCTCCAGTACACCACTAACCTCAGTAAAAGTATTTCTCACATAACTTTTTAAAATAATCGTACATACACGAGCATAACGTTCAACACATTTTTTTCTCTCCGTGTGCTGTGTGGTTACAAGTTACTGAAAATTATGTCCGTGAAGGTGATAGGTCGCTTGGTTTTGACCGTAACTTCACTATTACTTATATTGATTTATGCGCATGGCCACTTGTACCCGAAACACGGCATTCCTTGCCGTTTGGAGACAAAGCAACTTCTCGGATCTGTGCGGTGGTTAATGTACGACGCACGACAAGTGGAGGTGACAATGCTAAGTACCACTGCATTCAACAACCAGAGTGTCACCTTTATGGAAACTTTGCTGTGCGCTCTGCACAGTCATTTCCCTCGTGACGTCATCCCCATCGTACTGACGAGTAACTCGCGTGTAAAATTGCGCCCATCGATATTACCTTTCGAGGATTGGAAAATTCATCAAGCATGGGAATATGCTGCCAAACCGCCCAAGCAAGGGCACATATTTGTAGCGGATAACGTTCGGACGCTGTTATGGTATTTTAAGAGCTCTCAAATTCTCCCTCCTAAAAATTTGAGCGATTTGGGATCGTATTACGACATAGTTGAATCGTACAGACTTAAACCGCCTCTTAAGGTGCATTCTATGTCAAAGATATTAATAGTATTGATAGCAAAATCTACAATACCGAAAGCACAGAAAGGCTCATGTAATAATTTAGAAGACATTAATATAATTCCAAAGCTAATTAATGTGATGTGGGAACATAAAGGTTTACAGTTTGTACTGCTCCTAATAAAACGTGAAATTTGTAAAGACATTCTACTGATGTACGATCCGTTTAAGCATACGAGTTATCTTGGCAACGATTATTTTGGCAACATAGCTAGCGTACACAATACCTCGTTTTTATATCTATTTAAGATCTTCAACAGTAGACTAAACAATATGAACAACTATCCACTTAAAATTTCAGCTTACCCGATGCCTCCAAATGCCTACTACTTTGTGGAAAACAATAAGAAAAGACTGGGGAAAAATTATCGTATACTTATGGCACTTCAAGGTATTATGAATTTTCGTCCTAAAAAATGTTTAGGACCATGGACTTTTCCTGAAGGTAGTCATGTTTGTTCTAAAGGGTTATACGACATGTTTTTCAAGAAATGTGACGTGTTGTTTCATATGTGCCCATTGCTTACAGCGGTTAGATCAGGTTACACTTGCATCATCCCTCTCATCGACTTCGACCATGTATCGATAATTGTTCCTAAAGCAAAGGCTAAAGAATCCTGGAAACTCGCGTTACTCACATTTAGCGTTAATGTGTGGTTTTGGACTGTTACTGCGTTTTTGATTGCCTCAGGCGCTTTATTTCTTGTACGACGCATTGAAAACGAGCGCAATTCATTTCTGAGCAGTTTAGTTGACATGCTGAAGGTGTTTGTGTCTGCATCGTGGAGCAATGTCAACAAACGGCGCAGCCTCCCTCAACGTTTGCTAGTGGCCGTGTGCTTGATGTGCAGTAGCATCGTTCTGGTCTGCGCGTTCCACGCCAAACTGTACGAACACATGACTCATCCGCCTCGTTATCCTGAAATAGAGACACTGGAAGATTTTGAGAGATCTGGCATCTCCTTGCACTATTCGAATAAACGCTTGCCTTTAATATTTACTTACGGTGTTCTCAAAGAGAGTTTGCGTGAAAAAATGTTTCTTGAAGAGACTGCAACGAGTTACAAATCGTATAAAATGTTGTTAGAGAAAGCACAATCAATAGGAGCAGGGTTTCTTGATACAAATCTTATTTTTAATTTTATGTCCATATACACCCCAGAAACAATAGAATATTTTCGAAGGTTGAGAGAAAACGTGTTTTCGAACATGATCACATTTCAGTTACAGGAAGAATCTCCGTACGAAGAACGTATTGATAATTTAATTAGACGAATGGTGGAAGCTGGTTTAATAAACTTATGGGAGTCGTGGGGTGTTCTGGATTATGCGAAGATGTTACGGAAGGAAGATGGGTTGGAACCCAAGTCTGTCTCAGATAATTTGAAGATTAGATTTGGCATTCTACACTTATATCCCGCATTTATTGGTCTTCTGGCAGGTTTATTTATCAGTTCAATGGTTTTCTGTACTGAGGAATTGGTGGTACGTTGGAGAATGAGAAACATAAATAACACAAAACGCATTGAAAGTAATCACCTTCCTACCAATACACCGTCCATTTGATGCTATATTTTTTATTAAATAAAAAAGTTATTTAAAATGTATATTTTCTAAAATGAACTTTGTTACATTTAAAAGTTCGTAATTAGGAATGTGTGGGTAAACCTGTCCTAACAAGATTTTGAATAAAAATTATACCATCAAATGGATGGTGTATCGATAATTTACTCCAATACCTGTAGATTATCTGCTTCGGAGATAACGTATCAGAATTGTATTTTTGATTCGTTAGATAAAATAAGTAGTTTTCTAGAGATAAATTATTTTCTAGTTATTACTGTTCATTACAATATTGAATACATTACATTGACAAAATGTGTAAAATTACAATTTAAAAAGTGTGTACAATTGTATTAAAGAATACTTAATGATATTACCTTGCAAAATTATATTTTGCTTTTACAAATCCAGTCAGACATCCGATCACAATGTCAATCTACTTTACATAATTACATTCGGGGGGTAAACGCCATTACAAAGGAACAATTTGCATTTCCTGAAAAATATTCTACACTACACCAACTTCTCCGCATTACTGAACAACTTTATACGCCATTTCAAGAACATACCACACAGTAGCAGTTTTCATGGACATTGCACAGGCATTTTATCGGTCATGACATGAAGGGTTTATATACAAAATTAAGAAAATAGGTACACAGTATTATATCCAGTCCATCATACAATGTTTCATTAGTAATAAAACCTCAGAAAAGTAAACAACCAATATTAGCACCAAGTACCAAAAGGATTACCCCTATCACCGATTTTATTTAATTTATAAGTAACCGACATTCCCAAACTAAACGACATCTACATTGCACAGTTTGATAATGATCCAGCCTTCTATAAATCCGGTCCTTAACTTACTGAATGCAGCAACAAAGTTCAATTGTATCTTAACCTAATTGACAACTGGGCTTTAAAATACAAAATTCAACTCACTCCAACAAAAACAGCCGCCAAGTCTTCGTTACACTCACCCCCGCGACCGCTAAGGCTAATCAATGCAATAATCAACTGGCTCCTCCCAATTTATATACAAAATTAAGAAACCAATAAACCAATCAGATACTTAGGACTGTTCGTGAACGCATAACTCAATTGGAAGCAGTATATTTGTACAAAAAATCATTCAAGCCAGAATCAAGCTAATACAATTAAAGCCTTTAATACACAAATCCAGCCTATGATAATACAATTCAGTTATACAAATATGCAAAGCAATAATAAGACCCTTACTACTATACACCTGCCTAATTTGGTTAAACGCAGCAAAAAACAACCAAAGGAATCTGCAAATAGTACAAAACCCATTTCTCTGAATTATTTCAAACCCTAGTATGCTCCCTGGTATGCCACCAATAATCAGTTAAGCAAAGAATTTGACCTCGAGACTATACAGCATCATATCACCTACCTAGCTACCAACTTCTTCTCAAACATACCCCAAATCCCTTCACTATCAGTTCATAGACTCAACAGAAAACTTTCACATAGAACCAGAATACAAAATAAATTTTCCTTTCACGTTTTCCTCAAGAAATTCTCCGAACTAGTTCGGAACTAGAGGAGCCCAATGGATAATCTCAACCTCTGTATTAATTTTACGTTTTAATTTAAGTTAGCTATTGAGTCATCCAACATATGTATAGTTAATTTAAACTGAACTATGTATTCACCAATATGTAAATAAATGAAAAAAATTCTTTAGTTGCAAAAAAACTTTCTTTGCAGCTATTGTGTATACAATTGAGATTTAAAACAGGCAGTAATATATTGAAACATCAGAATTAGTGGAACTTCTTTACAAAATAGTACGTTTATCACTAATGAATTTCACAGATTCGTCTTTTTCACATAATACAGAAATAATTTAAGAGAAATTACCTTACACTTAAAATGAAGTGTGTGTATTCCAAAATGAATGATGAGAGATTAAAAACTATGTATGAAGAGTTATCTTTCCCATTATCGCAATATCTGATAAGGCTCCCAATACACAATCTACAAATGACAAATATTCAAATGTCACTCGACCATGTTCCCGTTAATCGACCTATCGAATTGTGCTTATTGGAATCTTGATCTTACTGCCTGTTTGCCTTTAAGCACCAATCACATTCGTGATTGAATCATTTTGTGGTGCGTTTTAGGAATATTGACTTTCCAAAAGCTGTTTTCTCCGCGTATTCTGTTTTCTTGAGAATCATTTTTCCTGACGAAATGTAAAACACTACTGTTTTGAAACATGAACACTACCAAACGTTAAGAGTTTGAGAAGACAAATCATGCTGCTGAACTGGCCCACGGTGATATTTTGTGTGCAACTAGCTTTTTCAATAGCTAACGAGTACACATTCTTCTATAAAAGAGCGAGAGCTATCAATGAGGTAAACGATTTTGAAATTGTCTAATGATTGAGATTTTATACCCGAAGGGTATATAGAACTAATTTTCCTTTATTCCGATAGTTTAAGTTTTATGATTTATGGTTTTATAGCAAACAACTTCAGGGGTTATTAAATATTGTAATAATTTGTTAAGTTGATGCAATAATTAAAACAAAGGAATTTATTGTGCCTTTCCACCTCGAATCGAAACGGGAGGGGTATATGTTATCAATCATTTCATTCTACTAAAATAAAATAATAATTCAAAATTGAAGTAGGATTTGATGGACACAACTGATTTCGGACATTTTATCCTATCTTTTATCTCGGAATACGCTTAACAAATTGAATAAAACAATATTTTTAATTCTAATATAATTAAATATTTATAACGTTCAACATAATGTTATAAAATTGTAAATTTATAATTAGGTCAAATTGAAATTAATTTATAACTCAAGAAATTGACAGCAGCGCCTTAGCTCATGTGCGAAAATCAGCTTTCAGAGTAGTTGGCAGGGTAGAATCCAATATTTGCGTTTCCTATATGTCTGAGTGGCCATTTTACATTTCTCAGATAGTTACCGGGCAAAAAAATAATTTTAGAAATGTTATAATATTCTTTTAAATTACATTTTTGAGTTTATACGCTATTTAACTTTCTAATGTATACATTTGGTCATTCCAATTACCCCTTGTGCCGATATTATAATAATCCACTTCCTCGAAAACATACTTGCAAATTCTTGTGTCGATATTATAATAATCCACTTCCTCGAAAACATACTTGCAAATTCTCTTGGCCGACATTCCCTTTTGGTGGTTTAGTCAGACATTCATTACATTGGTGGAGATTTCAAAATCACTACGAATAATAACATCACCAAGAAACGTGTCAATTTCGGTACGTCTTTTCGACTGCGCCAGAACGTTAATCTGTCAATCACCAGTGGACGTCGAATTGTCTTCCATTCATTGGAAAATGTTACTTATGTAACTTCGTTAAATACAAAATTTCCACCAATGTTTGTTGACAAAAAGGGATCTTCCGTCGATTCGAGAGTTCTATGATATACCATACTAATATAAGTATATTTTTCTCTCTTTCTAATTCATTGATTATTTTGAAATTGTTTCGGTAGTTGATGTGCACATCTATCCACATTTTGATATTCTTTTTTATCTATTTTGTGATATGTGCAAAAGGAAACAAAAATTCAATGATGGATGAAGTTGGCTAAATTGATAGCTCCAATACGTACAATAATGTTTAAAAATCGAATATCAAAGAAAACACTTTGTCAAAAAGTACAATAGTGACTGTAAAACAAGAACTTTAGTTTCAATTTTCTTTTGTTACATAGTTCAATTGTTACAATGTTGATGTAAATACACTCACTCTAAGGGGACAGATTATCAGGCTAAGGAACACAAACATCCTGACACTTAACGTTTAAAAATCGTAAAAATATTTTGAAATATTTTTTCAGGGAAAAAACACAGACACAGAGGAAAAACAGGACTATAGAACTTGAGTTTTTTTTGAAAAGAAATTTTTCGAACTCTCAGGTCCCCTTAACCCCACGACCATAAATGCTCTAGAAAATTGTAACGTTTATTTAGCCATATTCCATTTTCTTACAAGTAGTGTTAATAAAGCTTCCTAAGAAATGTGATGAACTGACTGGTCTCTCATGAACTGTTTCAAGATCTTCTCTGTATAACTTCCAGCAGAAATCTGCCATTATGGAGTCATTCCAGAAGCCTGTATTGTTGCCTCGTTCTTTTAATGTCTTGGCAGAAACGTTCATTTTGTTCATCACTCAAGTCACCAAGCTTTTCTGGAAAGAAACCTAATTAGAAGTGTAGAAAATGAACTTAAGCGACATTATACACCCCATATTTTTAAATGTACACAAAAGTCTTGATTATATTAAAAAATCTGAAGATTTGTTTTTTGCTTGGAAATGTTTACACTCTCACTACAAAAACTACTAGTTCTTCTTTAGTCATCGTTTGTTTGAATGCATCTTCTTTTAAAATCTCTCGAATTTGGTAAGATTCTTCCTTTAATTTTTGCTGCGCCGATTTTGGAAATGTTTGACAGATATATGGGAATGCTCCACAGTCTCTCATCGTCTCCACAGTTACCCATCGTATTCCCAAACAATTAATCCAAACTTTATGTGAAGAGGAGGGAAAAATATCATGTTGGGATCAACGAAAGGAATATTGTGAACACTGTTCTGTGACAAGAAACTCTTCGGTTTCTTTCTCTTTTTAGTTTGTTTTGAGTTATGCTACTCAAAACATGAGCTCATTGCATCCCCAGCGCTGAGAGCTCGTTTCATCCCCAGCGGCTACAGTCCTGGATAAACGGCTTTGCCATTAGAGATTTGCGGTCACCATACGAAAACCATTCTATCTGAGAATCTATTCGTTTTACAAAAATCTAAGCACGTATTTGGCATCAGGGCTTGACACTAAGTAAATTTCATACGTTTTCTATTCTGATGATTTTTCATTGTCGACTAGGTAAGTCCTTATTTGGAGGAATAATTCGCACATTCCAAAAATACTGCTAGAGAAATTGAAAGTATATATTTGGAATCAGGGCGTAATAGTTTTTTAGTTTAGTTAGTTTTTTTTTCTGATGATTTTTCATTGTTGACCTGAGTTATCGATGTCGCATCACTACCGCAAGTCGGCATTGCCATTCAGGAGGCGTGCGAGCTGGAACCTAGGCTGCGCGCCACCTTGCAGTGGCTGCTGTCGGGCAGTCGGCAGGTGGTGCTGGCGGCGCTGGGCGAGCTGCCGCTGTGGGGCCCGGACTTCCTCGGGCGGCTACTCTGCGCGGCGCACAGCCGCCCGTGGGGGGCCACCGCCCCCTCGAGCGTCTTTCGACAGCCCGTGGCAGTGATGCCGCCGCACTCGGTGCCCTTCGAGGCGCTGCTCCCCAACGCGCGCTGGCTCTACCCGCCGCAACCGGCGTCGCAGGCGAGCGTGTTCGTCGCGCAGAACATTTCAGCGCTGCTCTGGGCGCTCTGGCAGCCTCACGTCATCCCTCCGCAGAATCGCAGCGATATGATGGTGCATTACGACAGAATCATTTTGGGAGGTTTAAAACGGAGTCGCGTCGTTCATCCTTCGGCCAAAGTGCTAATGGTCACCTTCGATCGACCTTTGGATGAAAAATGTTCTTACGACGTGGGGTCATATAATTACTTCTTCCAGGTGCTGTGGGAACATAGAGGTCTGCAGAACGTTGTATTAGTAATCAAACGAGAAGGGTGCCCCGATGTGATTCTTACGTACGATCCTTTAGAACCAATCGGGGAGAAGTTTGGTGTAATGTACGAAATGTATACGACACAAGCGTTGTTTATTTCTAGTGTTTTTGATAGACGACTCCTCAATTTGCGTGGATACAAGATACGTGTCTCCTACAGCAACTCCCCTCCAGACGTTTACACCACGCTCTTTTTTAATAAAACCTTAGTGGGAAGGAACTTGCGCATACTTCAAACACTACGGAATGTTATGAATTTTCAACTTGTTTATGTTGTGGCAAATTGGATGGAAAATAACACTTTACATTACTGTACGCAAAGTATACTGGACTTATTTTTTAAAGTCGGGGACGTAAGTGCAAATATGTGCCCTTGGCAACTCACGACTTCTGGATTTTCCCCCACAACAGCGCTTTGTGAAATGAATCACGTAGGTGTTATTGTCCCCAAACTCAGGGCCAAAGGTGCATGGAAGGTTCCTTTGCTTGCGTTCAGCGTGGAAGTGTGGTTTTGGTGTGTACAAACATACGTGGTTTCATCACTCAGTGTATGTTTCGTACAGCGCACCCTGGGAAGGACGTGTTCATTCTCAGCAAGCTTCTCGGTAACATTGAAGGTGTTCGTGTCTGCAGTGTCGCATGGTATTCATAAAATCCGCAATTTCTCACATCGCGTTCTTTTGAGTGGAATTTTATTGTGTTCCGGAATTGTTCTGGTGTGTGCGTTTCAAGCCAGCATGTACAAACTTATGACACATCCTCCTCGATATCCTGAAATAGAAACTTTAGAAGATTTAGACAATTCAAAGTTGGAACTTTGGTATCGAGAACCATCAATATCCAATATATTTTTGTACGTTTCGGCGGGACGACTGGCAGAAAAAATGATTTTTGACAGTAATGAACGACCGATACAATTTTTCTTGAAAGATCTGCTCGTATATCAAAACGGTGCTTACGTAGATAATAGAATAGTGCTAGATTTCAACCGTGTTTATATTCCTGAAATATATACTCATTTTCACATGTTGCGCGAACACCTATACAGCCAATTTCTTACTATGCTGCATAGAGAAGAATCACCGTTCAGAGATCGTTTTAACGTTTTAATAAGACGAATGGTTGAGTCAGGCCTGACGTCTCAGTGGAGAGACGTAGGCACTGACGGTTATGCCAAATGTCTAAGAATACAGAATGGTTTAAGCATTAATACTCGTTATGCATCCGAGATATACAACACAGTATTTGGTATGCGTCATTTATTTGCTTCATTTCTAGTTTTGTTCTTTGGACTCTTTATCAGCACATTTGTTTTTGTCATTGAAAATTTAGTTCGACATGGAGATTTCTGGAAGAAACTTTTACCGCAATATATTCTACATTAATATTCTTATTATATATTAATATTTTCTCCCTTTTACGTACTTTCCTACTAAAGAGAAAGTATTGTAACTTTCAAGTGGAAATCGGCCTTTTCATCAGAAAAACTAGTTTTGCCTGTTCCTGATATCGAAATAGTGAATAAATCGTGCTCCAATATCTGGTAAATAACTTAATACAGCATGTCAAAGACATGGGCAATGGTAACCAGCTTATTTGAGTTTGCGGAATGTAACTGAAGTGCCTCTGACAAGGAGGTCCTTGGTTCGAGTCCCGACAGTGACAGAATTTTCGACACTAGCTTGCAAGCTAGATCGGATACAGTCGCTGTCTGGAGGAGAATTATAGCGGCTGGCTGCTCTGATGGTTTTTCATGGTGTCACCAATCAACACCGGGCGAATGCCGGAGCAGTACCCTAACAAACAGGCCACGGATCGCGTGCGATCTTTCCTTCTTATTTCTTGTCCTATCCTCATACCTTATGTACATGCACATTATGTACGCACATTAACACACACTGGAGCTTAGAGCTTTTCTCTGTTGGTGGGAAGTACCTGGTTGAGGAAAACTCCGCTAGCCACGGCGCCGCATCTCGCCATACAGCAGAGGAAGATCATCGCTACCTCCCGAGGAAAACATGCACTTCACTTTCGGGACTAATGAACTTAACAGTTGACACGCTCGGAATCACTAACAATCAATCAATAAATCAATCAATATTGCGTTTGTGAGCACTGAGTCCACAGCAATTGGTGCGATATTTAAAAGTAAGGATCTTACAAATTGCTAAGAAGTGGCGATATTTCATTGGATACCTGGCACATGGCAGTCTTTTTGAACAGCCAATTGACAGTCATTGCCCCTGCCAAGTGGTATTAAATCCCACTCCCTCTGCTACAGAAAATAAATTATCCAAATAAAATGAAATAATGCTTCAGTTAGACGGAATCTAAAAAATCTTGATATCGTGTTTACTTAAGTGTGCAATAACTACATTAACATCCTACGTTCATATTAGATTTAAAAGACAAAGAGTCTTGAGCAATTATGTGTCTGTATAATTTTAGGTCGCTTCAGAAATAGCTTAGAGTATAAGGATCTACTGTTATTAATGCACAAGTAACAACATTGTACAAATTTTAATAAACAGAATAATTACAATTCTTTGTCCACTATTCCTTAAATAATTGTCAAAACTAGTAATTTTTAGATGTTTTAACATTGATTTTTGACTTTCAATTGAATGAAATACAGTTTTTAAATTTCACTTTATAAATATTGTTCTTACCTCAATGATTTTGTCCCATACTTTGGACCCCTTGAACATTCAGACTTAATGGGAGTTGTTAAGGCTGCGAAATATTCTTCAGATACGCAGAGCAATTAGAAGAAACTTCGAGGAACATCGATAATTTTGTATCGATAATTTTTTATCAGACAAGAGTGTTCTAGAAAAGAAACGACACACAAAGACTGTAACTTTGAAGAAAGAATCAACGAGTATTGAAGAGATTGTCATGGTTACCTGTGTCCAGACGAAATCAAACGTTTCTTTACAATTTTTTTCGTTTTTACTGCATGTTAGACTGCAGGAAGGTGCTGGAAATTGCCTTACACGCCCCGAATCGAACCTTGAATGCGTCCATACGTTTTTACTGAGTTTTCTGCACGTCGGCAAACTGAATGCACGTGGCCTCAGATGACAATGCGAGCTCGTGGAGTCTAAAATGGAAATAGCAGGATTCCAAGAACTTTGACAATGTCCACATCAGTCCATATGTTTCACACGCGGCTGCCCAGAAGCTGTTGCGATATTTCGGTGACGCTCCGAACAGGAAGGAATTGACAATCTACGTCAAGGAACTGTCTACGAAAGAAGTGAGTATTTGGTCAACTGGGAAGAACTTCGCACGGATTTTTGTTGAGTAAATTGGGCTATCTCTTAAGCAGGAAGTTTGAAATGTGTGATCCTTTCCTCTGAAATGTCTCCAAAGATCAACAAACTGCAATGTTGGAAACGTGGCGCCAAATTTGAATCAATTTGGCGGTCAACGTGCCACCATGAGTTGTAGACACTATTCTATCCCTCATTTTGGGCTGATATATGGATCAGTTTTTAAAAAATTACTTTACAGTGGATAAAGGAAGAAAGGTCAGGTCTCAATCCTGAGAAAATCACTTGTTTTTACCATATATTTTAATATTTGGAATATTTACTATAAATTTATTCATGACCTTCATCCGAGGAGAAGGTTAGACCTCTCCTCCTATTCAGTTCAACTTCTTGTGAACTATCCTTGAACGAGAATCTATGTATGGCGGCCAATTATTGGGTACATTTAATAACCGGACGCCTGAGAAGCAGTTTCACATAATTGATTGCATTGGGATGTGGATTCGCCGAGGTAGCGTTTGCTAGAGCGGAGAGGAGGCTCATTTGGACTTTCGCCCGACACCGTCAGTGCAAGGCTTCGTCCCTCGAGAGATCGACGTCACCGACAACGCTTATGCTATGAGAGGGCAGTGCAAAAGGTCCCCAAAAATATGCTAAACAAACAATTAGGCTCAGTAATTTCACGCGGTATAAAAATGCAATATCGTCTCCTTGTCTATTACATAAATGTTTCTTGTGTAATTTTGCTGAGAAACGCATCCTAACTGCAGAGTAGTTTCTTAACGATTTCTCTTTTTCCATGATGTTTCAAAAGTTGTGTTTAAAGCAGGCTAAAGCGCTGAGTATGTTTCTAATTATTGTTGAAGAAAACCTTTTCTTTCTGGAATATAAATGGAAAACGAAAATTGGTGAATTATCGGAATTGGGAGCAAATTACGAGCGCTTATACCAAGTGCGGTCTGCCATTACGAACCAAACGTTAGGTCGTCAGATCCTGAGCGTCTCAGACAGTTGTTAGAAAGACAGTACATTCGCTATTTGCAGGTTAATGACTTTCCGAGTATACTACAGAGCTTCGAATGTGCAATAAGTTCCAGTGACATACAGCGTGCGACGAAATTGGAAAATTACAAAATACACTTTGTACGGGAATCTTGTACGCTTCTGATACCAAAACGGCATGTACTTTATATATTACTAATATTATAAGGGTCTCGCTGGTGTGATTTTACCGCATAAAATGACTCACCTCTATGTTAAAAAAGGGTGAATATTTTTTTCTAGGACCAGACAGTGCCGAGCGGAGAACGTAAATTCTGTCTTTTGTACACGTGCATGAAGGGCCATATGTGCTCTATTGACAATTTACAGATAATTTTATAGTCCACGCAGGGTCCAATATGCGCAGTGTTTGCAGTAGATCGTACAATGTGGACTTTCAAATTCGTCATCATAATTAAAACTGTATTTTGGCCTGGAGAACCGTGCTACTGAAAAACACGTTTTTCAAACGTTCGCATCCGTGATTGCCTGAGAACGCCTGTGTTTCTCTTTTACACATAACACATAGTTTTTAAGTGTTTTCGAAGTTAAAATAAATGAAAATAAACGAATAAAAAATAATGACATAAATTATTCATATCTTCACCATTCCTTCGAATTTTTGCGTCAACCTAAAACTTTTGTGAATGGTACCGTTGTAGGAAATTTTACTTGAAATATAAAAAACCTGTCCGTTGAAGATAATATTCATAATACCTAATTGGTGCTTATAGTAGTATTATTAGCCATACGAGTCCCAAGACATTTAGATTTTTGTCATACTTTTCCTACCTTTATTTGATTTGTGCGAAGTAGCGTTGTCTTTTCGATATAATACGCACATTTTATTTCTTTTGATTTCGTTTTGCCCCACTGTGCGCCAAACGCTCCGCCTCCTCCGTGCGTTTTTGCGTTGGGCCTCTCGCTGGCGATTACTGGGCCAACCTTCGTAAGACGTCCGTCTCGTATCACCAGCCGGCTAGGCGCTCTCTGATCCTTCTGGCCAGGGATGGGCAAACTTTGTTGGATTTCTTGTTTCCTTCTGACATAGGCTATACGTTACGTGAGCGTGACTCTACATTGGGATAACATTTTTTTCACCGAATAAACACTGTTGTGTGAGGAACACTATTCATTGGGCTGCGTACACAAGGTACGTCCAGAATATAATGCGCCCATTTTTATGTTAAGAAAGTTATTGAATCGATTCGCACAATTACTCAATATTCTTCGAAGTGCATCCCTCCTGCTTCAACACACGTGTTCCAACTTTATTTTCAATGCTTTATATGCGTCTTTTAAGAACTTCATTTAGATTTCCTTTAGAAACCTCGTCGTAACACCTTGATGTTCTCTAGGGTCCCGAAATGCTGTCAACTGAAGGATTTTTTAATCTTCGGAACAAAAAGAGATCAGGCGGGACCAAATCAGGACTGTAAGGCGGTTGGAAGATCGTCCTCACAACACTGCAACAATTCTTGACACACTTCCACTCGATTGTTCTTTTGGCAATCGCTGAGCACTCTCGGGACAAGTTTGGTGCACACCTTCTGCATATGTAAGTTTTCTGTCACAATCTTATGCACATTGGTCATCGGAATGTCAAGTGTTTCTGGCATCAGGCGAATACTCATTCTTTGAACAACAATTCGCACAGTAATCAACAATTCTCACACTTTGTCAACCGAACTTTCATCTCGCGACGTTGAGGGGTGACTTGATCTTTGTTCGTCGGCGACCTCCTCACGACCCTCCTTGAACACTTTATGTCACCTTTTGTTCTGTAAAAATTACATGCAGTCCTCGTCAAAAGACTTCTGAAGCCACTAGAAAGTCCCCGATGGCGTCGTCTCAAATTTGAAACAACACTTTATCGCGTATCGCTGCTCAAGAGTTTTTTTCCATCTTAATTTCAACCACGGACTCACAGGAGGGTTCACTGCAACCAACATCGTAACGCTCCAGGAACTCCGAGTTGATTGGCGCAGTTCTCAAGACTCCCGCCCGCACATCCGTGCCTGCGTCAACGCTTGCAACGAATGGTTGCAGGAGAAAAAATAGGGCGCATAACTTTTGGGTCAGAGCTTGTATATATTGAAAATATCTAAATATTGAAATTTGTGTTGTTTCATTTTTAATTTCACCAGATCAGTACGTGGTATTAATTATAAAACAACACATATTTCAATAAGGTTATTAATCAGCATAAGCAAGTTCGTTGATGTACAATACAAAAACATTTCAACATATTTTGTATATTAGCATTCATTCTATTGCTGAATGAAAATGAATCCTTATTCATTATCATGATATTGAGTAAACAGACTACTTTACAAATACAATGTGAGTAATGGATGATATGTTCAGAATGCAGTTTGATTATTTTCTTTATTCATTAAGTTGTTTTAACTCGCACATAAATAGCATGATCCTTTTGTGTAGTGAAATCAAGTACCTGCAATAGATTCACGACGATGAATCTCTCTTGTGTAGACAAATCATTATGAGTCAATTAATGTCCACGAGTTTCCAATTCATAATTCAGTACATCGTGATAAAAAACTTATTATTTAAATTATGAGTGAAAGTTTATTACTCAAACACAAGTCACATAGAATATGTTTAGAGAATGACTGAGTATTCTGGTTTACGATTTGCCCACTGTTGAGGACTTGAATAAAGTTCTTCTTCCAGAACAGCACAAGTAAAGATTTCAAAGACCATCACTGCTCATGAATATATAACAAATGACAGCGAACATGAAAATGTCAGTTGTTAGTACATATGATAATTAGATAACAATACAGACACGTTTCATTCCTTTGACGATTTCTTAGTTCTTCCGAACATCCTGTTTGTCCTGGAGTGACTGAGTATGTTTAGTTACTAAACGAGTCGGCTATCAAGGTCAAGAGTTCAATACGTGGAGTCCATCTTAGAAAGTGGAGAGGTCCCTGCACTGCTGGAAAGTGATATCCAGCACCGATTTACACTTTGATTTGCAAAACTTTTCCTTCTTGAATATTCACTTAGTATGGACCTCCCGAGCCAGGACAAATTGTAATATCCCGACTGTGACATTTTTGAGGTAAGATATTGCGCGAAAGGGTAGAGATATAAGTTGGGGAATAGGACAAGGAAGAGAAAGAAACGACCACGCTCCGTCTGTGGCTCATTTGTTATGGTACTGCTTCCAAATTTCCTGATAGTGTCGGTGAAACCATGGAAAACCACCAATCAGGCAACCGACAGCTTGAATTCTCCTCCAGACAAAGGTTGAAGGTATGTAGGTTATGTAAGTATGAAGGTATGTAGATATGTAACTATATCGAAAATTCTCCTTCATCAAAACTTGAACGCTAGGACCTCCCCGTTCAACGATACTGCAGAGCCGATGGTGATATCAGAGAGCCATCACTACAGGCATTTCTCTAAATATAAGTGATTCATTGTTCATTCATTATTCTTATTTTGGCCAAATTACGTTCTCATTTTGCATTGGCAAAACGGCGCTTAGATTCATAAGTTCATTTAAAGTTCAGTTAACGTCATGTTCTCCTTTTCATCGAACGTGATGTGTTGTTGACGATATTTAGAAAACAAATATTTTGATAATAGTGTAAAGCTGATATTTACTCGTATTAACCGTATGCATAACGGATGTTACTTGCGGAAGTAAGCGCAGTGTTTAGTTTTATTTGATACGCTATGTTTTGGGGGAGTTTTTAAGGCGCCTTTTAACAATTTGGTTATATAGCGATCATTGTGATTACTCTAACTTAGGGAGAACACGTAAGGACAACAGGACCACACACAAACATCCATGCCCGAGGCGGGATTCGATCCTTCAAACCGAGACAGCTACAGTCCTTCAGCCTTACCGATCTCCGCTATCTAGGCTGGCGCATTTTGTGGATTATAGTGCTGTTATTCAGTGTTTAGAATTTTATTTAGAAATGTGTTCGAAACACAGATCACAAAAATCTAAATTTTTTGCAAGTCATTCAGTCACTCTATAATCGTTTTAGCCGTGAATTTTATGGTTTGCCCATCCCTGGATAAGGAGCAATTAATCCTGACAGGAATGCGCGTAGTTGTGCACGGATGTTCCTTTCTCTGCCGGAGCAGCACGGTCATCGAGATTTCGGTGACCCTCACATCTTCTGCTACCTTCACCTACATACTTGTGTAATTGCGTACCTTAGACACTCAGTGACCTGTTTCGTATCTTCTTCTGGCGGATACTTTCATTTTCTGCTCGCGATTAGTGTTATACATAACGAAGATTCATGGTGTTATTACGACGTGCATATTTTCCTCTTGGCTATTGGAACAGAATTCCAGAGCTTCCCTAATGATTTGATCTCTCAATGGCTAAGCATAATGGAGCCTCCGGCAATGAGGAAGACTGCCCGTTAGGACGTAATTACATTTCTAAGGTTAAGGTATGTAATTTAGATTTACTTTGAGTCCAAGGGCAATACGTACATGTACACATTTTTGTCTAATGAAATAGATAGCATGTCAGAAATTGGAAAAGATTAAGATGAATGAATGTATGTTTAAATAATATCAGGCGGTTGAGTATGATCTTATGAAAGGAAAGTTGCAACGTGATGATCTCTTGTAGTTGTAATAGACCGGAGAGGTCTTTTCATGAGCAGTAATCACGACTGTTGGATAAAAAGCGTGATACAAAAAAGGCCTTAGTACCACACTAATTGTAGCAATTCATTCCAATGACTGTGTATAATACGAGATAAGTGGTGGAGAATAGCTTTGAAGAGAATAAGGCTCTAATTTTACATTTCTATTCCAGTTGTTATGCCAGAAAACAAATGTACGCAAACTGAATTTTTCGGCTCAATACTCAAGAAATGTTTAACTGGGAAATTAAACAGAAAGCTTGAACATCGTGTAACAATTTTTAGCCCAGTCTTTCAATTGAAATTTACCGAGAACTGCTCTAGAGAATTGTCTGGAAATGAAAATTAACTGTTTTTAATTTGAATTACGAAAAGCGCCAGATTCTTGCAAATTTATACAAAATACTTATTACAATGAAACTATTCGTACAAGGAAAGGCAAATTCAGTTACTTTTTTGGTTTTATTTGAATCTTTTACTGAAGCAAAAACAACCAGTAACGTTGTATGCGACGTTCGAGGGAGAGGTATCACCTGCGCGTTAGCTTGAGAGCCAGAATTCCTCAGTCATCACATTACTATACACTTATTAAAGATCAATATGTGTCCCCACAAAGCTCCGTTTACGTCATTTGAAAACTAGACTTACTCGCTCCTAATTAGTAGAAAAAACATTTTAATCAGCAAAGGAACTACCAATTTGATTGTAATCAATTGCCAACAAGGTAACAAGCCGCGCCCCTGGACCTATACTACCTACCACAACTAGCAAAGGGCTATCTTACATGCGGTACACGAGTTGGTTGCTTGGAGCTCGGTCTGGATGGTGAACACCCGCAAGCCAAAGTGTATGTCGGCGCCGGATGCGCCATCTATCGGTAAAAGAACACCGTCATCTCTCGTGATAAAAACATACACTACACTAACGGGACTAACGACTATAGTTGACTCACCAGGAAACACGAAATAATCAAGTAGCAAAGGGAAAGAAATATGCCCATGATGAAAGTGTTCAGAAGCAAAACGAGGGGCTCTCTAAGCATGTGTTCAGTAGATGAAGGAAAACTGAACGAGAATCCTGATTGCCATAAGGGTCCTTGACTCAGATGCTGAAGTACAATACTAGTTACATGCATAGGGAAACGACACCAGTTGTGGGACCCCTCTCTCTCTCCGTTTCTCTCTCCATCTCTCTCTCNNNTCTCTCTCTCTCCATCTCTCTCTCTCTCCATCTCTCTCTCTCTCCATCTCTCTCTCTCCATCTCTCCCTCTCTCTCTCCCCATCTCTCTCTCCATCTCTCTCTCCATCTCTCTCTCTCCATCTCCCTCTACATCTCTCTCTCTTTATCTCTCTCTTTATCTCTCTCTCTTTATCTCTCTCTCTTTATCTCTCTCTCTTTATGTCTCTCTCTTTATCTCTCTCTCTTTATCTCTCTCTCTTTATCTCTCTGTCTCTTTCTCTCGCACTCGCTCGCTCGCGCTCTCTTGCTAGCGGCTACTTCAAGCAAAATTAAAGAAAGGAAAAAAACTTCTAGCTTATTTCAATCTTGCTGAATGTGAATCATATGCCTTCTAGTATTGCGGTATAGAAAAATGGTAATTAATTTTGTTTCTTATCTTTTATTTATAAGTACTAAGGCGACATTTTATTAATATTGAAATTAGAATAAAGTAATTGATCTGATAATTTTTGGAACTTAAAAGGAGTGAAACGCGGTAGAGTGCTAGAGGTAGAATATTGCGTCGCCATACTCCAGCGAAGTTTATAACTATTATCAAAATCTTGCAAATTTCAAACTGTGCTACTGGAACTGCAGAACAACATTAAAAAAAATAATGTAATTTTTAGACAATAGATCTATTCAGAAAGAGGTATACTCATCGCCCATTGAGTTTCAAATACCGAATTTAGTTCTCAGTACAAACATTTTAAGAAAACTACAAAAATGTTAACTATGACCATTACACACTATGACCATTACTTTAACCCTATTTAGTATTTTAGAATAAACGGTACTATCGTAATTAATGAATTTATAATACGAATAATTACGAATATTTACTATTTTTATTATTACATAATAAAATGAATACGTTTGTTTAATATGGACAGTGTAATGTCCAATTGTATAGGAATATGTAAAAAGTTGAATACATTTTTCTTTGCACTTAAAAACCACTGTAACGATTTTAATTGACCAATCTCATCTGAAAATAAGTTATTAAGAATTGTAAATGTATCATACTTGATTATCTGAACACATTGGAGCTTGACTGGACTTGGATTGATTGGAGTTTTTTATTCAAATTCATAAAATTACTAGAAAGTACATGAATATGCAGTTTCGCTCGCTGTATTCAGACCATAGAATGAACAAAAGTAAAGATCAATGACATTGTAAACTGTTTTAAAAATATTGTCATGTGTTGCAATTTTCTACAATGCAAGATTTAATAAAAAATAAACTTAAAACTTTGAGTTGTGAGTTTCTTTCAGTCTCAGGCATCCTCGGGCTTTTTGTATATTTGCTTATTCTAGAACATACCCTTTGTTATAGCTTTATATTATAAAATAATTTTGTATTTGAAAGTATCCTACAATAGGAATTATCTCATTAGCACTCCCGTGCATGCTACACAAAACATAATTATCCTTTGAAACGATAGTTATTATTCGGAGTGGCAACACTGACGATGAACTTTTCCATACCGAGAGATGCGTACTCTGTTCCGCATACATCAAATAGCGGGGGATGTACGATTCATTATCTAGCAACCTGTCATCGCCTAGATGCTGTCACGCTTAGGCACGTGACCACCACTACATCGCTGCGCTAAAACAACAACAACAACAACGCCTAAACCTGTTTTTCGAGAAATTTATTAGAATCTTCTGGATGGAGCCGCAAAACCTCATCAGTTCCCACGAGGAGACCGAGACGCGTCGAAAGACACATTGTTTGTCTCAATTGGTGAACGCGTAGGGATCTAATTGTGAGTGGCTGACGGACGGACGGACGGATGCAGATTATTCGCATAGGGTCTATTGTTATATGAAGTTGTAGTAGCCAAACATTTTAAAGTGGCTAATGTACGTTAAATAATTTTATACAATATTTCTGCAATATTTACAGGAAGACAAAATTTATTAAAAGATTGTTATAGTTGTATCGAAATAAAAATTTCGATTCTAATTGTATGCTTTCATAACAATTCATCTAACATCACTGTAATTGTAGCCTAAATACGCGCCTTTTGGTAAGCTAATTTTTGTTAGTTGCGAGAATAGACCTCCCTGTTAGCAATACTATAAAATAGGTCTTATGCGTTTCTTACAATTCTTGACAATAGTCGTTGTTTGTTACTTTGCAGCCCCGTACTAAAGAAATAATTAAACCCAAACGAATGCAGGCGCGCTGTGTCCTCCACCAGCAGCCTGAGCCTGGTAGTATAAAAACTATAAAAGAAGCTGTGAGAAAGCAGGAAACTAAGATAAATTAAAAGTAGTTCATATAGGAAAAAAACAAATATTTGAAATAACACGATAGTAATTGATTAAATTGGGCGGGAGTTCGATTCGTCTTATTGCATCCTTCTACGAGGAGTGAATCAAGTCAGAAATCTTTCACATAAACATGTACGTGTCTGATGCGATAGCTCATTGGCAAAACAGTTCCCTCTGAAGCACCATTGAACGGGACAAATCTTCGATTCGAGTCACCAGGGTGGCGAAATTTCGACACTAGCTACATATCTGGTTCAAATTTAACCACTGTCTGGACGAGACTTCTAGCGGCCGGCTGCTGTTGTCGTTTTAGCTTTGTAGTTTATCCGACCAAACCAGGCGAGCTTCGGAGAAATACTCAGACAAACGAACACCAGAGCGCGTCTTTCCTTCCTCTTCCTTGTACACTCGTGTCCCCCGACGTGAAGAACTGCGTCGAATCTCACTTCTAGCGGGGAAGTGCGGGCGCGCCGCGCTGGCCGTGCCGCGATAGCATCGGCGCGCGTGGCAGGAGGAGGAGGGAGGAGGAGGAGGAGCAGGAGGAGGAGCAGGAGGAGGAGGAGCAGGAGGAGG